>VZTA01027956.1:0-126943 GCA_013398855.1 Mohoua ochrocephala | reverse complement strand
TTTTTTTTTTTTTTATTAAATTCCCTTTCCATCATTTCACATCATTTTCCCTCGTCGATTAAAAAGGCGTGAGAAATGAAACAGGAGGTTTATTTAACCACACGGTTTGTAGTGTGGGGGTCCCCTGCGCACCCCTAATCCCCCGGTGTGTGTTTGGGGGGGGGTCGGTGCCGCGTCCCCCCCGCGGAACAAAGCGGGTCCTTTGTCCGCGCTGCAGTGCGGGGGGAGGGCGGCAGGGGGCAGCAGGGGCCGCGCCGAGATCCCCCCGCCCACGCCCTTCATCCTCCTCCTCCTCCTCCTCCTGCCCATCCTCCTCCTCCTCCTCCGCGGCACCGCAGCGCCCGCCCGGCCCCGTCCCGTCCCGTCCCGCCCCGGAGGCGGTCCCGGCCTGTCGGGATAGAAATAGGCGGCGCGGCGGCTGCCGGCACATCGTGAGCGGAGCCGGCCAGAGCAGCAGCCCGGACTGCAGCACCACTCCTTCCCCAGCCTCCTCGCGTGGAGATTCCCCTGCCTTTCTTCTCTTGTTATTATTTTTTTTCCCAATTTAAAGGGGAGAATTTTTTTTTAAATTTTTTTTTAAACATATATATATATATATTTTTCACTCCGCTTTCCATCGCGGTTCGCGGCGGAGCTCTCCCTCGCTCCCTCCCAGCGCGCAGCGGCTGCGCTGGGGCCGCTCCTGCCGGCTTTGTGCCCTGCAGCCCCGGCCCTCCTCTTCCTCCTCCTCCTCCCCCTCCTGCCGTAAAACCTTCACGAGGCTCGGAGCAGCATCCGAAAGCGCCGCAGCCGCTCGCCCAAACCACCGACTGCAACAAAACCCCTTTTTATTTTTTTATTCTATATTTCCTCCACCTCCTTCCCCCCTCCCCCCGCTTTTTTTTTTCTCCTCCTCCCTCCCGCAAACGCATCAAGGTGGACGCGGAGCGCAAAAAGACCTTTGTTTTAAAAATGCCCATGGAGCTGACGCAAAGCCGCATCCAGAAGATTTGGCTTCCCAATGACAACCGCCCGGCGCTGCCCCGCCGCTGTGAGTACGGGCTCCGCAGCATCCCGGAGGGATGGGATTGGGATGGAGGAATGGGATGGGTGGGAAGCTCTCTCCTTTCTCTGCGCACCCCGGCGGGGCTCTTTGCAGCGCCCTCTCAGCATCCTTGCAGCATCCCTCCTCCCTTCTCTCCGTGCCCCAGCATCCTCCCCGTGCCCGCATCCCACCCGCTGCCATCCCGTGACTCACTCGCAGCCCTCGGCAGCGGGAGGAAGGTGCAGCCGTCACATGGCCCCGCGGAGCGGAGGATGCGGGGAGGTGCTGGGACACGCGTGGCCCAATTTCCACTCTCCTCTCCCGGCCTTGGGATTAAAAGGAGAGGGAGCAGGTTGTCCACCTCGCACCCGGGCGCCAGCTCAGCTGGGATTTTCACGGTGCCAAGCAGCTCGCTCGGGGATTTGTTAATGACAGAATCATGAATGGTTCTGGTTGCAAGGGACCGTAAAGATAATCCCGTTCCACAACCCTGCTGCCATGTGACAGGACACCTTACACTAGACCAGGTTGCTCCAAACCCAGGCCAATTAGTGTGTTAATTTTTTTTTTTATGGAGGTGGAGGGAGGATTAGTGCAATGGATTTAATGGGAAAAAAAACCCCAAGCAAACACCAGCCGTTTGCACGTTACCATTTAACCCTGTGGGGACGAGATAGGAGGCAGGTGGAGGGGGAGACAGAAATTAATGATGAAAAACTTCTGCAGTGGCTTCCCCTTGTCTCTGAAGCTCGGAAAGATCCTTGAGTGGTTGAAACCGTAGTTTATCATATATATATCGAATGCTTGGGTCATCCCGGTGTTACTATAAACCAAATCTTGAATCGTGATCCAATCCGAAAGCTCAGGAGGCAGCTCCTTTAACTCACCCAACAGCTGCCCTGACAACCTGCCAGTCGTGCAACTCCTGGCTCTAAATGAGCGTCGCAGGAATGCGCGGAGCCGGGATGGAGGGGGTGGCACTCGCAGCCTGGCGAGGGATGGAAGTGGCTTGGGTGAATCAGTCTTTCCGATGCTTGTCTTCATCAGGCGTTTAAAGCCGCTTCCGATGTTTATTTACCTTGGCTGGAAAGTTTCCCCTTCTAAATAATAATAATTATTCTTTTTTAAAGAAAAGATATCCTATGAACTTGCCAGATGCTGTTGCCCGTGGCTGTGGGTCAGGCACCCTGGAGCAGATGTTGGGATGAGCAGCCTGTGCCTGGCAAGGGCAGCTCTGCAGCAGGAGCTGCCGAGGAAATGGATTTCAGCAACAGGCTGCACATCTGGGTTGCCAAGGGGCTTTGCTTAGAGTGGGGTAAAACGTCTCCTGGCTTAATGCTTTGCACGTGTGTCTCTGTGGCTTGATTTTTCCCAAGGACTGGCACCTCTGAAAGAAATGCCTTGTGCATGCAGTGGTTTTTTGCCACTTCATTCACCTGTTTTTTCAGAGAGAGCTCCCTCTTGGCAGAGGGGAAAACTAACATATTTAATATATTAAGGCACCGAGGGGCTCATTAATAACATAATGTGGCTTCTAATTATTTTTTCTTGGGGTGGGAAGAAGCCACGCTGGGCAGCGTTTGCTGTGCAATATGGAAAGAGGGTATTTAGGCTTTTTTTTAGCTTATTCTTTTTTTAACTCAAGGTATTTTAAACGCGAGGTGCTATTAATTCCTCAGCAGCAACAAAGAGCAAGGGCTACAAAGCTGGGTGGGAACGGAGGAATAACGGAGACCACGTCCAGCCTTATGCCTGGAGGGAGCGGGCGCATCCCTGGGAGCATCCTCTGGAAGGACGCTCCCTGGGTGTGAAATAATTAGTCCGATTGTCTGATTGCTCGTCCAGGGGAGGCTGGGGCGGCTGCAGTGATTCCTTCAGCTGGCCTTTTGACGGCGATCCATTAAATTGCTGTCACGCTGCACGTCTCTCACGTAGGGGCTGGGAAAGTCAAGCCGTCGAAGGCGCCGGCTGGGCAGAGCCGGGCGAGGGGAGGGGGATGCTCCAGGAGGGAAGGGGCTGCCGCTGCCGTTCTCCTTCTTTTCCGTCCTTTTCCCCGTCCCTCCGGCTCGGTGGGTGTGGAAACACACGCCGGGGATGGGCGCGTTAATGCCCGGCTCGCAGGGCTTGGGGCGATAGCGGTCCCACGTGTGCGTGCGGTGGGCAGCGCAGGATCAGGCATCCGTGAAGGTGTTGGAATTGCAGCGGGAAGAAACTGGGAAAAGGGGAATAGGACTAACAGAACATGCGGTGTGGGCTTGTGGGAGGTTTTGGGGAATACTTATGAAGTAAAAATGCCTGAAGTGGGGAGGTGGCTGTTTTACCCGACTTTTTATAGAAGCAGATTTCCTTCCCNCTAGGTCTTTATTCTGACTGAAAAATTCTACTGTTCCTTAGGTTGCTTATTTTAATGGATTTTTTTTTTGTTGTTGTTGTTGTTCTTTTTTTTTCCTTCTTCTTTTTACACGCTGGTGAAGCTGATTTTCTGGTAAATAGCAAAAGTGATGAGCTCCTTCTGATTGAGCCTGAAAGTCATCCCTGCCCTTGACTTACCTGGCTAGATGTCGATAAGGAGTAATGAATATGCATTGAAATCCCTGATAGCTTCCCAGCAGTGCTGAAAAGAAATGATGAATGAGGCCTTTGTGAAACACTGGGAGCAAAACACTGGGTTCAGTTTCATCCCTGATGCAAAGTTTCCCGGAGACTTTTGCTTTGGGCTCAGATTCCTGATGAAAAGTTGCTCACTGATGCCACGGTGTTTTGGGAGGTGCTTCCCAGGTGCTTTTCCGTGGTCCAAGGGGAACCTGAGTCTTTCCTTTGGCAGCAAAAACTGGGGGGAGATCCCTGAACTGGGGGTGTTTAGCTCTTGCAGCACCCTTTGGAGGTGACACGTGTGTGCCCACACAGTGCCAGCCATGGGACTGTCACAGCTGGAGCCACAGGGACAGTGCCCAGCATTGTCCCTTTACTCTTGGAGTGCTATTTAATGGCCACAAATCCTCTCGGCTCTGCTCTTTGAGATCCTTTGTCCACTGGCAGGTAGGGAAAGGAAGAGTTTCTTTATTCAGGTATTACTCCTTCCTCTTCCCTTTATCTCATAAGTGTGTGGGTTTTGTGTAAACACAAAAGACTTTTGCACGCACAGCTTGGATGAGGATGTGAGACCATTAGAGTGGGAAAAGTATTTTTCTGGGTATGTTGCACAGCTCCCTCGTACCCCAGCACAGAAAATTTGGCGCTTGTGCCAAAACCGTTGGGAGCTGCCCTGGGGTTTTTAAAAGCAGCACTGGGGGGAAGGCAGGTTGCACAAAGGGAGTGAGTGCGAGGGCAGCTCCAGCCTGAGGAATGTGGAATTTATGAAAGAAAGAAAAAAGAGAAAATGTATTTTAGGTAGTTTTTAATCTCTTGCCTGCTGAGTTTGCTTTCATGAGCAGCTTGGGAAGATGATGGGTGGCTCTTCTCTGCCACGTGGGTACCAGTGCCATAACTCTTCCTTGTGGCCTTAATTTAGTTTCTTCAGCTGTTGGATTTATTTCTTTTCTTAGAAGGGGAAGGTAATCCCATGTACTTGGGGCATGTTCTGCGGATACCTCTCAGTTTGCCTTTTCCAGATCCGCACTGAGAAAAATCTACCCCAGCCCTGTCCCCATCCCCGGTAGTCCCTGGCATGCCCTGGTCCCACCTTCAGGCAGCTGTGACAGGCAGGCAGAGCTCTCCACCCAGGCCATAATTAAGCTGGGTTTTATGGCTCTGCCACCAGCCACTCACTCCCTGCATTCCTTTCCTGTGAGGTCTCTAGGCTCAGGGGTGCACGGAAGGGTGGGTGAGAAATCCCCTGCAGGGTCCCATCTGTCCTGCAAATGCTGCCTCTGGATTTCCTTTCCAGCTGTTTGACATGGACCCTCTTCACCACAACAAAAAAAAGCAAACCCAACAACTCAGCTTGAGTTTATGAGGAAAAAGGGGATAAATCACTTGGATATCTGCTTTTAAATGCTGGTAGTTCTGTCATTCTCTTGCCTTTTTTGTCTTCAGAAAATCCAGTTAGTTGGTTGTGTGTCAGCTAAAATTCTAGTCAAAGATTTTTGGAAGATGCTCTCTGTGGGCGAAGATCTTGGAGCAGACCTGGTATTTCAGCAACACTGCTGCAGGGACTGGTCCAAAGTCCTTGGCTATCCTTGAGCTTTTCATAGAATTGGCCAAGCCATGGGAATGTGAAGCTTGCTTGGTTTTTTGTATAATTTTTTTAAATTATTTTTTAGTTTGGTTGCAAATGAGGAAACCAAGGAGCAGAGGCTCTCCAGGGAGCCTGGGCCAGCTGCTGGCTCCTTGCCTACTTTGTACCCATCAGGATGTTCTTGCCATGGCTTTCAGGTTTCCTCCAGCTGCTGAAGGACTTGGAAGGAGTCTGGATAAAAACAAGTGCCTTGTAGGGTTGATACAAGATGAGCTGGAGAATTAACAGCTGCTCCTGTTCTATTTTCCTTGCAGCCTGTGGGCCTCAGCTTGCCAATTCCCCCACTGTGATAGTCATGGTTGGCCTCCCAGCCCGTGGCAAGACCTACATCTCCAAGAAGCTGACTCGCTACCTCAACTGGATTGGTGTCCCCACAAAAGGTAAGGCTTTCACTGGCTTCCAGGGGAAAGCTGGGGGTCTGGTCCTCAGGAATTCCTCTGGGAGGTCAGTGCTTTGGGAGATGGGAGGTAGTGGGGGTTGTTTCCGAGACCCCACAGGCCAAATATCTGTGTTTTCACATCCTGCTGCAGCCCAGGTTCTCCTTCACTTTGAAGACCGAGGGATGCCCTGAGCCTTTTGCTCTAAGGATGTAATTTCTTGGCCCCTAGCTTTCTTTAACTGCAGAAGCTGCACAGCTGAGCCAAGCTCCTCATTTTGATGTTTTTTGTTTTCCCTTTTCCACCCAGTGTTCAATGTTGGGGAGTATCGCCGTGAGGCTGTGAAGCATTACAGCTCCTATGACTTCTTCCGTCCTGACAACGAGGAAGCCATGAAAGTCAGGAGGTGAGTGTGGGCACCCCCTCCCTGATCCCACAGGGCTGCTTAAGCCCATGGGGGTGAGGAACAGAAAAGCTGGGCTCTGAATTTCCCCTGCCTGCACAAGGAGGGTTCTGAGAGCTCAAAACCAAATCTGTACGAGATTGGTAACTTCAGGGTGACCAACGCACCCAGAGGGTATCAGGGCCACATGTCTGTCCCCTCTTTTGCAGGCAATGTGCCATGGCTGCCCTGAGGGATGTGAAGCTGTACCTGACGGAGGAGGCCGGGCAGATTGCGGTGAGCTCCGAGATGTGCTCTGGGGTTTGGCAGCAGTGCCGGCTCCAAGGGTCCTCTGCACTCCCTTCTCTGAGGAGGGGCTCACGGGGAAACCAGGCCTTTGTGGTGCTAATTGACATCTTTTTACTTTTAAAGGTTTTTGATGCCACCAATACCACACGGGAGAGGAGAGGGATGATCCTAAACTTTGCCAAAGAGAACGGATTCAAGGTTGGTGCCATGGGGCTGATGCCTGCGTTGTGAAGTCCACTGTAGCATACAGTTTGTGTATCTTCTTTCACATGTGTTATCCTCATGCTGCTCCCGTGTGAGGGAGATTTCACCACTGGGTTTGATTAAAAATATGAAACTCTTCCCTCCTTCCCTGTACTGAGCCCTGGAGAAGGAAACAATGGGAGTGGGGCTGAGGGAGAGCTCTCTGGTCAAGTGGGGAGGAGGTTGGGTGGTGCAAGGAGCTGGTTGAATGTTATAAACTTTGTTGGTGGCTTCCAGCTGAGCTTTGCTTTGCTTCCCAGGTGTTCTTCATTGAATCCGTCTGCAACGATCCCAACGTAGTTGCCACCAACGTCATGGTAAGTGTGGAACTTGTGGAAGTGTCCTGCTTTAGCTTTTCCCTCCGTAGAGAGGTAGGAATGGCATCCCCTTCACAAGCTCTGGTCCTCCTGGTGGACTTCAACCACCCTGATATCTGCTGGGGGGACAGCACAGCATGGCACAGGCAATCCAGGAGGTTCCTGGAGTGTGTTGATGATGACTTCCTTCTCCAAGTGATAGCACCTCTCCTCGTTTGCTCTCCTGTGTTGCACCTTGTTGTCACCAACAAGGAGGGGCTGGTGAGGACTGTGACGCTTCAGGGCAGCCTGGGCTGCAGTGGCTGTGAAGTGAGATGTCAGGAGAGCAGATTTTGGCCTGGAGTACCATGGGATAAAAAGCCCAGGAGGGAAGAGGGGCCTGAGAAAAATGGTTAATGTTCAAGGATCATCTTCTCCAAGTTCAGCTGTGATGCATTCCCAACAAAGGAGCAGGCATCAAAAATGCCAGGAGGGGCTGCATGGATCAGCAAGGAGCTCCTGGACAGACTCAAACACCAAAAGGAAGCCCCCAGAGGATGGAAACAAGGATAGGCAGCCCCAGAGGAATACAGAGATTGCCTGAGCAGCCAGGGACTGAGTTAGGAAAGACACAGCCCTGATAGAACCGGGGACCACAGGCTCAGTCTCGCCTCAGTGTTTTGCAAGATCATGGAGCAGATCATCCTGGAGACTCTGCTAAGGCATATGGAAAATAAAGAGGTGGTTGGTGACAGCCAACATGGCTTCACTGGAGGCAAACTGTGCCTAACAACCAGGGGCTGGAGCATCTCTTGCTCCTGTTGGGAGCTGTTGTCCCAGTGACCAACTTTCTGGGAGGTTGCACACAGCCTTTTCCACAACAGAATGCTCAGTTTGCTCCTTTTTTTTTTTTTTCCTGAGGATTTTAATCCCTTTATTTGGAAACTAATGCTTGAAGGGTGAGAAAATAAGCTCCTAGCTGAGTGTGGGATTTTGCTCCACAGGAAACTGCAGATGAATGGTGCTCTTAGTGCTGGGATCAGTGTGGAAAATACACCCCAGGCCTGGGATGCTGCCACATGTGTTGATCCACGGTGTTATCCTGTTGGTTTTAGGACTGCTTGTGAAGTCACCAATGTGTAATGCTGCTGTTCAAACACAAATCTTCAGGAGAAACAGCCTGTTAGATTAGTTCAGGCAGGGCTTAGTCCTTGAGGGTTGTGGATATTCACATTGCCTGTTTCTAGTGTGTTTCAGCCCAGTAGCTTGCAGCAAACAATGCACAGAAAGGGGTTGAATGTTGCCATCCTACTGTCCTGCTGCTGAACTGGGAGAAGCATCTTCTCTAAGCTCATGCACTTCCCTTTCTCAGCTTGAATTTGAACCTGGTGGGGTTTTTTTAGCCATAAGGGAGCTCGGTTTTCCTGCTGTGTTGGGTGGTGAAGTGCTACCCCAGCTCCTGGGAGAATGGGAGTGGACTGATGAGCATCTGTACTAATCATGCAATGGTTTATACCAAATTCTCTCACCTTATGCTTGGTTTTGGGTCTAGTTTGCTTCTTTTCTGCCCTGTGATGAGCGATGACTATAAAGAAGTCATCACTTAGTTTCAGCTAATCACTGGACCTTGGCAGGACTTTGGAATTCCAGATTAGCACTGCCTGGCTTGGAAAGCTTCCTAACCTCTCCTTGTGGCATGTTTCTTTCCTGTTGCAGGAAGTCAAATTGTCCAGCCCAGATTACCGGGACTGTAATTCCACTGATGCCATGGAGGATTTCATGAAGAGGATCAATTGTTACCAAGCCAGCTACCAGCCCCTCGACCCTGATGACTACGACAGGTGAGAGATCTTGACTTCTGAGCTGCCTTTAACACCTGCCCTCTCCCAGGAGAGGAGCAGTGAAGGGTGGAGCTGTATTTCACTTTGTCTTCAAACACCTGACAGCTCTAGAATGATCTATGGCCGGGCCTCACCTTGAATTCAGGTTTTTTTTGTGAAAATGCTGGTTTTCCCCGGCCTCGTGCCAGGGAAATGGGCACTGACACCTTCCCAGGCTCTTCTGGGCTCAGATGAGTTGTTTTCAACCTTGTTTTGTGGGTCTAAATACAAAGGCTTTGGGAAAGCACTTGAGTTTGAGTGGTTGAGGTGCTTTTGCCACCGTCCCAGTTAAAGGAAGGGACTGCCTGGCTCAAACCACAGGGTTGAGCAAGCCCTGTGGTTTCTGCGTGGTTGTTGTGTGCCTTGGAAGAGCTTTGCTGTCCTGCCTGACTCTGCAGGCACCTCCCAGCCTTTGCACTGCTCACAAACACGTCTGTGTGCCCTGCACGGATTATCCCAGTCCTGCTGATCCCTGTCCTGGGGAGGAGCATGTTCCCTGTTAGTCCTGTTTAATCCTCTTTACTGCTGCAAGAGGAGGGGTGCCGATTACACTGGTGCTATTCAGCTCTCCACGAATCCCCATTACCTGTTGGCTCCCTGCTGAAAATAGCCTGCAGGAAATCCTTTGAGCTGGGTGATTATGTGGACAGAGATAACTCACAGGGCTGCCTTTTGAGAATGATGTCTCTGTCTGTCCCTAGGGAACTTTCTCTCATCAAAGTCATCGACGTTGGCCGGCGGTTCCTGGTCAACAGGGTTCAGGATCACATCCAGAGCAGGATTGTTTATTACCTAATGAACATCCACGTCCAGCCCCGCACCATTTACCTCTGTCGGCACGGGGAGAGCGAGTTCAACCTCAAGGGGAGGATTGGAGGGGACTCTGGCCTCTCCAACAGGGGCAAGAAGGTGAGGGAGAAGGACAATGCTCCCCTGTGGCTTCCAGGAGTGATTTGGCTGTAGTAGTTGCTGTGCCGTGGGTTGAGTGCATGGTTGATGACAACTGGGCTGCTGAGGATCCATCTGTAGCTCCATCAATGAGTGTGTGGCTGCTCTTCCCCTCAGAGCAGAAGGCTGATCTGTCTGCCTATGGAAGGCAACACTTACTGGGAAGCAGGGAAGCTATGGACCAGGAATCAACCTCTTTTTTTTATGTCCCACAGTTTGCAGTGGCGCTGAACAAATTTGTGGAAGAGCAGAACCTGAAGGACCTCAAAGTTTGGACCAGCCAGCTAAAGAGGACAATCCAAACAGCAGAAGCTCTCCAGTTGCCCTACGAGCAGTGGAAGGCACTCAATGAAATCGATGCTGTGAGTATCTGTGCAGCCAGAACAGCTGGGTGGGGCTGGTTGGTGCTTGACAAGAGAAAGTGTTGCTTTGTATGGTGGCTGTGCTGATGCTTTTTGACTTGAGCATGTCCAGTGACCTCACGGATGTCCTGTCCTGGCAGGGTGTGTGTGAAGAAATGACCTATGAAGAAATCAGGGAGCAACATCCAGAGGAATTTGCTCTGCGCGATCAGGATAAATATTACTACCGTTATCCTTCTGGGGAGGTAGGTCTGCAGGGAGGCCCTCAGAGATGGGACTTTTTCTTTAAATGTGTCCTTTTTGTCTTCATTCTGTCCTCTCCTCTTGAGCAGGGGAGCAGTGAGAGCTCCAAGAAACTAGAATTAAAAGAGATCAGGGCTCATAATTACCTCTACCTTGAGCTCTTGTGAAATCTTGGTATATTAAGATCTCACTAAGAAATATGTCACTTAACAAACAAGTCCCACTGACTTGATAGCAAATTAGTAGGAAAAGGTCTCTGGAGGTTTCTAGTCCAACCTCCATCATTATATCCACTCAAAGTGTTGTTGCTGCCCCAATTTTCTTTCCTTTCATTTCCAAAAAAAGTAATTTTCACCTTGTTCTCAGTATCATTCCCTAAGGGTTGATGGTACTATCTCTGTTCCTGGCAGTCTGCTTTCAGGGTGTGACACAATGAGGTGGGAATTGACATCAGCTCTAGATGATGCTTTGAGCTGTGAATTGAGCTAATTATCCCCAAATTGAAAGTCATGCCCATAAATATTTCAGAAAAATCTTTGGAGACGTCCTCATGACTGTGTTTCTAACAGAAAAATGTGTGGGGATATCAGCCACCAATTCTGGGTATCTGGGGCTCCTTCTGGCTGCCTGTCATGGTTTTTTATGAGGCCCTTCATGGTTTTTTATGAGGCCCTTCATGGTTTATGAAACCTTTGGGTTTCTCAGCTTGCTTCAGACGTCTCAGAACTTAGAAATCCTGCACAAAATCAAATTTCAAGATGATAGAGAGAGGCGCTATCTTCAAAGCCCTTGTTGCTTACCTTAATAAACTCTCCAGGACTGAGCTGTGATTCACTGACGTGTTGAATGGCTCCTTCTCTGACAGAAGTAGTAGAAGTTCTAGAATAGCCGGAAGATGAGGAATTATTTGCTTTTAGCAGTTTGTTGGGTTACTCAAAGGTGTGAAATCAGGAGGTGTACCAAGACAAGGACTGTTGTTTCTTTGGGGTGCTCGTGGCCATGATTCCACCCCTCATCTCCCTTCCCTTCTGTCCCAGTCCTACCAAGACCTGGTGCAGCGCCTGGAGCCGGTCATCATGGAGCTGGAGAGGCAAGAGAACGTCCTTGTCATCTGCCACCAGGCTGTCATGCGCTGTCTCCTGGCGTACTTCCTGGACAAGAGTGCAGGTGAGATCCCTGTCTCTGGGAAGAGGATTGACCCTGCTGGAGGAGGGATGATGGATACAGCTCTGGGGAGATTGTGTTCACATCCTGAGGCCTGCATCTCTTTGGTGTGGGATGAAGGTGTCTGAGCCTGCCTTCAGAGAGGAGGGTGGGATAACTCTCCTGCTTTGCTGTCTCTGCAGATGAAATGCCCTACCTGAAATGCCCCCTCCACACGGTGTTGAAGCTGACCCCGGTAGCCTATGGTGAGTGAGACCTTCCTAAACATGTTGAGGGGTTTGGCTTGTACCTCCTCCTGAATCCAGGCTGCCTCTGGGAGAAAAGCAGGGATCTGTGATGGGGCACTTGGTAAGATGGTGTGCCTGCTGGGTTTGCTGATCTGTCTCTTTGTGCTCCTTTCTGCAGGCTGCCGGGTGGAATCCATCTCACTGAACATCGAAGCAGTCAACACCCACAGAGATCGGCCAGAGGTGAGTGTTGCTTTTCCCTGGAGCTGTCCTTTGGTGTCCCCCTCCTGTCCCCTGTGGTCAGCTGGCAGTGGGAACGCCTGGGGTGGGCATGGGGAGATTGCTCAGCTGGGTGCTTGGAAGTGCTGCTGGAAGACTGGGAGCATCAGATGGGTTCTTGCTCTGCAAAGTCATGGCCAGTTGAGGGTTTTCCAAGGGAAAAGGGCTGTTGCATGTTCCTGCTTCCCAGTGTGTTTGCCCAGGGAAAACTCCTCCCTGGTCTTTGACTTTCACCTACACGGTCATCCACTCGCCCGAGCAGGGAATGGAGCCGTGGATGGAGAAGGTGCCTTCTCCCAGGTCTCCCAGTTGGCTGGCAGAGCCTGGGCTCAATGCTTGCCCTACATCTGCCTCTGAGGGTCTTTTTCCTGGTATGCCCGTGGCTCTCTGTCATTCTGCAGGGTGGGAGGTGGCAGTGCTGGGCTGGGGATGCTCTGTGGAGGAGACTCCTCGTGTGGAGGAAGACCCGACCTTACAAGAATTTATCTGCCAAGTGCTCCACTGGAGCTCAGAGGCCAGAACAGGAGGATGCCAACTTGGTGTGGTGTCAGGGCTGGGCAGCCACCCAGAGTGGGCCACAGGGACCCTGGCAGCACCCATGTCCCAAGATGCTGGGACGTTTCCAACTTGCGCTTAGCGGTGGTGGAGCCCAAAGTGCTGCTGAGCAGTCGGCGCTGTCCCCTTTTGGCCCATGTCTCCTTTCCTTTGCTTCCTGACCTTGTCAGGTGGCAGCACCTGAGCTGCCCGTCCCTCCCCACAGCTGTAGGGGGGAAGCCAGTCCTTCCCCCTGCATGGGGCCATTGATGCCCTGCTTTGCCACCCTCTCTGGGGATGGCAGGAAGGCCTCGGGTAGGACGGGGTGAGACACGTGCCACGTGCTTGGGTGCCCCTGCTCGGCTTCGCCTCCATCCCCCCTTGCTTGAGTTGGAGCTTGGCATGGTGCCGACCCTTGCTGGCTGCTCTGCTCCCACTTCCCAAATCTTCCTGATGAGCCTGGGCTGGCTCATCTTCCCTCTTCTTGCTTTCACTCCTCTCTCTGGGTGGAGGGACTGGCTTCGAGGAGGAGACTGATGGGCACCTCTGTGTTGTGCAGAGTCATGGCTTGATTGCTGCTGGGTGTATTTAGCTACCTGTAGTTACTTTTTTTGTGAGCTGAGACTCAGATGAGGAGAAAATCTGTCTCATATTGCTCCGCAGAGCCATTTTTTTTTTTCTCCCCTCCCCTTCTGCGCTCTTGAACACTTTGTATCAGGGGGTTTTTTTGGTGTCCAAAGCCTTTCAGTGCATCCTTTGCTCATTGACAGATTGTGGGGAAAAGCAGAGGCCACTTTAAGAAAAAACCAAAGCAACCTGCTTCTTTTTTTTTCCTTTATAACTGTCGCCTTCTTCCTTTTTTTTTTTTTTTTTGCTTTATTTTTTTATATTTACTTTTATTTTCTTTGTCTCACTTTAATTTAGGAAGCAAAGAAGGGACCTAACCCGCTCATGAGACGTAATAGCGTTACCCCTCTAGCAAGCCCAGAGCCCACCAAAAAACCTCGCATCAACAGCTTTGAGGAGCATGTGGCTGTTTCTTCTGCCCTGCCAGGCTGTGTTCCTCAGGAAGTGCCCACGCAGATGCCGGGACAAGTTAGTTGAACTCTTCTTTTCTTTTTTTTTTCCTTTTCTTTTTTTTTTCTTTTTTTGGTTGTTGTTCTTGTTGTTTTATTGTTCGTTGTCCTCCTGTCACTCCTGAAGCTGAGGAACTGCTTGCACTTGTCGCAACCTGTGCTGCTGTCTGAGATGCATCTTCCTCCCACGGCTGCTGTCCCTCCCTGCCTTGGGTCACTGTTGATCCTCTCTTGGGTTTTGAGAACCCAAGCTCTAGGCTGCGTTAATTTAGTGCCTTCACCATCCAGCATCAACCTCCTGAGGAGTCTCCTCCCTGGAGTGAGCAGGAACAAAGGGCTCGTGCCTTCCCTCTGGGTGTGCTTGGCTCCGGTGTAGACCTGGGCATGGCAATAAATCAAATGTTCTTGTGCTTCTCTTAAGGAGGAGCTGCCAAGACTCATCTTTGGCTGGAGGGGTCTCCTTCATCCTGGAACCATAGGCAAAATGGGCCAAAATTGAGTAGAAGGCTCTTGATGTGGTGAACCTGGGTGAAACCCTGTGGGTAGCTGCCATGGTGCTCATGTGTCCTCTCCTCTTTCACCCACCCATGAAGGGGCATAGGAAGAGAGGCCTTGCTTGCTGCTCACTTCTCCAGGCACAAACCCCCTCCTAAGCTCACTGAGGAGTCCTGTATAGTCTATAGGAGCCTTTGCCATGCTGCCCTTCCCACCAGCTGCCTGTTGGATCACACCGTCTTGCCCAGCGCCTCTCCCTGTTGTCTGTGTTGTGTGATGTCCTTCCTCCCCTCCTCAGCCAGATCCTGGGCAGGTTAGGAATGGCTCCGTGCTCCCCCACTGCTCTGCTTGGTTGCTGCTTTGCATGAGCCTCCCAGGACAGCTGGGTCTGTCTCAGCTCCCAGGGCTCTGCTTGGGCTGGTTGAGCCTCACAACAAACCTTTTGCCAGCTCTGGCTGCCCCTCGCTGCTGTCCACTGTCCTCTGCCCGGTGTGGCGCGGGGTTACTGATGCCTCTCTCTGTTCTCTCTGTCTCTCTGCAGCCTTTACTAGGGAAGGCATGCCTGTAAGTACCTTCTTGCGTCTTATTCCCCCCTTGCAACCCTTTTTTCCGTGTCTCTTGCCATCCTGCTGGGTTGTTTTGTTGTCGCAAAATCCAGGTGGGGTGGGGACAACTTGGAGTTGATATTTTGCTGTTTTGGGGGGGATTTGTTTTAGGAAAAGTAGAGAGGAGGCTGTGGGTGCTGTTTGTATCCTAGCTTGATGAAATGTCCCAATTTTGTTGTGAAATTGAGCAAATTCTCACTTGCACTCTGATGTTGCCTGTGGGCGATGCTGTTGGGTTTTCCTGGAGGTGTCTCCTCTGAGATAGCACATTGTGCTGCAGGTGAGAGACCTGGGTGCTCTGTCCTTCCTGAGGGCTCTGAGTTGTGTCTGAGTGATGGCACCAGAGTGATATCTGAGAAGCTTCTGACCTTCTCAGGGATGTGTTTTCTGGAGCTGGATGATCCTGGGATCAGCCATCTGCAGTTCTGCAAACCTGGATTTTTGGGAACAGTCAGCCTAGATGGGCAGAGTAAATGCAAATTGTCCTCCTCTACCTAGAGAGTGGGAGACATCTTAAGCATTTGATGCACTAATTATGAATAGTGAAGGCTCTGGCAGTTTGGCTTAGTGCTGTTAGATCCCTGAGCAACAGGAACAGGACAGCTCCTGGATAAATTTGAAGCCTTTGGACTTAACTCCTGCTACATCATTGAGTTGCAAGCAGCAGTTGTTGAGCAGTGCTCAGATGTCTTCTCAAAGACTGGGAAGGCTTTGGGACTGAGCTGATACTAGGGTAGTGCCCGGGGGTCTTTTTGCCTTCTGAGGGCCAGTTCAAACCAGGAGGGCCACTTCAAATCAGCCTGTGAATGTTCCTGGCTGGGGATGTTTTGTGGGCTGAAGATGGGGGGATCTGCTCTAAAATGGCCAGGCCAGAGCTCAGCCCTGCCTGCATGTAGCAGCTGTTGAACCTCCTGTTTCTTCCCCTTTTAGAGTAAGCCTTTTTGAGGAAAGGGAAGTTAGGACTGTTGCACTTGGCTTTGCTGGTGGACAGGTTGGGTGAGATCACCGTGCTCCTGCGCGAGTGTAGAGGTTGAGTCGCCCAGCATGGCCTGCATGCCCGTGCTCCTTCCCTTGATGCTCATGGCCACTGAAGCCCCTGATGAAATGCCTGATCCTCCTGGGTTGCTCTGAAAGCATTTTAGTCTTTGTCCATCCCTCCCTCCACCTTTTTCCCCATCTGTATTGTAATAAAAGGCACTGCATGCCTCGGTGCTGGCTGGGACACTGAAAACACGCTCTGGTGTTGAGTTTGGGAGATGGATGTGTCAGATTTTGCCGGAGCAGTCAGTGATGGTTACCCACGCCAGGTGTAGGCTGGCAGCAGCAGGTTTAAAATCTCCAGCTGCTGGGAGCCTGTCTCCACCTCCTAGTGTGGGACTTCAAGGCTGCCTTTGTGGGACCCGTGAGGACACGCCAAACTCAAGGCTTGGTGACATTCACACTGCTGTTAGCTCTGGGAGGCTGCTGCCTTGTGCACTTGTTTGGTGTCCCTCACTGTCACCACCTGAATGGGGTTGGGGAGGTGGAAGGTGCCTCCTTCACAACTTGCACCATGGGCCTGGGTTGGTAGTGGGAGCTTCACTGCATCAGCCCTCGCTGCTGGGGTCTTGACCCCCACCCAGGAGGACCAGGGGACACCTAGAGAGGGCTGGGGACATGGCTGAGTGCCCCAGAGTCCTCCTGGCTGTGGGATTGAGCTGACTGGGGGTTGTGGGACTACCTGGCGTGATGATTTCTTTTCCTTTTGCTTGGTTTGTGATCCAAAGTACACTTTTGAACAGTCACCTGATCCCCTCCCTTCTTCTCCCCTTCACTTTTCATGCTTAAAAGAAGACCCGTTTGTCACTTTCTCAAAGTTTTCTCTTTGCTAATATTTCCAAGGTAAATGGCTGTGGTGCATGTGGCTTTTCCTAACCCTCCTCCTGTCTCCTTAGATAACAGAGAGAACAGCTCAGCCCGCTCTGCCTCATAGCCTGGCTGTGATTCCTGGTGCTTGTAAGAGGCAGCTTAGGTAGTAAAAGCATTAAAAAAAGAAGAAAACTCAAAAGAGAGAATCCTTCCTAGCTGTTTCCTAGTCCTTTTTTTCCCCATCTTGTTTCATGTAGTTCTGTGAGTTGGGAAATGTCCTTGTGGTCCCCTGGGCTTCTCCTGGAGCAGATGCTCTCCTCGGGGCTGGTCCTGCTTGTGTTTAGCTGGTTGTCTCTGGTTTTGTGGTCCTCACCACATGCTGGTGGGTACCTGTTGTCGTCACCCTGCACCAGGGCTGTGTCTGGAGCGTCTCTGGGGCCCATGGAACCTCATGGGGTGTCATCAGGGGAGTTGTGCTGCTGCTCTACCACTGGTGGTGGCTGGTCCTTGGCATGGCCAGTGGGAGCTGCCTGTTCTTGGCATTGCCAAGGATGGACAAACAACGACCTTGTCCTTGGCAGGTGGGGGGGGACGGGACACTGCCCACCCTCAGGAGGAGCAAGAGAGAGATGTTTAACTGGGCTGCTTGAATGAGCACTGTGGTCCCCTGTCACCTTGCCTTGCATGGACCAAAGAGCAGCTTCAGAAGTGCAGGCAGGGTGGGGTGGGAGGGCTGCCTTGGGTTCAGCTCAGTTTTCAGGGATATCTGAATTCTAACCCTGTAATTAAAGCCAGGCAATGCTTGAGGGGGTGAGTAGCGAGTCAGTCACCTGCCTCTCTGCTCGGGTGGGCAGTGTCCTCCTCTGTGGTGGGTGCTTTGTAATGACCTGTGCGTGGCTTTGTTCCTCCTCGTCCCCTCGTTCACGTGTTCCTAGAAGGTGCTGCTGGGCTGGGGCCTGACCCTGGCACAGCCCCCAACGTCTCTCTCCTTCCCCTCTCGTTCCAGAACATGAACAACTCCCAGAAGCCGTTGTGACTCCGTGGGCACCGTCGCGAGGCCACCGGCGCTGCCGCCGGCGCCGCCAGCTTCTCATCCCATCGCCATTCCCGAAGCTTGCTTACAAACTGGTCCCCTCCGGCTGCGGCGAGGCCGACCCTCGGCTGGCTCCACTCACGCTGCCCGTTCATCCGCAAAATCCCGCGCTGCTGAGGGGGGAGGGATGCAGGAGAGCGGAGGAGGAGCCCAGCTCCCCCTGGGGTCACCACCAGCTCTTCAGGCTGCAGCGTTTGCTCTCCTCTCCAGCATCCTGTTAGGTCGTAGCGAGCTGTAAAGTGCTTCTGTAGCGCACAGGAGTTTAATTTTCCTCTCTTTCAGTGGTTTTGATCTTCTGTATAGATGATTGGTACCCATCCATCTCCGGGTGGGGTGTGTATATATGTGGATGGTGCGGGGTTAGCAGAGAAATAGGGGGAAGGGGGGGGTGGGTAAAGGGGTTTTTCATTTTTTTTATTATTGTTAATTACTTTTGAATAAGCCCCTAACATGCTGTGCTGCAGTCCTTCACCCACACTACAGCCTGTCGCACACGCCGGCCTGGCTCGTGCAGATCCGTGAGCACCAGGCAAGCAGCTCTGTGAACTCCTTCACTGCAAGAACTGCTGGGTTTAATAAAAAAAACCAACCCATTCTTTCACTTTTTTTTAATCAACATACCTTAAAGGGGTTTGCAGAGAATGTAGATCTGCTGCTAAACCTGGTTGAAAGCTGCCTGCAGTGCATGAGGAACCATGCCAGCAGGGGCTTGGGTGATGCTTTCATCTTGGGGAGCACCCAGGGATGGTCTGAGTTCAGGCATGGGTTGAATTTTGGGGAGGCTGAGCACTGTTTGAGGTGCTGTGCAGGTATTTCATCTTCCCTTTCCTCTTTTTTAGACGGAAGTGGAGATATTGGGAAGGGTTTGGATCCCTAGGCTGAGTTAGATGCATTTTGTAGACACGCAGGTTCTCATGGAGGTGGCCACAGGTCTGGCCGGGTTGCAGGAGTCCCTGTCTGACTGCAAAAAGCCACAAGAAGGGACAGTTTTGTCTGTATTTTTTAAATTTTATATATACATGCACACACGTGTGTGTGTGTGTATATGTGTATACTTAGAAACTGCTTGGTTTTTGCACTTTATTTGTGGCAGAAGCATAACTAATTTAGTTTTTCCAAGTTGCGCCCCTTCACAGGAGAAGCCTGAATACAGGCAACTTTTTCTGTTTGTTTTTAATTGTGTTTTGCATGCTGGAAAGCTGAGACTACAAAATAATAGTAGTTACAGTGTTTTGAGGTGGGGGGAACAGGGTGAGGTCCTGACTGACTCCATCAGCCAACTCCCAGTGGTCTGATCCATAAGATCCCTTGTTGGCAGCCTGTCCTGGGCTGGGAGACAGCAGTTAAAAATGGCAATTAACCACTATTGCTTTGTGCAAAAGTCTGTGGATTTTGAAATTTTTTTGGTTTTTTGGGTTAGGTTTTGTTCTTTTTCCCCACCTATGTGCAGAGTCTTCTCCATACCCATCACATATTTTTTTGTGGCTGGAGGCAGGAGGTGAAACATCCCTTCTGCAGCACTGGGCTGGGGGACTGGAGGTGGGCAACCCTTTGGATTCATCCTTCCCATGGCATTCCCCAGAGTCCTGTGTAGGGAGCACCATCCCCAGAAATGAGATCAGAGAGGTTTGGGGGGAGAAACGATGATTTTTTTGGTGAGTGTGTGGATGTTTGGGGGGTGGGTTTGGTCTGTTTTTCCTTTGGGAAAAGGCGAACCACAGTGCCTCGCGCTTCGGCCTCGCGCTCGGAGTGGCACCGACAGTGGGAGGGCGCCGGGGCCACGCTCAGCCCGTGTCCCACGGGGGTGACAGTCCCGGCAGTGCCCTGCCTGTGTGAGCTTGTGCATATGTGTATCATAGTCCTGTACAGATAAAACAAAGAACACTTCCCTGCCTGGCTTTATTTCTTTTTTAATAGCCTCATTAAAAGCAGACTTCTCCCTGCGCTTTTGGTTTCTCTGCCTTTCAGATAAATGAATGTTTTGGGGAGGCCACTCACTTGGCTCTTTTCAGCCTCCTTCCTGGGGAGTTTTATCTCTCCTCCTCCTCCTCCTGCTGCAAAAAGATAAGCCAGCAACTACAAACATGACGTCTGGCTGCCCCGAGATCAATCTTGTACACATGTAATTGCGCGGATGTTTTGGTGTGTATTTGTGTGTGTGTATATATATAAATATATATATATAAAAAACAGAAAAAAAACCCCCTATAATGGCCCTAAACTTTCTTCCTTTAGTAATAATAGAGGTCTCAGTAGGTCTACAAAAACCTGAAATTCGAACATTGCGTTTTTACCAGCAATGGGAAAAATGGTCTTGAGTTCCTCTCGTGCTGGAGGGCTTGGTGGGATGGTGTCAACCCTGTGCCATCACACTGCCCCAAAAACTTGCTGCCCATCGTTTTTGGTTGACAGAGCCAAAGACTGGGCAGTGATGCCACAGCCAAGGCAGGGTGGGAGAGAGGGCATGTCAAACCACACCAATGATTTCTTTCCCCTCCCCCTTTATTTTTTTTCCCCCTGGTTTTATTTTCCTTTGTGATACTTGAATTTATTTTTTTAATTTTTTTTTTTTTAATAGCAAAGCGCTCTTTATTTATTTAATGTATACTGCAAAGCTTGGAGAGAAGGGTGTAGTTACTTGGGATTACTTTTTTTTTTTTTGATTTGTGGTATGTTAACTGTTCTGTATATAT
Organism: Mohoua ochrocephala; assembly: GCA_013398855.1. Taxonomy (NCBI): domain Eukaryota; kingdom Metazoa; phylum Chordata; class Aves; order Passeriformes; family Acanthizidae; genus Mohoua; species Mohoua ochrocephala. The sequence continues at coordinate 106,628 of VZTA01027956.1, read as the reverse complement.
GTTTGGAATAACTGCCTGATATAAAGCTGTGCCAGCTTAAAAACAGGGTATGCCTTTCAGAAATTTGTATATTTTGCAGTTGCTGGACCAATAAAATATCTTGTTGAAATACAGATATGAGCTGGTTCTTCCTTGTGTTAGACGTTATGCTCTCAGGCCCTAAGGGTCACCATGTGCCACCCCCGGCACTGCCTCACACGTGTTCCTGTGCCTCATGAGTAAAAATTCTCATAAAAGAGAAATTCTCCATCACTGGAAGTGCTCAAGGCTAAGTTGAAGGAAGCTTGGAGCAACCTGTTGTAGTGGAAGGTGTTTTTCAAACCATGCTATGAATTCTACAACTGTTAACAGCTACTTAGGACAAGAAAATGCCCCCCAAGCACTGCATGCTGCATCACTCTTGAGTAGAAAGGTCCCTGATGTACAGGGCCTTGTCCTGCCTGGATCTAAATTTAGGCTGCAAAGGAGGCAGGACTAGACATTTCTTCACACTTCGTCTAGTTCTTGAAGTCAAATACTTGAAACAATTTGGTGCTGAATGAAGGGCTGGACAAGAGCTGTCTCCTTAGCTCAGGGCTGTCTTTGCCCTGAAGGCAGGAAAAGAGCAGCTGCCACCTGCAAGTAAAGTTCCCTGTAAGGGAGGGGGGGGAATGTGGTTATTAATTAATTTAATATTAATTTATTGTTCCAGAGAAAAAGTGGGAGGAGGCAGGGAAAGGTGGAATTTGACATGGTTTTGTGGAGCACGCCTTGTGTGGATGCTTCCAGTGGGATTGGAGGCCTGTCCTGCTCCAGCAGTTGTATCTCTAAAAGCTTGTGAGGAGCAAAAGGGGCTAAAAGGTGGAGAGGGCTGTGTATCCCAGCTCAGCTCTGGGATTTGGCTCCTGCTGGCTCATGTGCAGCCCTTGTTCTGATTTCCCCACGGCTGGCAGAGCTTGTCAGGCCTTGCTTTGGGCCACAGCTTGTTGGGGGTGCACAGGGATCACTTCCCTTCTTCCAACTGCTCTGTGCTCCAGGCCCTCTCACCGGGGAGGACCTTCTCTCATTTTAAGTGTGATTGAGGCATCTGCAATAATATTTTCTAGGCGGACACGCAGAGGTGTGAGATTGTGGCAATGCTCATCCTCCCGTGTGTCCTGAGGGCAGGGAGGGCCCGTGCTCTCCGGGAAATCCAGCAGCCACAGGATTTTTAATTTTTTTTTTAGCCATTCTTTCTATCTCCAGCAACTTGGCCATCTCCTTGACCCAGGCAGAGACAAAACACTTGTTTTAGGGCAAAGAGCGTAGCCTCTCACCCACCTCACGGGGAGTCCTGCAGGGGAGCAGGGGCTCTGATAACACCTCCAGCCGGGGTGGGCTGAGGTCACACGAAGCCACAACATCGGTGCAGCTCCCCTGCCCTCCCCGGGGCAGGCAGGGGCTGTTTGGAAGCCCTGATAAAACCTTGTCCTTGTGGGAGGAGCACGGGGAAAAGTTTTGCCTCCATGAGCATGGCTTTAGGCAGCATTTCCAAGGCTGTTCTGCAGGAAAATCGCCCCCTCCAAAAATCTGTTCTCCTCTTTCCATCTGCATGAATGGGGCTTGTGTCACGCCATCCCCAAGGAAGGGAGTGGAATCGATGCCAGCGCCATCCCAGGCAGCATCCTTTATTTTTCTTCCATGTGATGCATTTTGTAGCAGCATCCCAGAGAGGAGAAGTTCCTCGAGGCAGTGCAGCTTTAAAGGTTATACTCGACAGCAGGAACATTTCCCTGCTCCCAGTCAAGTCCCATTTTTATTAAAAAAAAAAAAAAAGAAAGGAATAAACCCCCAGCTCACTGCTGGCAAACAAGGCAAGAGAACTTGTGATGGCTAAAAAAAATAAAAAGGGCAGACCAGTCACGCTGGCTGAGTCAGCTCTGATTGATGGCTCAGGAATGTGTCTGGGATTAACTAAACCGCGGGCAAACCTTTACAATGCAACACGTTGGATGAAGCACAGCCGGCACCGGCTCACCTGCCTCCGGCTGGGGAGTGACTGCCCTCACGTCATGGGATTGGAGAGGATTTTGCTTCTTTTTTATCCATCTGTGCGAAAAAAAAAAAAAAAAAATGGCTATTTTCGGAAATTGCTTTGCAAGGGGCCGTAGTAGGAATTGTTTGCGATATTTCCAGGTGTCTAGATGTATTTGTGCAGTTTTGCTGCCACTGAGACATCCTGAGAAGAAATATATTTATGCTGAAATATGGAAAGTTTATTTTGAAGCTCTGTGTAAATCACAGTCTTGCGGCTCCATGCCTAGCTCTGCCAAGTGTCAGGGTCCCTTCCCCATCCCCAGGGCAGCCCAAATTGCATGCAAGGTTAAGGGAAAGCTGTAAAGATGTGAATATTTGTCCCTCACATTTCCCTTGTTCGTGTGTCCAGCTGTGTCCTCTTTGAGGCTGAGTGCTGTGGTGGATAGAAAAAGTGCATCGAAACTGAATTTATTTGTCAACAATGCTGGGAGACACTGCATCGTGTGGATGGACAAGTAGTGGTAAGAGTCAATACCAAAAGGGTTGGCATGACCCCAAAATACCTGATCTAGCTGAAGATGTCCCGGCTCATTTGCACTAGATGACCTTTAAAGGTCCCTTCCAGCTCTGACTATCCTATGATTCTATTCTAGGAAATTAATTTACAGTGCCTACATCAAGGTTGGCTTCATCTCTCACGTTCCACCTGGAAAAGAGCCCTGCTCTGTGGTCCACCCCCAGCACCTGTGTCTGCTCTGGGGAGGCCATGGGTGGACCCAGCAGCTCCAGCTCAGCTGATGGGGGGCTAAATGCCTTGAGAGGTCTTCTCTGGATGTTATCTCCCACAGCCTCAAGGAAAATCTAATTTGCAACCTGATAAGACTGTGACAATGTTACTGAGTCTGGTGAGCTTCAGGGCAAGCCAGATAAAACCTGGCTGATGCATCTGTCCACCCGGCTTGTTGCACAGTGAGAAGATTATTTCTTGCTGATCTAAGACTCAGATCTAACACGGTCTGAAGGGATGGTGATAAGACAGCATTCAGGATCCCCCAGGCTTTGTGAATTGTTTCTCCCTCTAGCAGAAGGTGCAGACTCCGATACTGCACCCAGACACCAGCAAACATTATTTGGTCTTTAAGAGGTATCTGAGTGCTCTTTGTACTGAAGTTGATGTTGGTGGCTCGGTGCAGAAGTTAGAGAAGTGGGTGGCAGAAGAGGTTGTGACCAAAAAACGCGGCTGAATTAGAGCTACAAAGAGAAACAGTAATTAAGACCTAACGAATAATTACCACGAGGGAAGGCAGCTCAAGAATGAGCACAGCCCCAAATCCAGATATTTCTAGCTGCAGCTCAAACCCCACAATTAAGCTGTGATTTTGGTCATTATGAAGAGGTATTTCCAGAGCTGGGTCTTGCCATTCGCTGCCTTTATCCACCCAAATGACTGCCTGAGCATCAGCAGAAAGAAAACCCAGCATTTCGATAAATGTCATCCAAACCAGACTGGAGAGCCTGTGTTGGATGCCTCCACCAAAGCTGGGTGCCAACCTGTGGGCAGAGCTGGAGATGGAGAGAGGAGAAGGCTTTCTGGCTAGCAGGGGATGTGTTGGTTTAGAGGTTGGTGGCACCTAAAAATACCGATGTCCTCCCTTGGGAGTCGCGCCATGTGGCAGCACGGAGAAGTAAATGTCACCTCGCATTTCTCTGGCTCTTGGTCCATCCCTACCCACTCTTGACCCCAGGGCACTGATCCATCGGTGACAGAGGGGGAAGGAGGCTGAGGCTCTCACACAGGTACCCGGTCACCCCATCAGCTCTGTGCTGCCGGCACGCTGTCCTTGGGGTGTCTACAGGCAACTCACGACATCGCCCGCCCGTCAGGGTGATGGCACCAGTGCTCATGGCTGATTTCCTTCCTGACTCTCCTGCTGGTGGTGCTGCAAGGACTGTGACTTACCCTGGCAGTCCAGGGCTGCTCTTCTCCCTTTCAGACAGTGTTAATGTCACCTGCTCCAATCGGTGACACCACACTGGTGCCCTGACTCGCTCACTCACTCCTCCTCCTGCCAGCCTTGATTCACCTGGGACAAGTTCAGATGTGCTCTCCTGCCACACATCCATCTTACTCTCGCTGCCTGCCTCATCCTTCAGCATTGTTTTAGTATTTTCTCCCAGTCTTTCCTATCATCCATTTGGGCACATTCTCAGCGACACTTTTACACCATCACTGGTATGGATGAGCCCACCTTGTTGAAGTCACTTGGGACAGGGAGGTTATTATCTGGCTATAAATTACCCAGCAAGGACTGGCTGCTGTATAAGCAAGGCATAAGAAAATAATAAAGCATTGATATTCACTGTAATTAATTAATTTGTAGTAATGACTGGGATGCCTTTCCAGACTCGCTAGCCAGTTTCTAGTGAATATTTCTGAGCATGGCCATTGCACAGAGAATGATTTAAGCCTCTTCTTTTGGCACAGTTTTGCCCGTGATGGGGTCTGTTGCAGAGGGGAAGGAAGACCACCTGCATCCCTTAAATAAAATCACTTGCAGGAGTCAGCAAACCCTAGAGAGAGATGGGACTGGGAGGAAAGTGAATTAAGCCAGAAGAGTTGTAATAAAGGGTTTTCAAGACTCATGGTTACAGCTGGCTGAAAACCAAGGATCTCGGTTCACCAGAGATCTTCTTTTGAAAACGTAAATAAAAATAAAAATACCTTCCTGTCCAAATGGGATGGAAACTGATATTTTTCAAAATTTCCAAAGCTCCTTTTGACCTCATGAACTGACATATCATTTTCCCTGTTTTGCTGAAGATGTTTTTAAGGAAGCCTTTTTTTGACCAAACATTCCTTTGTTGGAAAACATTGCACTGGACTAATGCTGGTGGAAGAAGCACCAACCATGGGAGAATGGGGGTGACCCTTTATCACTCATGAAAGATAAAATGGGGTTTTCGTTGCCCTTATCTTGCACAGGGCTGGATGCTCACCTTGTCCACACACCAGGTCACCCCCAGGCACCTCCTGGGAGACCCAGCAGAGAGGAGCAACCTCAGGAATGCAGAAGTGACTCAGCCTGGTGTCTCTGGCACCTCACTGTCATCCCTGGAGCTGCTCCTGGCAACTCTGTCAGCAGTGCCCCAGATAGGGAGAGAGGCTGGGAGGGGTAGGCTCAAGCACGAAGCCCACCCATCTGACCTTGGTGGTTTTATCACAGCTATTAATTACCTTCCTATCTGCTAAGCTGATCTGAGCCTGTCTGCACCTTCCTCCCGAAGCCTCTCCTAGCAAAGCTCTGCTGTCCCTGTGCCTGCGTGGCTGCTCCGGGGGCTGGGAGGGATGGGCTGGGGGCTGATTAAGGGCTGTGACGGTGTCAGCCAGCCCGGGATGGCTTTTTGCCTCGGCTGTGAAGCTGATTTTCCGGCAGAAAGGCTGACTCCGCAGAGCTGGGAGGGTTAAGCTAAGTCAGGCAGTCGTAGGGCTGCCACGGGATGAGCCCGTGCACGTGTTGGGTTTGGCTGATGGGCTGCCATTGCCATGGTTTGGTTGTGTGTCTGAGACCATAATTTGGGTTTTGCAGCTTCTTTAGAAGCATCCTCAATTTTTTTTTTTCACAAATCCACTAGGAATCCACCCCTCTGGTACTTCCCAATGGCAGTGCAATGCATTGCAAAGTATTTCCCTTTCTGGGTGCCCTGCAGGTTTTCGTGCTAGCCTGGGGGAGACGATTTGGTTTCATGGCTTGTCTTTGGCACAGCCAGGATTTTTGGAAAGCATGGTGTTTGCCAAGAGCATGCAGGGACCCTCACAATCCCAGTGTCCAGCCCATCCACTGGCTGTGGATGGAATTCTCACCTCTGTGCATCTCTTGCAGGTTATGGATCAAAGCTGTGGAAGTGTGGAACATCTCAGGTTGGACGGGACCCACGTGACTCATTACATCCAACTCCTTGCTTCTCACAGAACCACCTAAAACTAAACCATCAGTGCTAAAAGAAACACGAGCAACAACTAATAAACACAAACTGTGCAGAAAATCAGTGCTGAAGTGCTAATGAGCACAAGCAAACTGCCCCTGCTCCAAAAGGGAATGTGCTTGCCCCTGTGCAAAGGGAAAGGGAAATATTAAGCAGCTGCTGAACTCTGCTATTGTTTTGCAGAGCTGATTTGAGATAAACAGCTGTGGAATCCATCTCTGGAAGAGGTCTGGGTCCAGTTTTGAAGGGTGGAGTTCAAGGCCAGGCTGCGTGGAGATCCGCTCTCACTCCCCATCACCTCACGCTTCAGTAGGCAAATGCCAGAGATCAAGATACCTCTGGATGAGTAAACATTTACTGGGAGGGCTTAGGAATAAATCTACCCAAGGAAATGGACCTAATGGCTGTATCAGAATCAGGCCTGGTGTCCTCATGTGAACTGGATGTGTTTCAGATAGATCCCATTAGCTGCAACCCTCTCTGGGTAATCATCACCTCTGCTGAGACACAGCACAGCACTGAAGCCATCAAAAACTGATGTATTCCAGGGTGGATATCCAGTAGCATCCTCTCCTGGGTAATTAACCAAAGGGCCAAAGCAACCGTGTGCAAAGAGCAAGTTAAATCACTGTGTATTGGTCATGCCTGCAGTAAATAAATCAGTCACGGAGGTCGTTCCTGATGCTGGCTGGGATTATTTATAGCCACTGTCTGTAGGGGCCCATCTGAGCAGGCAGGGATCATAGCAGGGCTGTGGCTGCTGGGAGAAATCATCTGTGTTTAAGTCAGGCTGGGAATGCAGGCAGGGCCACGCAGGATTCTTCTGGGTGAGCGTTTTTCCCAGCTGAAAATGTTGGTTGGTCAAAAATTGAAGCTCTCTGCATCCACATGCCAGGCTGTGTTTGTACTGGCAAGCAAACAGGGCCAGGGCAGGGGTCACCAGTGGTGTTCTGGTGCATCCCTGGTGCGTGGCCTGGACTAACCAGGAGCAGTGCAGGGGAGGCCACGGCTCAGGGATGCAGCCACGCTGTACCCATCACCCATTCTGGGTACACGCATCTGCTGTGCGCATCTATTGTCCAAAGACACTCTCCCAAAATAAATCAGAGTGCTCAAATCAGCTCCTTATTTGAGGCACACTGAGAAGGATCTTGACCGCAGGTGCGGCCTGTGGACCACAGGACCGTGTGGATTGTAACTACAGGGTGTGTGAACACAGCTGAGGGCAGCATTCTGCTGTCAGGGGAAAAATAACCATGATGGATGAACTGGGTAGGACTGGGAGCAGCTGGGGCCACATGAGCATGATGCACAGCATGGCCACACCATGCACAGCCCCAGGAAAGTCCCGACACTCAGAGGGAAACTCCATCCCCATGGCTCTGCCCTCACCGCTTGCACGTGGAAGGTGCACCTGGTTCTACGCAGTTTTGGGGCACAGGCAGAAAATATTTTCCCCCTCAGCTGCTGGCTCTGGTCGTTGAACCACTGAAAGTTGCCTGTTGTGCTGGTGTCTGAGCCTGTGTATGTGTAAATCACCCCAAGGCAGGTCTGGCCTTGATGGACAGAAAATTGTATTTTTATTATTACTATTATCATGGTTGTCTTTGTTACTATCACTGTTATTATGTCTGGGAGTGGCATGAGCTCATCTGTGCATCTTGGGAGCCAGGAGGCCAGAGAGGGATCCAGAGAGTGGATTCAGGACAGATCGGTTGGAGCCCAAACCCCACGTTTGGTTTATTTGTCCAGGAAGGGTCTGACAGCAGTGGTGAATTGCCTCATTTCTCACCCTCTGTGATCCCCAGGGATCCTTCACTGATTCCTGGAGGGATACATTTCTGTTACAGCCTCTAGGAAGAGTCACACGCCCACCTGGATTCTCCAGCAGTTTGAGTGATCAATGAACCTGTATGGGAAGAGATCAAAGCCAGGGCTCAGATGTGGAGCCCATTCTGCTTTCAAACATAGCCAGGGCATCTCTCAAAAGAGAGACAAGGTGGAAACACACCCTCCTTGCCCTCCAGAGCCAACATCCCCCTCCTCCTCCACGGTCCCAGCCGTGGATTTTCTGCAGTCCTGAGACCTGCTATTAGGCAATCCCAAGCAAGCAGTGCTCCCACAGGGCACATCAACCTCGTGCTCTCACCTCACTTTGGTCACTGCCTTCTAGTTTAGGATCTGCTGGGGTTGTTGTCTAATGGGGCAGATGCTGACAGAATCACAGGGTGAGCTGGAAGGGAGGGCTGGAAGGGGCTTTAAAGATCATCTTGTTCCAACCCCCCTGCCATGGAGAGGGACACCTTCCACTAAATCAGATTACTCCAAGCCCCATCCAACCTGGCTTTGGACACCTCCAGGGATGCGGCAGTCCCAGCTTCTCCAGGCAACTTATTCCAGTGCCTTACTATTCTTTGAGTAAAGAATTTCTTTGTAGCATCTAATCCAAATCTCTCCTCTTTTAGTTTAAAACCATTCCTCCTTGTCCTATCACTATCTACCGATGGACCAGTGGAGTCATAAAGCACAGGAGAACCTCTAACTAATGTCCAAACTGGATATTTACCCTTTCTTTAGCTTCTTGGCATTGCATTTATTAGTGCTGATGCTTTGATTCACAACCTGTTTCTTGCCTGGCAGGGGCTGCCACTGGCAAAATTTGCAGCTCCTTTTGTGGTGGACGACCAGGCTTTAATTGTCATATTCCTAACTCTCCACCAGGCTGGAAAATGTTAACAGCAACCAGCCTAAGCCATAAAACTGCTGGACTTCAGGTATGCTCTGTCCACCCATTTCTACAGAGCCTGCAGAAGGCGAGCAGGTTTGGCTCCTCCCTGGAAGGAGGAACGCTGGAGGCAGGCAGGGGCTGTGAGTGCAGCGGTGCTGCAGGCTGTGGGTAGTTATTTCTCCGGCGAATGCAGCCCTGTCACACGTGGTGAGTGGAAGAAGTGACTGAGATTTGCGTCTTTGCCTGGCGCTGGCTCAGCCGCTCAAAACCGGAGTCACGGCTGCATTCACGGGGGGAGGGGGGAAGCGAGGGGGAGGAAGTCACCACATGTCACCGTCAGCCTTTTCCAGTAATTGGTGTGTGCTTAGGCAAAGCTCATGTTTAATTTACCAGCAGGCAGATGATGGAGAGCACTCCCACTGCTTGGTCACAGAGCTTGGAGTCTCCTTTTTCTTCTCTGCCGTTGCTGCAACAGAGACAACCGGCAGCACTGATCTCGTGATCCATCCCTTCGTGTGCCCTCCTGGTGGGAGGGTTTCTTCCAGTTAATTCACTGGAGTTGTGATTGAAGGGCATCCTGGGCTGCAGCACAAGAAGTGTGGGCAGCAGGTCAAGGGAGGGGATTCTCCCTCTCTGTTCTACTCTGCTGAGACCCGACCTGCAGAGCTGCCTCCAGCTCTGGGACCCCAACAGCAGAAGGACATGGAGCTGCTGGAGTGAGTCCAGAGAAGGTCATGGAGCTGCTCTGAGGGCTGGAGCAACTCTGCTCTGGAGAGAAGCTGGGAGAGCTGGGGGTGCTCACCTGGAGAAGAGAAGGCTCCAGGGAGACCTTAAAACACCTCCCGGTACCTGAAGGGGGCTTATAAAAAGGAGGATGCTTTTTTACACAGGCAGAGGGTGATAGGACAAGGAGGAAGGGTTTTAAACCAAAAGAGGGGAGATTTAGATTAGATATAATGAAGAAATTCTTGGCTGGGAAGGTGGTAAGGTCCTGGCACAGGTTGCCCAGAGAAGCTGTGGCTGCCCCATCCCTGGAAGTGATGGCCCTACCAGTACCCCACATCTAAATTGCATGAGGTGGGGTCAGGTGCTTTGGGTTACCTGGAGTGGGGCTCCCGGTGCAGCTCCCTCTGGCTTTGCTCAGCAGAAGGATGTCAGAGGTCCCAAACTGGCTCCCTGACTCCAAGGACACTGGTGCCTTTGGAAACTCAGGTCCTCAAGTCAGTAAATTACAGGACAATTAGGTCACGAGGGCAATACCCAGAGGCTGACCAAGGTTCCACCCTTGGTGCACGGGGACTTCCATAGGTGTGGAGCTGCAGAGAAGCCTTTGCCACGCTGAATTACCAATCCACGTGTTTTTTTATGCAGAGCCCAGAGGCTGCACTGGAAAGGCAGTGTGGGTGGGTGGGAGGGAAGGAGATGCGGAAACAAACCATACCTATTGTTTAGGTGCATAAATCTAGCAAATTCCTTGCCAGCCAGTGTTTGCTTTACAGAACGAGCTGGGAACAGAGTTCATTAGTTATGCAAAGCTGCTCGATTATGAAAATACAATCTCAGATAAGCCAAACTTACCTGTCAGTGAAGTCCACAACAACAAAAACAATAACAACAATAGAAAAGAAGGTTTTAGGGAGAAGCAAAACCAGCTCTCTGCTGGGAGAAATGGCCTGGTTCCTAGTCCAGGACTGTGCATCAAGTCCTATCTCATCTCCCAGACAATGCACCGGCTCCTCGTCTCCTCCTCCTCTTGCCCACGGGATGTTTTGACTCCGGCACTGAGCAAAGAGAAAGGCATATGTGACCTAAATCAGGTTTTACTTCTGCTCACATCCCTGCAGCTTGAGTAAACAGCAGAGGATGTGACTGAGAGCACATACGGTGCCTTGTCAACGCCTCCTCTGCTCCAGGTCTTCTTCTCCCTTCGCCAGAGGTGAGTTTGACTCACTCTGTATTTAGGGAGATGCTTCTCCTTTCCCCACACTGCTCATTAAACCTCCCTGATGAGCCGGTCCCCATCCCACCTCTGCAGCTTTTCTTGCTACACCGAGCAGCACTGTCCGACCCTGCCTACCAAACCCCACCGGAGGGCTGGGAAAGGATGAGAGAACGTCGTCGTCCCCCCCGCCGCCGGAGACCGACAAAACAAACACAAAAGGGACTCATTTAATCAGCCTGAGTGCCAGCCCCACCCTGGGGTGTGGAATAAACACTGGCAGGTATTTATTTATTGCCAGTCAGCATCCAAATATTTGTTTCTCTGCGTGACAGGGGCACGCACTCATTCATGGATGATGGATGCCTTTGATCCCAGCAAACCTGGGCACACTTTCATCTGCTAAGGCAGGGGAGGAAAGGAGCTTGAAAGATTTGTTATAAATATACTGGGATTTCTAGAGATTTGACATCTAGCTGCACAAGGAGATTTCTTTTTGAATATCTGATCTTCTCTTCTGCACCACACATTTGTCTATCCATTTCTAATCTTGCACTCAAGAATTTTTACATATTCATGTGTGTATGCCAAAGTATTTAACACACACGTATATCTATCCACCCACGTTCACCTACGTATGATACACGGTGCTGGAAATGATAATCTGGGTGCCTTGGCATTAATAATGCATAAATCAGATGTTTGCAGGAGCGAGTGCATGACAGATGATGCCATTTCAGTCTTGGCACACACACATGTGCATCTTTTCTCCATCTGTCTAGTTATGAGCATTTAGGTGTGCTTAACACCAGCATGGGCTTTTATGGGAATGTTTCTGGGATGAATTAAATTAGCACACAGCACTGGTTATCCCAGCCAGAGTAAACCTCAGCAGGAACAATTAATTAAAAGTCACAGAATAGTTTGGGTTGGAAAGGACCTTAAATTCCATCTCATTCCAACCCCCTTGCCATGGGCAGGAACACCTTCCACTAGACCAGGTTGCTCCAAGCCCTGTCCAACCTGGCCTTGGACACTTCCAGGGATGGGGCAGCCACAGCTTCTCTGGGCACCCTGTGCCAGGGCCTAATCACCCTCACAGGGAAAAGTTTTTTCATAATATCTAATCTAAACCTACTCTCAGCTAAAAGCCATTCCCCCTCGTCCCATCACCACACGCCCTTGTTTCTGTTCATTAAAAAAAATCACACTCCTGTTGTACTTGGCAGAATCAACATGAATCCAGTGCAGGCATCAACATCCTGATCATCTCAACGTAACTGCCAGGAGAAGAATGAAATGTCCTCACGTGACTAAAGAGGGTAAGTTCCTGGCTTGACCACATGACCACTGAAGAGTTCCATCCAAGGTCTGATTTAATGAGGCCGCAGGTAAAACGTGAAGGTGTTGCAGCTGTGAGCAAAGCTTCCCCTCACTGTGAGCACACACGAGCACGTGGTAACTGTCTTTCGATCTGACCCAGCTTTATTGATGTTAAGGGAAATGTCTTTAGGGCAAGCAGGGTGGAAATATAGACCATGGAGATTAGATAAGGGGTGTTTATCGAGAAACTTAATTTCCTGTCTAAAATGGTCACAATGACCTGTGATGAGTAACCATGGGTTGCTGGAGGTCAGGGAATTGGCCCCCGGGGAACGTTTTTTCCAATGTCTACAAAGGTGTGAAAGGGAGGAGATTTCTCTGCTATCCTGAGTACTTTATGGAGCTGGGGTTTATTCTGATACGATCCTTGGGGTATTTCTCCACTGCCCTGGCGAGACTCCTGAATTTGAACTGGTAACTCAAGCATTAAGGGCAACGTGGAGATTCTTGTCTGGCCCAAGTCTGGCTGCTCCTGTCCTCAGAGGAAATTAAGGACATATTTTATCCTTATCTGCTTTTATAGGCTTTATGACACCGCATTGCCGGGAACACACAGTATTTAACTGAGGCGCTGCAGTGCCCACATTACAGTTTAACTTCAAAGGAAAGGCGGATGATGCCCAGCTCCCAGAGGAAGCAGCGGGTGTGATGCCCAGTTTAGTCTTAGGTGACAAAATGCCCGTGTGCCTTTGACTCAACAGATTGGACAGGGAGCCAGGATCAGGCAGATCTGGGCATCTCCTCTGCTCTCTCTGTTTGAGGTACGGAAGGCTCAACTCAGTCACACCAGAAAGTGCTTCAATATGACACATGCTCCACCTGAAGTCATCCTTCCACTGCTCCTCGCTGTGGGCACCTGCAAATGTGCATTTCTTCCGCCCACCAGTGGAACAGACACGAATTTGCATTTGTTCAGCTAAGAAACCTTTGTGGTCCCAGACCTGAGTCACCATAAGGTACAGCCTCCTCCAGCCACACCACCACGTGTATATCACTTACAGAGCAGGCAAAAAAAAGGTCTTCCTCTGCTTTTTTCTTGAAACCATCAGAAGAACAGGCAGGGAAGACTGGGAGGTCACAGCAGTCTTTTTTCAATCAGATGTGTCAAGTTCCACCTAAGATACAGCGTGTTCCATCAGATAAGAGGAAGGAGGATGGCTCCTGACCTGGGACTTGTCACAAGTCCCCAGAGGTCTCATGGTGACAGTGGCAGACAGTGCCTTGGAGCTGCCTTGCAGCACTTCTATAATTGGAGACACACTTCTGAAGCTATAAATGTAAATTGCCTCTGGAGAGATTACTGAGATCAGAGCAAGGAGCCATCAGCTGCTTCGTGGCCATGTGGAACCCTCCAAATAGACTGGTAGTGGAAAAGGCATTACGCAGGGCTGCTGTCCAAAACCAGGGATCCTCTGTGGTCCCTGGCTTGTTGCCATTTTCATACTCCCAGTTAGACCCTCTAACCATCATCCACAGCATGTGGTCCCAAAATGTCCCAGGTTTCAGCGACAAGGTCTCCCTGCGTTCTGCTGTAAGAGGGGAACAGAGCGGCGGAAGGTTTTTTGTGAAGCCCTACAGGGTGGGAGTGGGTTGATCAAGGATTCTTGATGGGCTCCAAGGTCTTCAGCGCCATCTACTGCCACGCCACGTCTTGGCTCCCTTATGATCCCTCCAGGAGTGGGTTTAGGATACTTTCAGGATCATCGGATTGAATAATTAGTAGTTAGATCCTGATTTTATGGGCTGACTGCAAATAAAAAAAACCAAAACCAAACCCCAGTGTCTTGAGATAAAAACCTGGTGCCATTTCCCTTACAAATTCATAGAAAAGGAAAAAGAAAATACCTAAGGACTGTTATCTGAGAAGCAGCAAGCTCCGGGCAAAAGATAATGACTGGGAGCTATGGTGCTGTTCTTTCTGATCTGTGTCTGCCTCTAGGATGTTCTCCACTGTCAGCATAAAGCTGTGAAGTGAAGATTGAGCAGATCATTCAGTGAAGGTCAGAGGGAGACAAAGAGATGTTTCCCAGAGAACTTGTGACTGCCCCTGGATCCCTGGAAGTGTACAAGGACAAGTTGGATAGGGCTTGGAGTAACCTGGTCTAGTGGAAGGTGTCCCTGCCCATGCCAGGGGGTTGGAACTGGATGATCTTAAAAGTCCCTTCCAACCCCAAACCTTCTGTGATTCTGTAATAGAGAGGTTATCAAACATGGGTTCATTGAGTTACCTGTGAGCAGATACAAAGCATCCCTCACATTAAACAGTGAAGAAATATTAGAGGGACACGTGATAGGACAGGTGTGGCTGAAGCAATGGGTCTGTCTCCATGTCATGTTCCAATCCCAACCAGCTTGAAGCAAATCAGTTGAACTTGCTGAAGATATATTGAATTTCCAGTCCTCATATTAAGGACAGAACTTGATTGTCTGTGCTCTTCCCAGGAGAAAAAACCTAGAGGTTCAAAACCGTTCCAGGCCTAGGAAAGATCAAATTTATGCAGCAAGGCAAAAAGTAATTTCTGATGTGTCCCAGGATTTCATCTTTGTAAGCAGAGCCTTGACAGCCAGCCCCAAAATCCATCTCCTCAGCCATTTAGGAGCTGGAGTTGTTCCAAGGCATTTTGTGGGTGTGTTCCTGCCCTTCACTCTCAGGTGTTAGCAGGGGTTCAAAATACACACGTTCCTCTCTCCCTGCTCAAGAATGTGGTTATTAATTTTAGGAAATGAAGACCCAAAATTGATTCTGTTCAAATCTCCTGCTCCTGTAGATGAAGCCAAAGGCCATGGAGAAGCTTTGGCATCTCCCAGTCTTCGGCAGTCCACACTCGAGGCAAAGGGGAAGAAGAACCACAGATTGTGAGTGTTGTACATCATCTATAAAACCATCTGAGAGCATTAAAGGGGTTTCAACATAATGGAAATGAGCAGCACTCAGGTCTCCTCTGGTGTGAGCAAAGATATTTGGGGCTCCAGCAAAAAAAAATCAATCATTTTTAGTTGAACTTGCCCTTATTTATGGAGTACAAAGCCTTCCACATGCATAAATGATCCCAGCTCAGTAACATTTTATGCTCTTGTGTTTGCCAGGAGCCAAGATCAAAAAATCCTCGGATGGTTTGGGTTGGAAGGGACCTGAAAGATCATGTATTTCCAAACCCCTGCCATGGGCAGGGAACCTTCCACTAGATCAGGCAGCTCAAAGACCCATACATTTGTTTGCACTTAATTCTTCTGGTTAGTGAAAGCATTATTAAGAACTTGGATCAGTTTGACTAAATGAGAGGGGCTGTGGGATGGCTCCAATTCACAATTTTGACAAAATGTGCACATTCAACTTTATATTCCTCTCCTGTGATCCATGAACAGGTCAGGGAATCCTACAGGTGGCCTCAGCATCATCTAACACCTTGGTTGAGAGAGTTGGGAACTGATCTCAGCATGGTCCCATACCTAATAAACACACACTTTGCTTTCCCCAAGGTTTTATACGCTGTTAGATTATCCGTGTCCTGGAAAACGGAAGGAAGCAGCTTTAGAGGAACTTGTAGCCCAAAAGGAGGGTTGATTTTGGAGGATGAACTGAAAAGTGGAGATTGAGATTATTAAAACCAGTTTGCTTAGTGACAGCAACAGTCATCTAGGAGTGCTTGTGGACTGGGAGCTAAATACAATGTCAGGACCTCTTGCTTGCTCTTCTGGTGAGGATCTGATCAATTAGGACATCAGTAGATGTTAGAAACAGCTGGGAGGCTCCCATTAATGAAGGTTCAGAACATAGCCTGGCATAATTGCAACCTAAAATCTTCTGCTGAGCTCCAGCTGGTGTTGATTCACCACCAGCCTTCTGCTGCAGATGGTTGGGTAAATTAGGAACGCTGTGCATAGCAACCTGTAGGCTTTTTCCAAGGAAAACAAACAAAAACTCTCAGTGTGGTTTCTGCAGGAATGAAACTCCAGTTGAAACATTGGCTTTGTCCCTCTTCCGAAGACCAGTCCTGGAGACCAAGTCTAAAAGGGCATGAGAAATGCAGACTCCTCTCAACCATGCAAAACCTCCTGAAAAAACGTGGTTTTTACCAAATCCTGAGTGGCATGTCTTCTAGCTGACATGCTTGTGCTGCTCCTCCTGGCATGCTGGGCGTCTGGAGAAAGGTACACTTATGCAAACACACCCAAATTCCTCATGGGCATTGCCCAGGTCTCCAGCTGGGAAATTTGACATGCAAAATGTGACCTTGATCACATGCTGAATGCTCCAGGGATGAGGTGTTGCAAGCAGCCTTTCTGGGATGGCTTCTAGGCATGTGATAAGATTAACTTGTGTTCTCACCCATCTTTGGTGTCCCGGTGTACGTCCCCCTTTGGCATTCCACCACCTTGGCATGAAGAGAGCTGGGTTTCAGGAGTTCACAGCGACCTCTCTGATCCCAGGCATGCCTGTGACTGAAAAGGACAGGCCTGGGGTTGAGCGATTTGACTTTCCAGTGCTTCCATTTATGTAGATGCGAATTACCGATAAGGAATCCTTGGAGATCTCTGCGAACTGCATCATGCCTTGCTTATGTAGGAGTTAATTATTCTAATTATTATATTCTTTTTACCACCAGTGATTCAGCACACAGGAATCTACCCGAGGTGATGGGACGAGGAGCTTCTGTCAGTGCTCCATCAGCAGGATTTGGAGAGGAGACATCCGAGCTCTGTTTCTGAATCTGTGGCTGAGACTCCTCCAAGACCTTGGCCAGGATGTTTAAACATCTCTGTGGTTCACTTTACCTGTGTGTAAAACAGGAGGAACTCTGAGAACTCTGCAGGAGGGATGAATTCCTCACTGTCTGCAGCATGACTGGAGAAGCAAGTGCCAGGGAATGCAAAGATCCTTATCACTTTCAGTTTGCGGCTTCAGTTTGTGACCTCAGCATCGACGCCGTGCTCTGGAGCTGCCTGTGATGGCAAGCTTGGGTTTGGCTTATGACAACCAGCAGGAACAAAGGGATCCACGCCTTTGGTAGCAAATGCTCCGAAAGCAGGGGGGAAAAGTAAAAGCTTGGACTTCTCTGCCCTATTCAAGGCCAGGCTGGATGGGGCTTTCCACCTGGTCTAGTGGTAGGTGTCCCTGCCTGTGGCAGGGGGGTTGGGCTGGGTGACCATTCTAAGGTCCCTTCCAACCCAAACCATTCTGTGATTCTGTTCCAAACACACAATAACAGAGATTTTCAGAGCTCTGTGTATTAATAGGCTCTAACTTGATGAACAAGTGACTCTCCATGAGTAGCCACAGCAATCAAATTCTGCCGATGTGGTCTCTGGTCTGAACTGAGGCAGCCTGTCATACTGACTCTGCCTGTGGGTGGTTTCCACAGGGGATTTCTCCGCTGAGAAGTTGCTTCTCTTTTACTCCAGCACAGCTTAAATTAGTCAGATGGCAACTTCAGGCCACCTTCCCAGAGATGCGGCTATTTCCAGACTTAGACATTTCCAAGCAAAGAGTTAAAAGCAGCTCAAATTTCCTCTGTGGAAGAAAAGGGACCTGTTTAATCTGTTCTTATCCACCACGGGATCATCTCTTACACTTGCCCTTCATCCTTTGCTGCCAGTACTGCTCCAGCAATTTTTTTCTTTATTTCCTTTTCATTTTGTTTTTCCACGTTCTTGTCTATTCTGAGTTATCTGTGGAAGAGCTGTAAGAGTAACAAAAGATCCCGAAGGACACAGTTTGCCACGTCTTTCACCCATCTTCGAGGATGACTTGGAGCAGAATTGCCTTTTCAGTGCCACTTTACACATGGATTGAATGAAACTGTGGTAACTTGCAGTGGGAAATCCCACCAAAATCATAAGGAATAAAGATGAGTCACACGTGTGGAACAAAGTAATCCAACACAAAGAGTTTCCATCATTCTCACCACTCCCTCGTGTTTAGAGCCTGCTAACATGGTGATGCTTGAAACAATAGTGAACAAAAACAATTCAGGGAGAGGTGTGATGTTGAACTTGGCCCGAGCTTCCCAGGAGCTCTAAAGCACCTGAAGACTCTTGGAAGAAAAACAGATTGTAAGGGCAAGGTTATCATTATTATCAGTTTAAATTCTGCTTTCCAGGCACATGGAAAGTAGCAAGATCCCAAGGTCAGGGCAAAAGAGAGCTGCGCACTACATGCAGCAGTGGAACTTGATCCTTGCTGCAGGGTGATCTGCTATTTGGACTTTGTACCACCTCAGAGAACATTTCCAGTCTTAAGTTGCCTACAAGAGCTGAAAATGGAGTTTTAAAGCAAGCAGATAGTTTGTCAGCCCAGGACAAAAAACCCCTGAGATTTAATTCCCAGAAGTTCTCAAAGACACAAGGCAGAATAGCTCTGTTCTCAGCAAATTAATCTCTCGGTGTGGGAGCTGACCTGGACTTAGACAGCTCCTGGAATACTGGAAAATTTTATTCTCACCTTTCAGGCATTCTTAGCAAAATAATGTATTTCGGGTGCGGTTTTGTTTGTGTGTTGGTTTTGCTTTCTTTTCCTTCCACATCAGAAATTTTGAAGAAATAAAACCAAAAGTAAAACTGTATTTGGCAAATGAGGAGCTACATGCACGCATTCCTGACTCGTGGTCGTGGAACACGGAAGGGCTTGATAGGGGCTACATTTCGGAGTTCATTGCCTGGACCTGAGCACTACTGGAGGAACAATTTAGGCATGCCCTCAGCCATGAAGTGCTCCAATCCCACGCTGCAATTGCCTCTGGCTGCAAAATTAACTAACAAAATAAAAATAAAAAAGCCTTATTTTGACTCATTGACCAGAAATGCTTTATCTTCAGCAGGAATGGCGACGTCAAATGGAATGGTTTTTGTCTCTGGCTCTTCCTCTTGAGCACTGCACAAGACCCTACAGGTGAAAATCAGGTTATTTGGTCCCAGGCCCCACTGTGGTGAATGCACTGACAACCTGAGCTGAGAAGTGATAGTTTGCAAAGCCCAAAGCTCCTTTCTCATCGGTGTTGTCCCCCCTCAGATCTCTGGAGCTGGCCCAGCTCCCCAGGCTCTGTGAGATCTCCTGGGCCTAAAGTTCAGGATGGGGGGAAGAGTCAGCTCCTCCCCGGAGATAACCAACATGTGGAAGGGTGATACCTCTACCTGGACCTTGTGCCTGCCAAAAGGAGCCTTCTAAGAACTCCTGAGGTAAAACCCAGGTGTGACTGTACAGCAACAGCTGGGTGATCTTGCCATGGACCTGCCATTTCCTTGGGCCCAGCAGAGCTCAGGAGGGAGGCTTTTCCTTCCCAAAAGCTCCCATTGTCTTGGTGAGAACAGCACTAGGAATAGAGCTGGCCTTTCCCTGGTGAAACCTTTCAATCTCCCTCCCCAAGACCTCCAGAGGAACCCCTCCAGGTCAACATGTGGCTGGATGAAGCCCAGGAGAAGCAAACTTGTCACCTAGAGAAATTCAGTGGGAGATCTCTTCAAGGATCAGCCATGCTGGGTCTTAGGACTTACATCCCTGCAGAACAAGGGAAGGCTGGAGAAAGAAAGAGGGATATGGATCCAAAGTGGATCCTGCAGCCTGGTGGTCTTAAGTTATTGTTGCACGGCTGCTTTAGTTTGTGCAGGGGGCTGAAGACTATTTTGCCTAAGAAAATGAGACAACATAAATGAGAATTAGTCCCCAAGCTTTTGCTTTTGGGTTAGTGTCACCCAAAAAGTAAGGCTGGATTCTGCTTGGCTGACCCTGAAGGCTGGAGAGGGACTTTTTGCAAGGACATGCAGTCATAGAACAGGGAGGGATGGCTTCAAACTGATAGAACAGGTTTGAATTGGATATTAGGAATAAATTCTTCACTTTGAGGGCACAGGTTGCCCAAAGAAGTTGTGGATGCCCCATCCCTGGAAGTGTCCGAGGCCAGGCTGGACGGGGCCTGGAGCAACCTGGGATAGTGGAAAGTGTCCCTGCCCATGGCAGGGGGTTGGAATGAGGTGATCTTTAAGGTCCCTTTCCAACAAAACCATTCTGTGGTTCTGTAAGGACATTTCAGTCACGTGAATTCTTCTGGGACCATGTTGCCACTACAGCAGCTGACAAGGACAACACGGGGTGAGACAAGTGACAAGACTCATTTTCTCATGTACTTGTGAGCTGTTTCCACCCAGAAGGAGAGGGACACAATAACATCACCTGCTGCAGCCCAGGCCTTTGGGAGGCCTGGGAGGAGGTGTTGATAATTAGGCTCGTGATTCATGCCTTAGGTGCGAATTTCTGCTCTAACGCTCTGCTAATTAGCGCACACTTCCTGATCAATGGCGGGGTAATTACGGGATTAGGGTTAATGGGTCAGACTCATTGAAGGCTTCCTCCTCTATGCCAGATTAGTCCTGCTGTCATTAGCTTTACCTTTCCAGGTTGCTGGATAGAGACAGAGGGAAGCACTCACAAGGACAGAGATGAGGCTCCAGGGACCAAGTCACCGTCAAGGGAGTTTTGTTTCCCTGACTGTGCCAAAAAGACACTGAGGTCTTCCAAATGATGTTTTTCACATATCCACGGAATGTTTTGCTTTTCTGCTGCACGGCAGGCAAAAATGGTTCATCTGCAGGATTATTCCAGTGAAGTGGTGTGAGGGGACCTATTTCGCTACAACGGGCTCTGTTCAAGTAGCAGCTTGTCTGAGAAACAGATATTCACCATACAGGTTGGCAGTGTTCATATTTCCCCTGCAACAGGATCTGAACCAAATCGTGACATTGCCCTGACAGTTTCAGTCATTTGAAGTAATTTTTCCTGCATTTTTTAAGGTTTGAAGAAGAGTTATTTGATCCTGTAACATCATAGAATCATGGTATCGTTAAGGTCAGAAAGGACCTCCGAGATCATTAAGTCCAACCTTCAAACAAGTATCACCATGACCCCTAAACCATATTGAGAAGTGCCACATCTACAAAGTTTTTTGAACACTGACAGGGATGGTGACTCCACCACTTCCCTGGGGAGCCTGTTCCAGATTCCTTTTCACACTTCCTCAAGATTTTTTCCCACACCATTTAAATTCCAAAATTATTCCATTGCCTTTAAAGTCTCAGATTTTTTTGTTGTTGTTTCCAGGAGTCACAGCCACGTTGTAGCCTCTCTTCTGGGATATTTGCAGCCAAACACTAAAACAACCAACATACCTGGCAGCAAAATCTCATGTCTGCCCATGAGGATGTACAACACAGATGTGACTACTTTTGGGGACACAAAGAGTTTCTTATCCAGCACATCAAACAGCTGGATTCACCCTTTGCTGCTCATGCAGCAGGACTGTCCTTCACAGAGTGACTCCAGTAATACAGCTCGGGCAAAATCCTATTTATTTGATAGTAGTGGTCCCATTAGACATCCCCAAATAACCCAGATCTGACCATAGAAAAGGAACAGCGTTAACATCTGAGGTTTTGTGTGCTGCTCTTGTCTTTCCCTGGGACCTTCACCCTTATCCTGGTGCTGCTCTTGGAGCTGCAGCACCTTCACCTCAGTCTTTTTAAAGCACAGGGGATGAAAAGCAAAGCTCTGTGTATCCACAGATGTTCTCCATTGCCAGAGACATATTTTCCATCACCAAATATGCCACGGACAGAGTCCTGCTGCTTTCAGGGTTTTGAAAGTTATTTGCAAAAATTCACTGGGACAGCATTCAGGAAAAATGCGACCATGTGTTTATCTTGTCATATTTTCCCTTAGGTCATTGCTGTCACCAAAACACTGGGCTAGATGGCCCTTGAGTAGTCATTTTTATGTCGTTTTCTACAAATAAGTACACCACTTGTGTTTGTACTCTCTGGTTCCAGCCCACAGAGCACAGGATGAGCACAAGAGTGGGTTGAGAGAGGATCAGTCCAATGTCATCCCTGAGATTAAAGGAAACAAACATGTAAGAACAGGACAAGCATGAAAGCAGCTGTACAGGCTCATACTGATGGCCCACGTGAACCACTGCCAGCAGTGACTGAGCAGAATATGGGAGCCTTCTCCTAGGACAGCCTTCCAGTGACCTGTGGCTGTGAGTCACAGAACACTCATGGGAAGGGCTGAGGTTGGAGGGAAAGTCTCGGTCTGAGCTGCTTGGAAAGTGAGGTTCATCGGCTCTGGGCATAGTTGCTGGCTGTTCTGAATCCTCTTTCTTCCACACTGGAAGGCCTGACCCTAAACACCAGCAAGGAAACCGTGCAGAAATTCATGGGGACCTGTGGGACCGTGAGCAACTGGTGTCAGGGTGGTTGTGTCCACATTAGACACTGGAGAGGAGAAATTGGGAGAGCTGAGAGGGCTCAGGGCAGAGGACAGGTTCACCTCTGCAAGCACTGAAGAGGTGTTTTCTCACCTTCAAGCCCAGTCCCAGAAATGTGGGAAGCATCTGGGAGAGGTGCTTCAACCCACATCCACGACAGAGGGGCAGAGGTGAGGCTGACCCATTTTTGCCATACCTGGCCAATAAACCACCAGCCCTGGAGGAAAAGCCAGCCCAAAATCCCTGCCCTGAAAGTTTAATATCAGCCAAAATCTCCCATTCAAACACTAGGCAAGATTTCCCCACCTGGACATGTCTGCTCTGATCCCTCAACCCCAAATTCCCCAAATAGTTTAGACACTGAAAAAGTGCCTGTTTGCATTTGCTTAGAACATTATTTCTACCTTTTATGAGCAGGGTGGCAGTTTTCACAGAGAAATAATTCCAGACAGAGTTATTAAAAGATTAAAAAACACACCCAAAAAGGAAAAAAAAAAAAAAAAAAGAAGAAATATCCAGGCTGAAAAAACAAATATCTCTACCAGAACTCCGGGGCGTTTCTCATAACATCTTGCTTATGTTATGAAGTCTGATTTTTTTTTTTTTTAGCCTGCTTTTTTTTTTTCTAATGGGGTGAGGTAGATTCAATTACTTCTCTGAAAGTCATAGAACCTGCTGATAAACAAGATTGAAAGTCACCTGTTGCACCCTTGAAGTGCTTCAAGAACCTCCCCAGCTCTGTAATCTCGTTGGTTCCTGTGCTGACAGGAGATGCCTGGCTCACATTCCCAACAGGTTCATGCCCTGTTCTCGTGACAGCTCAGGACTCACCCCCTGCGTGGACACGTGCTGCCTGTGGCCTGGCAGGTCCCTGGGGCTCGTGATTTCTGGCAGAGCTGAGTCACAGCCCCAGGTAGTGCTTGCAGGTGTGTCACCTTGTCCTGGAAAGAAAAGGTGACGTGGTTGCAAGTGGCTCTATTTGCACTCTGGCTGAAGAATTGGGATATCGGGGAAGTGAACCTGAAAACCCTACAAAGGAAAAAAATATATACATACAAAAATAATACAAAAAAGTACAGAAAAGCTATGACTTCAAGTAAATCTCAGTGGAAACTGAGAATCTGCAAAATGATGAAGGATTTTAGGTGACTTGTGCTTACGCTGGTGCAAAATTTGCTGTGCTGAAACCCACTATAGACAGTATCAACACTGCAACTTTCCATGGAAGTGTTCAAGGCCAGGAGGGATAGGGCCCTGAGCAAGCTGATCTAGTGGGCGGCATCCACGGCAGGGGGGTGCAACTGGATGATCTTTAGGGTCCCTTCCAACCCAGACCTTTCTATGATTCTGTGACATTCACATGGTGCCCCAGCACTGCTTCACCTGGCCCATGCAGGATGAGGTATTTGCTCCTTTTGAAAGTAAAAAGCGAATGTACAGCATCAAGCAGGGAAAGCAGATGTATTTATAGAGTCACTAATGTTTGCTCGAGCCGGCAGATGCTGGGCATGTCTGAAATATCTTCACNCCCTGAGCAAGCTGATCTAGTGGGCGGCATCCACGGCAGGGGGGTGCAACTGGATGATCTTTAGGGTCCCTTCCAACCCAGACCTTTCTATGATTCTGTGACATTCACATGGTGCCCCAGCACTGCTTCACCTGGCCCATGCAGGATGAGGTATTTGCTCCTTTTGAAAGTAAAAAGCGAATGTACAGCATCAAGCAGGGAAAGCAGATGTATTTATAGAGTCACTAATGTTTGCTCGAGCCGGCAGATGCTGGGCATGTCTGAAATATCTTCACTGTTTTGTTTTTGTTTTTTTTTAAAGTCGCCGAGTCTCCTGGAGATGAAGTCACTCTCAGAGGTGACTTCAGGACACGGAAATCACCTCGAAGCTCTGCTGGACTTTTGCCTTATGTCTATACCAGGTGTTCTGCAGCACAGTTTCCTTGACACATTCTTCTGTCTCTTGAGACACTCGGGACCAAAACAAAGCCCTGCAATTCCCTTTCTCCCTCCCTTGGTCATTAAAATCACAGTGATCCTTTGCAGCAGGCGTGCTGGAGCTCAGGTCTAAATATGGTTTTAGAGGAAACTCGACATCGTCACTCGAAAGAAAAGCCAAACGACCTCCCCCCTGCCTCCCCTGTAATTACAGTTTGACTTAATGAGTGGTGTTTATTAACTGCAGCTCTCAGGGCTGATGTCACTGCCGAGTCGGGGTCCGGGAAATCTCTGAGTCATGTGGAAGGTGCAGAGCCAGGAAATGTGAGCAGAAGGAAAAGGAGTAAATATTTAGGTGAAAGATGTTAGAAGCTGGTGACAGCTTCCTGTAGGAAGCTGTGGGATGCTGGTCAGCGCTCGGAGCAAATCGTGGCCTCGGGTTAAATGTCGATATTCAGCTTGGTTGACAAATTAAAGTAGAATATCTCCCTGTGATGAATCCTTAAGGATGTAAAGGAAAAAGGAGGCAACATGCTCGAATGTGACCCGAGGTCCTGGATTGTAAACTGTCCTTTCCTTCACCACTTCAGATAACTGAGAAAGGAATCAGTGCCTCCGTGGGGGGATGGGGAACCCATTTCCATCTCTCTTGACTTTTCTACCAGACCCAGCCTTGCAAGATGTGGGCTAGGACTGGATGATGCTGAGGGCTTTGGTCTCCCAGTGACTTTAAAGGCTCAGGACTTGAGCTGAGAGGGTGGTCTTGGCATGAAGCAGAGCTTCAGATGGGCAGAAGCTCGCTGTGGATTCTGCATGAATTCAGCAAGTGGTCACAGATGAAGAAGAGATTGGAAACATAATTTTGTTAAAAGCTGGGGTGCAGGCATCTTTTTATAGTCACTGCCTGCTAAAATCAATGCAGTTTTAATTTTTCTTCTTAATTTTTACCCACTGTATTGGTGGGAGATGTGTTGTCACTTGATAAGTAGAAGTAGAAGAGAAACCAAGGACCCATGAGACCCTGATGGTCTGCACTGAGTATAAATTCAGACTGAGCTGCCCCTGTTCCAGGTGGCTTGGTGGGGTGTCTGAAACCACATGGGACTAAGGCAGACTGTGGCTTCTGAAAAAAGTTGAAGAAAACCCACAGAACCAAACCACGAACCAAACCCCAAGACTGTTTTTTTAAAAACTTTTCTTTCATTTTAAATTCCAGTGTTCCCTCATGAGGTCATCTTAGTTACAGGGGTGCAGGGCTTTGTAGAGACAAGCTGAGGACCAGGGAAGCAGAGAAGATTCGCCCTCTCCTGCATCAGTGAAGAGAAAATGTCTGTCTGGTGACTTCAGGTGAAGCTGGTGTGTTTCTGCTTGATCTGGCGAAGAAATTGGAGTTTCATTTCACTGTGGGGACTTTGCCTGTGGTCTGAGTTTGCCGTCACTTGCCGCGTCACGTAGTTTTTGATGCAAAGCTTTCGTTCGCCTGTGCTGAAGCATGGCAGAGTTTAACTGGATTTCACTTCTGCAGCTGCAGCCCTGACGGGGGAAATGGAGTGTGAGCACAGGGAGAGCCCAGGACTTTGATTCCAACACTGGATGTGCCTGCCCATGGAGCAGAAAGGACACGTTCACACTCTCCTCTCAACCCCTCGTACGTGGCAGCACACGGCAAGGAGGAAGCTGCTGGTTTGAGTTTCCTTTCAGATGCGTCCTTTTGCAGCATGACTCATTTCGTGTCCATCTTTGCCACGTAATTTCTAACATCTTTTTTGTCTAAAATAAAAAACTCTTCAGCCACGAAGAGCATTGCTTGCCTCTGAGGGGTGTGTGTGTGCAATGCAGAGGTGATGGAGAGGTGTGCAAATGAATTTAAGAGGGATGTCCCAAAGATATGGGCCTGCACCAGAAATCATGAACCTTTCCTCCAGTTTCTCGAAGTTACTGAGAGAAGCTTTTTATAATCTCCAGCCTCTCAGAAATCCCAAAGCTGATGCTGTGTCTTGGTTGCGTCTCTTTTCAATGGAGCTCTCTGGATGTAGATGGGTTGAGGCAGATGGGAATTGCAGGCGCTGCTATCAGACCACGCTTCCCCCTGCTCTGCTGCTGCCCTCCCTCCATCCCATGTGGCTCCATCCCTCACTGAGTCCTGCAGCTGCACAGTCTAGACAACCTGCCCTTCCACAAGGTTCAGAGCGAGTGGATACAGCTGCACTTCATGTGCCTTTCTGCTCAGCCTCATGCATTTGCATTTTTTTATCGTGAATCCTCCTTGCTTTTTGTCCTCGTTCTGCTCTTTTGAACTCTTGCTGACCTCCTGTGGGGCTTATCTCTGCCTCATGCCAACTTGTGATATGCTCTGGGAAGCTGGAACAGCTGACTCTGGATAAGGCAGTGAAGGTTGGCATAATCTCTTGTAAGTACATCTGGAAACAAAAACTTTGAATAGAATCAGAAGAATTCAGGTGTTTGCAATTTCTCTTTTTTTGGCTAACTCCGAAGAAATTCTCTGTCCTATTTTGAAGCACAGTGAAAACAACTGGAGGTGCTGGTTCTCTTCAATTCATCGTATTTGATAGAATGAAAGTGATTTTAAAATCACTCCCAAAGGGCTTTATTCCCCAAAAGGCTGGGATCAAAGCCTTTTGCAGAGTAATTCCTCCAAGACTCAGATTAATGCTATTTACAAGATGATTAATGATTAAAGGACAAGTTTAGCATTAAGCTCCCTGGTGCATTAATGCCACATGACTTCATGTCTCTCCAATATTTTGGCCACCCTGCAATCCCAGTTTTATCTCTCCTTGCTATAGCCCAGTTGAAAGAAAAGAGCCATGGGAGACAGCAACAGCATTTCTGGTTGTTCTATCTCCAGTAAAGAGCCTAAAAATGTGGCACACCCTGTATTGATAACGTGGTGGAAAGATGAAACCAGAACATGGCTGATCACAACTGCTCATCTGCTCCTCTAAAAGGATCAGTCACACACAAGGGGTTTCTCAGTGCTTTTATTTAGCCTCCAGGATGCACATACATTCTTACCACGTGATTTTTGAAGTAAAATCAGCACCTATAAAATTGTGCTCTCTGCAAAAACAGAGAAAAAAAACCCCGCTGAAGGCTGGGCTCTCCTTCAGCCCCACCAGGTCTTCAGGTCTTTAAGTGGTGACACAACGTGCATCGATCTAAATTTAGTTTCTGTTGAACTTTTCCCTCTTGTTTGTTTCCATTATGGGATGTGTCATCCTAAAACAGACACTCCAGTGTCTGTCTTAAGGAGGTGTTTGAGTGAAGACCTGCCTGGCAGGGAACAGGGTGTCCTGAAGGAGAAATTGGAATGTGGATGGAGGCATGGAGCAGCTTTATTCCTGCAGAAAAGGCTGTGTTGTTGGGAAAGGGTAGGAAATGAGAGCAGATGTGTAACCCTGTCCTGACTGGAAGGGATGTGTAAATGTGATGCAGAAGGTGAATGGAAGCTTAAAAGTCAGGAGAAAATGGATACCACCTGATGTGTTTTGGGTGGAGAGATATGGGGGAACAGGCAGGAAGAGCAATAGGGATTCACACTATTTTCATTCTGATGTCTAGGACTTATATGTCTACTACAGAACTATTTATATATTTTAGCGTAAGATTCTGACCTTTTACAGATATTTGCTCCAAAGTTGGACTTCCCACCTTCTTCATCTGCTCCTGACCTCCCACAGATGATGTGCCACATCTGCAAGCCCTTTGCAGATGTTTCAGGTACCCAAGGGTGTCTCAAATGGCGCTGGGTTCCTCTGTGCTATTGAAACAACCAACTGCATCGAGCTCCTGGATTTGGTCCCAGCCAACCCCACAAGGCAGAAGGGACCATTAGTGGGATTTTTGTGTCTGCTTGGAAGAGCTGATTAGTGGGATCCGGATGTGTCAAGACAGGGAACGTCAAGGCAGTGAGGCCACACAGCTGTGAGCGAGGGCAGAAATGAAGGGCAGAAGGGAAGCGCTTTGTCAGTTAAAACAGTTCTCTACACTTGTTCTGTGATTCCTTCCTCATTTCGCTTGTTTCCTCTTTCAAGCACTGGTGCTGGTGCCATGGTGGAGCATGCAGAAAACTGTGTGTTTTGGGCATAGAGTTTGTGTTGGAACGACAAACTTCCTTCCTGCTGGTCTGTGAAAAAGTCAAAGGAGGACACAGTGCAGAAAGCACCATCAACCGACACCTTCCCTGCTTTAAAGAGTCATCCCTGCTGTTTAGTGGTTCTGTAAAATCCTGAAGGGTTGCATTAAAGTGTGAATTATGGCTGTGACACTTAGAGACCCATATGTTGTGCCGTGGCTGTTGTCTGAAGGCTGGGAAATGGAGCCTGCAGGGCAGAGAAGTTGAAATCTCACATTTGGAGGGCACGGGAAGGTGAAGCAGAGATGAGTCTGAGTCAGTTTATAGCTTATTCCTGCCCTGGCTGGGAATTGGGCTTTTCCATCACTGAGATGCATTATGAAGAATTAAAATTAAATGAATATCACACCTTTTTGGGGACCTGCGGGGGTGACGATGCCAGCACAGCTTGTGGGGATTGCTGCTGGCAAGGCTTTCTGCCTTATTTTTGCACTCACCAGCTCCAGGTGAATTGCCCAAAGATGTTTAGGGATGGGGTTGGAAGTAATCTCACCCCACTTCAGGACCTTGATTCACGAGCTCAAACTTGCCCCAGGTATGAGACAGCCACGTGGAGCTGGCAGATACAACCCAGGACCTACAGGATCACAAGGCTGTCTTTGGGATTGGCAGCTGGAAGCCACACAGGTCATGTTGGTTGACACTGGGTGTCCCCTTCAAGGGACTTCCCCACCATAAGGGTGGTAAGAGTGGAATTCTAAGGGCTGGATTCACAGGGATAACGAGGTGAAGGAGGCTAAGTGCCTCCTTTAGCACTCAGCCGCCCACAGGTCTTTATGGAGGCTTCATCTGACTCACCTGCACCCAGGGAAAGCGGCTGCTCCAGCTAAAGCTGAGAGAATCAGTCACAAAATTCTCAGGAAGCTGCCCAGGAAGCCCCAGGGATGTCTGGCACATTAGGAACACAGTGTGAAAAGGCAACCTCTGCTCTGAACTGCTGTGCGTGGGGCTTGAACATCAGCTTTGAAGAATGAGGCTCCTGACCTTTGTCTCAACCATCCCACAAATTTAAAAAAAAAAAGAAGGAAAGCTACAGCTGTAATTTAATAACATAAAACTCCCTTTCTGCTTTTTTTCCCCCCTCCTAGCTAAATTGCTTTCCTTATTCATCTCAATTTTCCCAGACTGTTCAATGCAGCAGCTGAGAGTAGTTTTTATATTGAACCATTTCCACTGACAGTACCTTTCTTCCAGTAAAATCACAGCACAGTCCCTTTGTTTTCAGACTGGTAGACAATCACATTTATCTGCTCACTGCCCTTCAATAGCAAGCAGCTTCTAATGGATTTCTGCATGAGGACTGTACCCCCTACCCACTAATTGAAATTCAGTGCACAGAGTCACATCAGCGCACTGGGGTGGTGGAGAATATCAATGCACACAGCCAGGAGGGGGAACGGGCTGAGGGAATTTTTAAATTTTCAGTGCCCAGCAGCAAATGGGAGCAGGAATTTTGGGTGCATCGAAGCAGTGGGATATGGTCACGTGCTTCAAACCTTCCTCTGAGGGTCCCGAAATGTAAATGAGATGGACATCTGTCCTCCAGTTACTTCAGGAGTGAGGCTTAGGGGCTTGGATGAACTGAATGTCGGAAACTTCACTACTTTTCAACCTCCGGTTACGGGAAGAAAAGCAGCCTTCAGCCAGCAGCTGGAGCGCACTAACTCCTGTGCTGGATCTGAGGATCAGAGGCTGGGATAAAGAGCTACACCTCGTGGTCAGAGGGCCTGGATTGATGGTCAAGAGAACTGGGCTTTGTTCCCAGCTCTGCCTTCTGGATGACCACAGGCATCTCAGCTCACCTCCCTGTGCCACACTTCCCTCACCCGTGAAACAGATCCTTTTCCTTTGGAAAGTCGTTTGGGATGCTGCTGGAAAACAGTCACAAGAACGGATGAGCTCATAAAAAAGATGATGATAGATTTTTATGACCCAACAGGGAAGGATGCACTGGGTGGATGGGATTTCTCTCAGAGGTTAGGGACACGATTCAGCTTCCCAACAGAAGTGTCCTGTGCCATACGTGAGGCCCTACGGTACCTCCCACCTTCCAGCTGCCCCTCCAAAAGGAAATAAATTTCCTGAAGGTCTTGTGTCTTATGTATTTGTGCTGCTTAGATATTTCAGGAAAGCCAGAACACCTCACCTGACTCTTGGCAGCTCCAAGAGGTCTCTGTTGGCTGTAACAGGAGGTTGGGAGACACCTGCACACAGAGAAGGATCTGCTGCAGATGGTGAAACAGAGGTGTCTGCTGTCACTTGAGATGTCCCCACATGGAGCAGACAGATATGACAGAGGTCCATGAGAGATCCATGCCTTGGGGAGCAGAAGCTGGAACCTTCTGGGAAAATGTGGGGTGGAAAAAATGACACACAATGCTTCTATTGACTCAGTTGAGTCCTGTCCCTGCGCCACTTTAGGCACTGTAGGTCTCCCCTACACCCCAACACTCTGGTGCCCTAGGAAACAAATGCCTGTTTTAAAGTAATCCCTAAAAACACCAGCTGGGCTGTGATTGGCATGGAATCCCTAAGGAGACCAGCCCAACCAGATTCCCTTGGTGAGTCTCCTTGGAAGCTTGACTTTAAGAGGTGGGTTCTCCTGGGTCAGGTGGTCTTGCAGTGACATCTGTAATCAAAACCTCCTGTGACCAAACTGGTCCAGTTTAGAAGAAACCAGGTTTCTGCAGCCTC
This sequence comes from Mohoua ochrocephala, assembly GCA_013398855.1. Lineage (NCBI taxonomy): Eukaryota > Metazoa > Chordata > Aves > Passeriformes > Acanthizidae > Mohoua > Mohoua ochrocephala. The sequence continues at coordinate 75,548 of VZTA01027956.1, read as the reverse complement.
TGACCTAGGAAGGCTGAGCTTAGGGAGATCTTCTGATTTTAGGTTTTGGGGTGAGTTGCTTCATCTCCCTGTGCCTCAGAAGGAGATGGCAATACTTCACTCTTTCGTATCTGCTAGGAGATAAAAGTCCTTGATGAGAGGAGCTATCTCTCAGACAGATAATTTGGGCTACCAGAACTTATCTGAACTTTCTTGCATATCCTGAAGTCCCCTCTCCTTGTACATGCAGGCCAACCTTGCTGTTACTGGAAAGGACTATTTTTTAGCATTTTTGTTTATTTTTGCCCTGGGAGAAGGGACCGTCTCTCACAATATTTGCAGACAGCCCTCGCTAAAAGGAGATCTGATCTCAAGCACAGTCTCCAACCAGAACTATAATTCGAGTGGTGACAATAATAATAACAAACACCGCAATAATCATGCCCAAATATAGCACTTGGCACCGTTTTTCCTGTTCAAATCCCAGTTCCTGTGACTGTCATTCTTTGCACGCTTCCAAATGCTGGCATTTGGAAATGGCAGCCGCTTCCAACAAGGCCTTTTGTCCCAAAGAGATTATTTCCAGTCGAGTGCACCGCAAACTGCGATGCTGCACTTCATCCCTCCAAGGTAGGGATGGGGACAACGTGTGACTCATGCCTCTCATATGATCCTGGAAAGGGAATGTGTCGTCGGTGCAGGCTTCAGCTGAGCACTCCGATTTCAACTTGAACCTTCCCCTTTTAGACAAAGAGAAGTCCACTCTCATGATTTCCTCTTTTGGCCCTACAAGCTCTCCACAGATCCTCTTTCCCCATTTTTCTTGCAGTGCTTTCCTGAAACTTGCTCCACCTCTTGCACCCACCAGGACAGGAGCCAACCTCCAAAGAGTCGGGGCAAACTCATGGAAGATGTGGATTTCCCAGCTCCCAGAAGGTCCGGAGATGCTGGATGTGGGGCTGTGTTGCAGCCAGTCAAAAAAAGAGCTGCAGGCCCAGAAAAATGCCATTATTTTCTTCCCAAATTAGTCAAAACCAGTCTGAAATAGTCTCATTTCCAGAACAGCTGTCCCTCCCTTTAAACATGTCTCTGGAAAGACCTTATTTTGGTATATCTAGTCCAAAGGAAACATTTTCAAATTCCTGGATTTAATAATTTTTCTGTTTGTTCGGGTTTGGTTTGTTTTTTGATTTTTTGTTTAATTATTATTTTTTGTTGTGGTTTGTTGGGTTGGTTTTTTTTGTGGAGTATTCTTCCATAACAATTAACCTGAATCTTTCTGAGCTGTCAGAGACCATCTGTGTTTGGGTTTAATGGCATCAGGCTCCCTTCTACCTCCAGCCAGGCACTGCAGACCCCTCTTTTACTGGATGAAGATGGATATGGTGCAAGTCAAGGTCTAGGGCGTACCAAGGAAAATGTTGTCCACCCTGGAATGTTGCCTCCCAGCTGAAGAAAAAGGTCTAAGACATTGGAAAGCACTTTTATGAAGTCCCCGTGTAATGAAAATAGGCAGAGTCTGAGGTCAGCATGACCCAAGCAAAATGCTTCTTTTCTGCTTAACAAAACAAAACAAATGGATTCAAGTGATTTTAAGCAGAAATGAAGTGGTTTGTTTTCATTTTCCCTGAGGGAAAAGAGTAAAACTGTGCGTACATGTGGGAATTCAAATTCGCAGGCAAATTATATAAACCTCCAGCTATACAGAGACTGTATTTTCCATTAACCTAATGTACAGAAATGGGTAGAAAACCCTCAAGCTGATGGAGTGATGGGATTTCTCAGCCATGCTTGGTTTCATGAGCATTCAAGAGAAATTAATGAAAATTCAAAAAAAAAAAAAAAATTCAAAAGCCTCTTTATCCAGGAAGAAGAGCGGATTGCCAGCCTCACTCGCAACCTGGAACGCAATTAGGAGAAATAAAACATCGTCAACGCCCTCCTAGATGAGTGGGAACGTGGAGGGCCAAGGATAGCAGTGAAAAGGGAGATGAGTCTAAGAGGTTGAAGGAGGAAATAGACAAAGCAACTTCTCTCCCTACACTGTTTTGGATAGGATTTACTGGGCAGATGAAGAGGGATGGACAATGCTAGTGGAGTTTCCATCTCTTCTGCCCCACTGTGGCTGGTGTAGCTCACACTGACAGCATGGCATGGTTACACAGACCCTGCTCTGGGCTGGATGGAGGGGTCTGAGGCCTTCCCAGGACTCACAGACATGAATTCCCTGTGGTGTTATGGTGCTGGAGTGCCTCGGCCTTGCTGCGAGGCAAATGGGATGACAGAATCACAGAATGGTTTGGTTTGGAAGGGACCTCAAAAATCGTTTTGTTCCATCCCCCCTGCCATGGCCAAGGACACCTTCCACTATCCCAGGCTGTTCCAAGCCCCTTCCAACCTAGCCTTGGACACTTCCATGGTTAAGGCAACCACAGCTTCTCTGGACAACCTGTGCCAGTGCCTCACCACCCTCACACTGTAGAATTTCTTCCTAATACCTAATCCAAACCCGCCCTGTCTCAGTTTATTGGTCACATCCAACACACCTGAGACTGCCGGGATTTATCCTCTCCCTTACCAAACCAAGCATTCTCAGTGCCTAAAACCACGGAGCAGGTTCTGGGCACAATGCAGTGATTACAGACGCCTCACTTGGTTCAAGGGAAATCAATGCTTTGTTTTTTGTTGCTATAACTGGTATTCTGGATGTCAGGTGAAATACCTCAGGCTCAGATGTGTCTTTGCACTTCAGCACTGAAAGACCAACCTGTCAGTGGGGGCTCTCTGACCTCTTTTGGATGCTGGTTTTTAAATAGTCACAACTTTGTAAGCCAGAAAGGAGCATCATGATAACCTAATCTGGCCTTCACACGTGTCAGAAACCAAGTGATTTCATCCTGTGTTTTCAGTCCTGCAACAAGGTCTTAGATCAGCATTCTTTGGCATTGCAGTGGAACCTGTGGCCCAGAAGAGGAAAGTTCTTCTCTCTCCTCAGGCATGGAAGGACCAGAGAAGAGGTTTGAAGGTGTCTCCTGACCCTATGCTCCCCTTTCCAGGAGGTGAGGAGGAATTCTGGACTACAAAAACTGACGTAAAGGGACAGACGTTTTCTTTTCCTTCTCTCCTAATCCCACTGCATCCATGTGGTTCGTGTCCCATCCCAAGAAGAGGGATCTCCACCGAGAAGCCAATGCTGACCACGCCTGTTGGTTTTACTCACATTGAGAAGGCTGTGTCCTTACCTGCTGTCCTGGGATGTGGGGAGCTGGCCGGAGGCAAGGACAAGTTGGACCTGCCTTCCAAAATCTGTAGATCTGTGGGAATCCAAGAGAGCAGTGCCTGAAACCCAGCTGTCCAGCTCCCACCTGTGCTTCCTTCCAGGGGTTCACTCGTGGTGAACACTTGACCCTCCTGCAACCTCAGGAAACCGCACACATCCAGGAATGGTGTGTGAAACTGGAGGAGGACAACATTTACTTGACTTGTTATCCCCAGACAACAGTGTTCAGTGTTAAATTGCACTTTCAGTGTCTGCCGTACAGACGTCACCTCGAGCTAACCACTGACAGCTTCCTTCTTCATCCCTGGAAGACATCAGGCACTTGGAAGCGTGATTCATTCGCCCTGTTTAGATTCAATAACCCTCAGTCCAGACAGTTTCTCCTCACTGACATTGGAAACAAGTGGCTCAGATGCTGGTAGGGTTGGCTGTGTTTGAGCTGTTGAGCCCCATCCCTACACCTTAAATCAAGCAGGGTATTTTCCTACAGAGTGGTCCAGCTCGATCAGGACAGCAGAGCTGAGTCACTACCAGGTTGATGAGATGGTCACAATGACCCCCTTCAGGCTCCAACCTTTGTGTCTGTGAATAATCACTGCTGAGTGGCAAACTCAGGGTTTTAATGAGATCCAGGGTTGCTTTCCTTGATCTCAAAGGTCAGTTGTCATTCTGCATCTCATCCACCCTGAGTCCAAGTTACACTCAATAATTGCAGAGCTGAGTGATCAGACCAACAGTGGCAAGATCCCTCCTCATTTGTTCCTGCTCTGTTATATTTACTGTACATATTTATACAGGGAGGAGGGGAAACATCAAATTCTAAGATTGTTACCTTTTTTTGTGTGTGTGCTTATATGTGGTTATTTTACTCTTGCTGTCAGTTTTTCTGCATTACGAAATTCCTTGAAAAAGCCTCTTTTTCTTGTCTTCTTTGCATTAAGAGGTGTTTGATGGTACTGACTGTGTCCATAACCACCACCAGTGCAGGCCCCATCAAAGGCTGCTGGATTTACCTTCCTCTTGCATCTTATCCTGGATCTGACAGTGCCTGATGTTGGATACTTTAGCATAAGGTCAAGCAAAAACCTGTCATCTCCTTTCCTCACTCATCCCTCTCTTTCCCCTTTTCCTGGCCACTCCCGATGGGTTCAGCTCTGTGCTTTGGCACAGGTGTGACTCAGTGCAAGCAGATCACTTGCCTTGCCTTTCATTCCCCCAGTAAACCACAAAATTTTGAATTATCCCAGCTCAAATCTTGTTATCACCACTGCTGACAAGTTCCCAGTTACCACAAGCTGCCATTCCCACATATATTTTTGCATTTCCATTGTTTTTCCCACAACAACCCAATCAGATGGGGGTGGTTATTGTTCTGCATCAGAAACCAGTGTCAGGGAAGCTCAAGGGGTATTCAGGTGAATTGTTTTCCCGGATTTAGTGAGGAAACCTGGAAGCTCTTTCCTGGTTGCTGGAAGTGCTGGATGACTGGTTTGTTGAGACTTAAAAAAATCTCTGTTAGGGCAAGATGGGGAGTGGTTACAGTGACAGAAGAGAAGACAATGATAGAGAAAACGACATTAAGAGTGGCAGAAAAGAGAAGCCAGTTTTTTTTCTCGCTACTTTTATTTTCCAGGCTGCTAAAGCTCCGCTTTAAATTAAGCTTAACCTTTACTTTCAGAGACAGCTGAGGAAATATATTTTCAGCTGAAAAACAGGCGGTTGCTCTCTGAGACAGACTTCCCCTTTGGGGCTGCCAAATCTCAATGCAGCTCTCAGCACTGTCCTCACTTAACCTCTCCCAGAGCCAAAAAATATCCAAATAACTGGCTGCCTCCTGCCCTGGCCATTAACACAGCTCACACCGATCAGACGAATTAATTCCAGCGCGTTTAAACGAAACCCTCCTGCGGCTGTCAGACAGCCAGTTGAGTCTCCCAGTGTTACTGGAAAGAAAGTGGGAAAGGTAAATTATTCCAATCAAAAGTCCTCTCCAGGTGTGTGAGCATGGCTGTCCACAAGCAGGGGGACCTTGCTGTCCTTGAGGGGCACATCCACGTTGACGTTTCCTGTGCCAAAATGACCCAGGACATGCCTGGATTTCTGTGATATGGCCAAGGGGTTCTCTCCTGGAATTATAGAATCACCAAGGTTGGAAGAGACCTCCAAGAGTATCCCGTTTTCTTTGTAACTGTCAGTGTTAATACACCTGAGATCACAGCGTGAGCTTTTCAGAAAATTGCTTTTCAGCACGTGGTGTCTCTTAGGCAGAGATACAAGTACTACAACCCATTTTTTTTTGTATCTATATGTTGTGCAGGAATGGGAAGATGATTGTAGAAATTCCCTAAAGGCTTCTAGGCAAAGCGTTAGGGTAAATCCCAGTCAGAATCTCCTTGATATAAATAAGTCAAATCTCCTGAAAAACAGTGAGATGTCCATGGACACACACTTATAGATATATAAATAGACAGATAGACAGACAGACAGATATTTACACATACACACTCTGCATGGGTGTACATATATAAATATATACACATACATATATATGATAGTGGTTAAATGTCTGGTGATATATTTCACTTCTGATCAGTTTATAAAGTCAGAATAATATTTTAAGCCCCTGGTGCAGTGGATTCAGTTCAAAGCACTGGATTCCTAATAAAACTCATGTTTTATATGAGTGGTTCCCACAGACTGATGTCTGTTGTGACCCCAGAAAGCATCACCCAGTACATTGCATCTCATATCTCATCTCATCTCATCTCATCTCATCTCATCTCATCTCATCTCATCTCATCTCATCTCACTCATCTCACCTCATGCCTTTTTAAGGAAGAGGAGGCACTGCACTGAAACTTAAATGAGGACCTGCCACAGAGGAACATCAGTTCTACATCTTTCAGCAGATGTTGCAGCATGGACAACTTTCCCTCAGCAGGGCCTAGACAGTGAGTACAGAAGGGCTCCTGGGCTCCCTTAGTGGCCCTAATGGCAAAAGCTACTTCAGGGGTAATGAAATGTGAGAGATAAGCTATAACCAACACAGATAAGGTGGGAGAACATTCCCAGGCCCTTGGCACTGCTCAGGCAAATATTGGTGTGCAAACTTGTGTTTGGGATCCCTCACAAGGACGGAGGGAAACAGGCACTGTTGTCCTCAGGGTCATGTTGTCCTCCACCATCTCACTGTGATTGCCTTGGCCAATCCCACCACACTTCTCCCTTGGTTTTACTTGGTTTGCTGCCTGCTCAGAGGTCACCACCTGCCCATGGGACAGAAACCCTGGCAGGGCTGAGCAAGCTGCTGCTCCGATCCAGCATCCCTTGGCGAAATGAAGCTGTGAAGTGGCAGGGTGCCATCTGCAGCAGATGGGCACAAACATGTTGTCACCCCTAATGCAGGCCCATGTCCCTCCCAGGGGAGCTCAGTGGGAGTTCTGGGCTTTGTCTGGGATGTCACCTTCTGTCCACCCATATGCTGGTTCTGCACTCATCGAGTTACCCCAGCTCAGAATAAACTGTGTCGTGTTTTGCCCTCCTGAGAGCCAATATTTACATCCATAGCACTGTGGAAGAAGTTAAAGGTCCAAGCAGATGGTCTCCAAGGCTGAAGGCAGCTCTGCCTCTTCCCTCAGCTCTGCTCTGATTTAATTTCCTACTGCCTTCTCCAATCCTTCTGACTCACTGATGTCACCTGCAGCTGGGGCCACCCTGGCTCATGGTTTCTGTGGCCATCATGGCTTGAAGAAAACAAGCAACATGGGACTTCTGTCCCTGTGTTCTCCCAGGTGCTCTTTTACCCATAAAAGATCCATATCCAAGGGCCAAGGACATGTCCTATTCACCAGGACAGAGAGTTCTGTGATAGCTTCTCAGCTAGCCCAGGGAGTGGGAGAAATTGATCCTGGCACATACCAGCTTTTAAAAAGATGCTGTAGAAGCTTAAGGTGGGGATTGGATTATGGGATGACTCTGGGATGGACCCTGGAAATGCATGGGGCTTCACCTTTCTGGAGACATTGAATTTAGGGGTTTAATTGAGCCAAGGCAACAAGCGGGCAGGTGCCAATCAGGAAAACCGGTTGTTTGGGAACGCCGAACGGGTTAAATTTGTCCAGCAGGAACTGGCGGTTACTGGACGTCTTTGATTCTGTTTCCCAGCTGCTTTCATAAAGGGTTTGTTGCTGTCTGAGTCTGCCCCAGCCTGACTGTCTGCAGCAAAGTCAACAACCCCGAGTGCGCTCCGGCGGGAGCGTCTCCGCTCGCAGGGGTGGTGGCTCTGCAATACCTGCCCTGGGCTACACGGGATGAAACCCCCTCCTGCCTTTGCCCTCCAGCTCTGCGCTCTGGCAGTGACCTGGAGTGGCTGTCACACAGCTGTGCTGAAGTCCCCTGGCTGGGTCAGGCTGCAGTGATAAATTTTTTAGTGAATGAGGGTGCTATGAATGATCTCACAGTGTTTTGTTAATTTATTCCCCTTCTTGCAGCCTGATAACACACACACACACACACTCTGTCACACAAAAAAAAGGATGAATTGTGTATTGTTGCCTAATTCTGAATAAAACCGCTGCGAATTTCACAAGATGTGCATAGCATAGACTCAAGGGGTCCTTTCTAGCAGATGCCTGAAGCCAAAAGCAGATAAAAATTTTTAGCAGGGTCTGATTTATGGTCTGGTTTGACAAATATTCATATGGGTGTGAAAAAGCTTCTGAAGAAGTGCCACGGAGCATTGCATCCTCTGTCATCTTCCTCGCTGTCTGCTCCCCCTCAAATTAGATTTGGTAATTCAAGTGGTTTCAGCTTCGGGCTGATTTTTCTTGCTTCAGTTAAATCTCAGGTTTCAAGCTGATGATGTTTCACACATGGCAGATTGGCACCTGTTATCTAAAGGTCCAGCAATGCTGACCATGATTGAATTTGGCCCAGACAACACTCTGGATATAAATCAACACGATGGGTTGGAAGGGTTGTTGCCGGGCTGTTTTACACCAGGCCGGTTTTACTCCCAGCAGGATTAATAACAGGCAATTTTCTAACGAGCCCATAAAGCTCTGCCTTGGTGTAACGCGAGATCTTTGCCCTTTGCTTTCTGGAAATCCTGCAGCACGGTTCTGTGGCTCCAAATGCCACGGGTGGCAGAAGACAATCTCGGTTTAATTGCCCAGTTGTGCAGGCGGGAGCCACGCAGAAGGTGCATGCCCAGCGCAGGGGACACGGCGAGAGGGGAAGGCAAAGGAAATGTGTGGTTATAAAGCAATAGAAAGAAAGTAACGCAAAGATAAACATTTTGTGCGCACACAAGGCACCTTTGCTGCCTCGAGTAATATCCAAAAGGATGCCAGCTATTGCTGAGCATTTTCTGGAGTGTTTTCCTTTTTTTCTTTTTGGCCTGAAACAATGGGCATTGGAAACTCTACTCCATTATGTTTTGAAACAAAAGCAAGGCAGCTCTCACAGTCTCTCACACACTGGGTAGAGTTCCTTTCCAACGGTAATGATTCCGTGATTCTCTGACAGCAGGAATAGCGGCTGACAGTGTTTCCCTAAGAGAAACACCTGAAGCTTGGGTAGCAGGTGGAGATAAAAAAAAAGCAAAATTTGCCAACAGCTTGATTTCCTTGTGTGACTAATTCTGGGCCTGTTCACAGACTGTTTTCCTGAAGAGCTGGGGAATGACTTAAAACCAAATGATGTCTTTGCAAGACCGAGTTCCCTTGTTTGTGCAGGTAAATAATAAGGTTGTCAAGGTTTTATGCAGAATTTTCAGCCCCTGAGCTCAAAGGTCTTTACAAAGCAAGGGGTGAAGAACCAGGTCCTCAATTTTACAGGGGGTAAAACAGAAGCATAGAGAAGTAAAATGTCTTCTCAAGTTCACCCTGAAGGTCTCCTGCAGCTCATGCTCTGGCTGTGCTGCTTCTATCAAAGACCTATTTCTTCAAAGCCTGAAGAGAGGAGGTTATCCAAATCTCCCCTGACCTGATTGAACTCCTTGACTCTCACTTCCAGCCTAAATAGCTGAGTTTATTTATGTGAGAAAAAAATTTTATGCCTACTCTAGGAGCAAAGACCCGATGAAAGACATAGACTCATTTGGAAGTCTCATCTTAAAGCCATTTAGTGACACACACATTTTACCAGAAATGTTTAATGAAGTCTTTCAGATGGACAATTGCCCTGAGCATGTGACAGCTTACACTGAGTTGTTTTTGGAAATGAATACAAGCAACAAGCCAAGACGGGCAGCCTGCAAGAGGCAGGGCCAGGAGTGGGTCACTGGGACACCCGGAGCTAGAGCTGCAGCACAAAATGGGTCTATGAAAATCAGCTCCGGACTTGCAGCAGGATGTGTGGATACAACCTCTTTTTAACCACCACCCTCTGTGTCCTACCTAAGAGGATCAAGAGAAACTCCCTCCCCAAAAGCCTCAGGGCACAAAAACCTTCACGGAAGCCACTGTCACCTATTTTTTTTTTTTTCTCTGTTTGGTTGCATTACAACTTTGCTCAAATTTCTGAGAAATACCGGCTCTGTTTGAATTTGTCTCCGGGCACAGTTACCAACCCCCTTTGTGGTTTGGGATAGGAAGTGTTTAAAATGGACCAAGTGGAGCATCCCTGGTTTTGAAAACTTTGTCAATTGTATCTGTTGGGTGCAGGAAACGAGGAAATCAGGATGAAAAAAAAAAAGGAGAAATAAGTGGCAGAAGTGTAGCCAGGATACCCCTCGTGCATTTTTCCCTGTTGATATTTTTTCCCGTGCCTGCTGAATCAGCATTTTCCATCTGCCAGCCTGTAAACAAGAGAATAAAGAGGCTGGTGACCTTGGCCAAACAAGCCCATTCCACTCTCCTGGAAGTCCTTGGATCAAGGAGAAAATCTTTGTCCATCTCAGGGCACAAAGCCCAGCCAGCCCTTCTGGAGTGCCCAGCTATTGGTAAAAGGCTTTCCAAGCATGCAGAGCTAAGACCTTTGAATCCCTCAAGAAGGGGAGTGAAGCCAAAATTTCAACAGAAGCTGCCATCCTCAGCTGTCATTACCACAGTAAAGATTGTGTCTCAATACAAAAGAGAGAAAAAAAAAAACAGGACAAAGAGAAAAGGGCATTTCAAGGCAAGAGAAGGTCTTGGAGGAGAAGTTGCTTCTAAGTTCACCCCGAAGTAAAATGTAACACCTTGCAGAACTGAGACTCCTTGGAGCTTTGCCATGTAGGGCTGAAAACAGCTTTTTCTTTGAATTCAGATGCTAAGTAGACCCAGGGCTGCTCGGTGCTTGCACGTGAAGACACCACAAGCAGAACTGAAGAAGTCGGGGTCAGGCGCCCTGCTCCGGAAAATGCTGAGGTAAAAAAACCCAAAATCCACCCAAGAACAACAGCAGCAGCAACAACAACAACAACAATGACAAAAACAACAACAACAACAAAAACAATGTCTTCCCAGCAGCTTTGGGCTGGCAGAGGGGGAATGAGGAGAACTTTGCCATGCTGACTCACGGGGTACAGCCTGCGTGTCGTTGACTTTGCTCTCTGTTTCCAGGGATTTCCCTTCTACCAGCAAAGGAGCAACTGGGCCTTAGCAAAAAGGAGAAACTGATATTTTGGTCACACGTCAGTGGCAAAGACAGTCTCGACAATGAGCTATTTTCTTCTTGCGTTGAACAAGGAACCTCAGTTACAGGGAGAAAACAAAATCATCTGAAAAACTCTCTGTTTCCTCAGCTGGCAGAGGCTATCAAGGGTCAGGCTGGCTGGGAAGTGTCTGGACAGAATTATTTGCAACTCCCAAATCTCAGATCAAGTGCTTCTAAACTGTGGTGACCATGAGGTGCTGGAGGATGAAAAGGGATGTGGATGTATTGTAACCTCTGAGTGACATGTGATCTTGTCATATACTACTAAATTCCCAGAGGTTTTCATAGTGAATGGTAGGGATTTTCTGCCTCAGAGCAGAGGGAAAACCTGCTGGACATGTGTCAGCCAGCAGGGACACAAGAAATGCTGGGGACCTTTCTATTTTGGGGGTGAGAAAGGTTATTTCAGGAGACAGGCTGGCTGTGTAGGCTCCCCTTTGAGGGCTCCTGGAAAAACTGCTATGAGCATCCTCGAGAACACAAGGAAGGAAGCTGCTCTCCACTGTTTCGCCTCATCATCGGGTCAAGAAGCCAAGTGGCTCCCAGTTTCACTGGCTTATTCATCATCTGAAGGATGGGTATGAAGTGGCTCAAGGAGCCTTTCCATGGAAATGTCATCAGGACTGTGCATTAGCAGAACCTTCTTCCCTCATAAAACTGCTTAATTGATGGCACAACATTAGTGGAAATTATTTAGGCCTCTTTATGTTTCTGCAAAGCTGCTCAGACAAACGGGGCTTAGCATTCCCAGAAGGATAAAAATTCCCCCTCCATGGCTCCTGTTGGAGGAGGGAATATATCTGCGAGTGTTTAAGCTGCAGGTCACGACAGATTTGCTCAGGCTCCAGGGCTGATGTGTTTGGCAGCCTCGTGAACTTGGTCCTTCACCAAGAGAATGCGTCGGATGTGTCGGGGTCGGGAGGAGGTTTCACATGCTCTGATCCCTCCAGGCTCCATGAAAGCAGCGCTGTCTTCAGTCAGAGCCAATTTGTGGGACACCTCGTCAAAAGGCAGGCAGCAGAGAGCACCCACGGGCTGTTTCCAGTGATGGTCTGGAAGGGCTGAGGTCTCCAGAGAAGTGGGCAGGCACCTTTTTGTAGTGGGAGGGAGAATCGGCTGGCTGGAAGTATCGAACAAAGAAACCTTTCGGAGCAGATTCTGAGACCAAAGTCCTGCAGCTCCATAATGATCTCAGGTGGAAGCCACATGGGCTGCCCAGCTGGTGTTCCTGGCCCAGCCTAAGCTCCCCGAAGCCATAACACAGCCAGGTCTCCTTACCCCAAGGGAGGGACTGTGAGTGGATGCGTGCATGGCTCACTCCGAGGAGTTTGGTGGGCAGCAGATCCGCTTCCCTGGAGACTCCTGCTCCGTGCCCAGGGGCAGGGAAGGTCGGTGATGTGTCACCTCCTGGTGTTCGTGCTCTGGGGTTCAGCTGGGGGCCTATGGACGTGTGTGTTCGTGCCCCCATCTAGCGGCTGTCCTCAAGGCTGCAGCGTCCTCTCCTCTTCCTCAGGTGACATGCAGCTCCGAGGGCAGCACTGTGACTCTGCTGTTGATGTTTCTGGGGTTCTGTCTGGCTTGGGACCGTGCCCTTTTGCAACTAGGCTTTGTGGCACATTCCCTCGTGTGGTAAATTACTCGTGCACAAAATTCCTTGGGGGGCAAAAAATCAGATTCTGACAAGATGAAATGCCTGTGAGTGCAACAGGATTGTGTCTCTTGCTCCTTTCCATGTTCCCAACACACGATCTGGCACTGAGGAATGTGTCCTTGCATGGAGCCCATCACCTCAGAGAGAGCTTCAAAGAGGGGAAGAAAATATTTTGGTGATGGTAAATCAGGCTTTCCCTCACCCTCATGCTTGTGACTTGCTTTTGTGTAAGCAAAATCCACTTTGCAATGTGGTTACCTAAAGGAAAAAAATGTAATAAAATCATTGAATGGTTTGGATTGGGAGAGACCTTAAAGATCACCAAGTTCCAACCCTCCTGCCATGGCCAGATTGCTCCAAACCCCGTCCAAGCTGGCCTTGGGCACTTCCAGGGATGGGGCAGCCACAGCTTCTCTGGGCAACCTGTGCCAGGGCCTCCCCACCCTCACAGGGAACAATTTCTTTGTAATGTCTAATCTAAATCTCTTCTCTTTTGGTTTAAAATTGTTCCCCTCTGTCACATCACTGCCTGTATAAGAAGACTTTTTCCCTCTTTCCCTTTTATGTATAAGCCCCCGAAAGTCCCCTAAAATCACCACCAGCAACAAAACAAAGGACTGTGTGTTCAGACGTGAGCTGCTTCCCCAGGCACGGGGTGAGCTTTCAGACAGTGTCTGAAGTGAAAGTGGAAGTTGTGTGTAAACATTTGGCTGCTCTGTCAGAGGCAGGGAGACAACACGATGTGATTTCACTGCTGAGTGCAACTGGATTCTCCCAGTGAGCCCCAGACACTCCAGCAGCCATGTGCCTTTCCCATAAGCCGCCTCACAGATCAGCTCCAGCGGCGATAGAAAGGGATCTCTATTTTCTGTAGGTATTTTTACAGCTCCCGTTACAACATTATTTCAGCTCTTTACAGCCTTTATTGTATCTCCCCCAACTCTTCAGGCAGGTCGTTGGAGTTATTTCTGGGAAAATTGAAGCGCACAGAGAGATGTAATGAAGATCCCAGAGGACATAACCAGCAAAGAATGTAGGGAATTGAACTTAGACTTCTGCTTACCACTGAGCTGCCTTGTCTTAAACAAACCCTAAACAAAAGCCACAGAACCTTTTCAGCAAGAGCAAGTTCCTAAAGATCTTAAATTTGTGTATAGATATCATTCAGGTGCATCCTTAGGGCTTTCTGGTTGGTTTTTCATAGCGTGCCTTGGCTGCTCTTGCAGGCATAAAATAATTTTCAACAGGAAAAAACCATTATCTTTCAGCTATGCCTGCCTGACTCAGCAAGTGCAATCCCTTGTGATGAAAAGCCACTTGTCAGGACACATGGACTGGGGACTGACAGCTCTGTCAGTGAGAGTGGCACAGCCAAGGCTCAGGAGCTGTAGATGGGGTTGATGTTCCCTCTGAGGTTTTATCTAACAGCTTTTTCAGGCCACTCATGATCTTCTAGGCATTTTATTCACTTTGCAACAACCCATTTCTAGCTGAAGTGCTTTATTTCTTGAAATGCAAGGTCAGATCTGTATCTCAGCCCTCCTATTGCTCCTCCCTTTATGTCTTCCAGTTTTGCTCGCCTTTTTGGAGAACAAGAACTGTGCTTCATATTCCAAATGTGGAGAAGGGCCTGGATGTCTGTGGTACCCTGATCTTTCCAGTTACATGTTGACTTTTATTCCCATTCTTCCAACGTCCTTCTTCACCACCCACCTCGAGTTGTCCCCAGACTTCTCCCCCATCTCTCCGGGCTCTCACATGGCAAAGTGGAGAGGTGAGTAGTTTCTGATATACAACCTTCTCAGGCCTTTTCCTGCCCAAAAGTACAGTGGTAGTGAGTAAAGTCTCCCAGAATTAAGTTATTCAGTCAACACCTTCCTGGAGGCACAGAGAGGAGCACGATGATCTCGCGAATCTGTTTTACTGTGCTCTCAACCAAAAGTCACTGGCTGGAGAGCTGTCTTGGCAAAAACTCTCCAATCCAAGGGCTAATAAACAAACCCTCTTGGATGCAGTATGGTTTACAGTTGGGCTGGAAGAGAGAGGAAGAAAGTTTTCTTTCCAAGCCCTGCAGCGATCCCAGATTTGATAAACCCATTCTTTTCCTTTCCCTCCTCTTCTTCCCTCGCCTCCCAGGGGTACAGCTCCAGCATTTACGAATGCAAATGCTTCTTGGGTCAAAAGCGGGTCAGAAGATGCTGTGCAAGCAGGATAACACGTCCTCTGTTCCACCAGGGCACGTGCTGCAACACAGAAAATGCTGCCCATGCCCCTTAAGTGCTCTGTTCTCACTCCCCTGCCCCGTCCTGCCCTGTGGAGGGTTTGGCTTTCTGAATTCATGAAGGCTGAAATGATCAATATTAGCTTGATCTGCTGAGCCCTGGGTCTGCATTTCTAAAAATGGATGGGGTTATGTAATTTTTTTGGCGGGGAGGGAAGTAAAGGATGGAAAATCACCATCAAAAGCTAAGGCTGTTCTCATCGGCTGCAGGTCACTGCTGAGGCAGAGAGGTTTCTCAGGAAATACACAAACTCGAGACCTCTGTGGCAACAAGCACTTAGTGCCCACGGATTTTGGAAGAGAAAACATGATCTTGGCTTCCTGAGGCCTGTGCAGACTGTGGGCTAAGCTGAGCTCTTTGGCACCTTGTTCACCTGCCTAAAAGCCTCTTGAAGCCACTAGGAAGGGTTTTGACCCTTGTTCCCTGCATCTGCCAACTGAGTGTAGAGGAGCAAGGCCTGCTCCTTGGCAGGGAGCAACCTGGGCCTCCCCTCCCATCCCTCTCGATCTCCTCAGCAGCGCCACTTATTCAAGCAGGTTCCTGTGCTGTGTGAATGGTGCTGTGAACTCTAGGAGACACTTTAGTCTGGCTTTCATTGAAGCATGGACCCAGAGAAAACCCTCCAGATCCATGCCAGCACTCCTGCCTCCACAGACAGCGCATCCCTGCGTCCTTCTGTGTTTCTGCCTGCCTGGGGACATTGGCATCTTATTAACTAATTGGTCCTCATGACAGTCCTGTGCTGCATCTGTTCCAGGTCAGGGGGAGGGGAAAGCTGATTTCCATCATCGCCTGGGGAGGTGATGGGGAGCACAGATCCACCCTGCCCAGCTGGCAGGCGTCCAGCCCTCTCCCGTCTGCCCGTGGTGCCTTCGGAGATCCCCCTGTGCTCGTCACAAGGTCGTTTATGAATGCTCGTCGTGCTCAGCCCCTTGCACAGGAAACACAGGCAGAATCTGAGCATGATCACAGTATATTTATACACCAGTTATTCCTTTAACCTTGGTCACCATCTGTAAGTCCTGATCCTATTTATATATCGGCTAAGCAGCGCTGTACTGACCCAGCTGGCCTCCTTCCTGCAGATAATGATGAGATAATCTAACTTATCATCCTGCTTCCTGCCTGTAAGACTGAGAAACGTATTTAAACACTGGCAGCTGGGAGGGTAGGGTTAATTGTTACCTTCACTGATGCTCTAAGAACCAGCTTGTAGGTAACCCAAGAAATCTAAATCATCCCTTCCCTGTTTGTTTTCTGCTGAGCAATAGCTGACACGGGTCACACTGCTCAGTGAACAGCGGAGGCCACGTTCAGTGGAGAAGAGAGATGACTCCTGAGATTGTAAAGTCACCTCTGGACCAAATTCAACTTTTGATGTCAGTGGAAAAGCATTTCCAGCCTGGGCTGCACGTGTCACTGCCCTGCACTGAAGTGGTCTGTGTGTAAATGAGCCTGGAGTCGCACTGGTTGCTTAGAAAGAGGCAATATGGAAATAATACATAGGACCTTGTAGAACCGATTAGATCACCCTCCTCAAAATAAGGCTAGCAGGGCAAAGTCACCCTCCAAAGCAAGTAGTTGCTCCTGTCACTTTTGCTTCACCACAGTTCTTCCTTCCCCAGCAGAACACTGACCCATCCTTGAAGAGCTGCTCACCCTGTGCGTGGAGGAGAAGGACATTTTGGGGGAGAAGAAGCCGAAGACCTAGTCCTGGTGTGTGAGGAGGCCAAATTGCACTTTCCCAAGAATCCATCATCTGTCAGCTTCCAACAGTTTGCCACCACAGCTTGACAGCTCACTTATCTGATGGAACACATCAGAACGTAATCCACAGTCGCCCAGGCACAGATTAACTTCACTAAGAGCACTCATGGCCTTTACAAAGAAAAGGACAGCCAAACGAAATTCAGTGGATGTATTTCTACTAAAACCCATGTGCCTGCAACTGTCTGGGTTAAAGCACACACAGCCTGGCTGCAATTCCCCTCCAAATGAGGTCATCTGAAATGGTACAGCAAACATTGCTAACGCTGCTGCATCATGCTGGGCTGTCAGACAGATCCCAGGGCTTTAATGCAATGCTATATATATATATATTTATACAATTGCCCATACTTATTAAATTAGGAGATGCAAATGCTGGTGAAAGACAAAGCAGAAAATGCCAGCGAAGGCAGATCGTGCTTCCGTTCACATGGAGGCGTTCGCGGCCGGCGGGATGCAGCTGCATCAGCAGCTTCTTTCGGGGCTGTATCTGCCTCTGTTAAACCCTATTGATGAGCAGTAAATTGTCTGGAGTGATGTCATTTTCCAGGGCAGGCAGAGGGGTAAGGGTGGAGGGGTGGGGCTCCGAAGCTGACAGCTCTGAGGGGGGGATGTGCTCATAGAATCACAGAATAATTAAGATTGGAGAAGACCCCCTCATGTCATTGAGTCCAACCATTAACCCAACACTAAACCACATCCCCAAGTGCCACACCTACACATCTTTTAGATCCCTCTGGGGATGGTGACTCCATCACTTCCCTGGGAAACATGTTCCAGTGCCAGACAACCCTTTTGGTGAAGGAGTTTTCCCTAATGTCCAATATAAACTCCACCTGGCACAACTCGAAGCTGTTTCCTCCTGAGGTATCATTTGTTACTTGTGAAAAACATCTGACCCCCACCTATCTACAACCTCCTTTCAGGTACTTGTAGAGGCTGATAAGGTCCCTCCTGAGCCTCCTTTTCTGCAGACTAAACAACCCCAGTTCCCTCAGCTGCACCTCATAAGACATGTGCTCCGGACCTTCAAGGCATGAGACAGCACTGCCTGGTCTGGAAAGGCTCATAATCTCAGAAAAAACTTGGGAAAGGTTGGGAAAGGCTGCCTGGCACAGGACAACAGGGAGGTGACTGTCCCTCCTTGGTCTGGCCCAAAATTTCCTGGTGCTGCAGCTGTGGGTGGGCAGGGGCATGAAGGGGATGAGTGTAGTGTCCTTTGCAAAGCACAGAGTGGGTGTGTGGGATGGGGCTGCAGGGAGCAGCTTGGATGAAATGAGCTTCGGAACAGCTGACCCTGATCACAGAACCACAGGATCAAAGTATCATAGAATCACAGAATGGTTTGGGTTGGAAAGGACCTTAAAGATCATCCAGCCCAACACCCTGCCATGGGCAGGGACACTTTCCTCTAGGCCCTCCCTGTCTTCTCTTGGCTGGGTGTGCCCTGTCGCCTGGAACACGTAGTGATAGGAAATGTGCAAAATTTGGATAGGGAGGGCTTGATATTTTTGCTGTTTGCTGTGAAAATGGGAAAGAAAGGAAGAACTCAACTGCAAAACCTTGTCAGGATGTCCAGACACCATCACACATCATGTCCCACAGCAGGTTGTGTCTGTCCCAGTCCGTATGGGGAGGCATCACTCCCCCAGCAATGGTGTAGAGACAGATCCTCCAGGCACAGTGCCCAGATGTGCAACAGGGACTTGGTGGACAAGATGGAGGTTGGCATGAAACAACCTGATTAACCTTTAGGACACTCCCAGTGCTCCCATTTGCCATAGCCTTGCTCAGAAAATTGCTCTCATGCCATTAGGAGCAGGGTGCTTGAGGGATGGGACCAATTGCAAGGCTGTGTTCATGCTTCAGACCATGGAATGGGGTTTGGGATAGATGAACTTTGAGATCCCTTCCAAACCAGGCCATTCTGTGGGTCTGTGAATTTCATCATAGGAAAAAAAAAGCAAAGCAAAAACTCAACATGGAAGCAACCTGAAAGCTCAGCTGAGTTTACTTTCATCTTGAACAAAACATAAAACTACTGCCTGTCACCATATTCATTTGGTCTGAAGAAGAATCTGGAGTGAAATCTTCAAATTAAAAATATCTTCCCTCTATCTGAAGGCTAACCTGTCCCACAGCTGTAGGATGTTGGTATTCTGCTGATTGGCACAGTTCAAAGTGGAAAGACTAAACACTCATGATTCTATCTCAGGGACATGCCCTCGTGGCATTTAGAATAAATGTTGCTGACTTCATACAGAAGTGCTTCATATACCAAAATCAGCGTGGCTGCAGCAGAATGATATTTCAGCTAGAATTCTAGGGTAGACAAGTCCTTGGTGCAGAGGCTTAAACTAGGATTCAGCTCTGGTTGAATTTCCAGCCAGCCTGACATTCTTTACTCCTTTATTTGTCTTGTAAGATGTGTAAACCCTGAGGTTAATATGTTTGCTTCTCCAATCTCAACAAACTTGGTGTTATTCTCTTGAAACTGCCAGACCCTGAAGTGTTCATGTGTACTAAATCCCCAGAGTTCTACTTTGAAGCAATGGTGCTGGGATAATATTTGGTACCCAAGAGAAGATTAGGAAAAGACACATCCTTCTGCCAAAATTAAAGTTTATCAGAATTGCTGCAACACAGACTTAGAACAGAGTGAAACTTTTTGGAAGATTTTCTTAGCTTTGGCTTTGGCAAACCCTTCTGTTTTGAGCTGCCTCCTATTCCCCAAAGAACCCTGAAAGTAAAAGAGAAAATTGTTTCCAAATAAGAATAATTAAAGCTTGCATAACACAGGCTTGCATTCAGTTACAAAGTCAAAGAAATCAATCAGGGCATCTTGCTTGTACAAACAATGTCTTAAATTGCATGGAAGAATGTTTCGTGATACCCCCAATTTCAAAAAATATCCGGCTACACTTTGTTCTAAGTTTGAAAGTTCAAAAGATTCAAAAAACCTGAACAACCCTCATACTTTTCCCCACTCCCTCTTGCTAAAGATCTGCCCTGAAAACCAATTCCCAAAGTTTTGGGTTGAGAAAATACAGGTAAAACCATCGCTTTTGCCCTTGAATTTCTCTGTGCTTGCCCCAAGGTCTTTAATAACGAAATAATTTTGGGGTTTTACGCACTGGTTTCTTTTCTCTCTTTATTTATTTCATCTTTTTCAGACTGTACACGCTTTAGGTGATGGATATCTGCCTTTCAAGTGTTTTCTTTCTAGTGGACTAGCATGTGGGGAAACAGGGATCTCTGACTGCAACACTCTCAATAAACAAATCATGAACAATTCGGTGGTGGTTAGTTCTTTGGGGCAGGACACTGTACTACAGCCCACCCTAAATAACTCTGTCTAGACATGTTTTGGGAATAAGGGCTAATATAATAATTCTGGGGAATTCTTTTTATGAAAGCAAAGGCATGCAGAGCAATGCCCTCCTACTCTGAAGAGCATCTGCCAACACCCTGGGACGCTGCACGGTCATGGCAATTATTGAAAAGATGGAACGGGCTGGCAGGAGTGCCAGCAAATTCCACCCTGTTGGGGAGGAGGGGTGGCAGTCTTGGTAAGAGCGGGATCAGATAAACAGAAGGGCTGCTTTTCAATAGCTGGTGCCCAAGGGCTGGTGCACTGTAGCTCTGCCACTTGAACACATCGAAACCCAGCAGCCCGCAAACATTCTTCTGGGGAAAGAGAACAGCCCAGGGCAGGGTGTGCAGCTAGGAGTGAAATGCAGGCCCTTGCTCTTCGGATACAAGTTATGGTGTGATGTGCCAGCAGATCTGCCAGAGGTTTCCATGGTTATCCACAATCTGGGATGTCTGGAGCACCTGCCTGGTCCTGACTGCCTGTTTAGAAACCAAGTGACCATTTCCAACTAACTGGACGTCCCTTGGGAAAAGTGTAGCTCTGCTCTCAGGCACAGGGTGTCATTCCTGGGGCTGTCCTGTGTGGGGCCAGGAGCTGGACTCAATGATCCCCATGAGTCCCTTCCAACTCAGGACATTCAGCGATCCTATGCAGTTTCACCTCTCCAGATTTCAGCTCCAGGCATTTCCAAGCAAGAGGATATGAAGGTATTTCCCTCGGTGCTGCCATTTCAAGGAAGAAGGAACATTGGGTTCTTGTAGAGTCGTGTTGGAATAGCGTAACACAACCTACCATAAAGATAATCTAATCTGGTTTAAAAACAGCTTCTCTTTTTGCAGTGGTGATGAACCCACCTCTTGTGTCCACAGAACACTGAGGCACCTGCAAATCCCAGGGCCAATGGCAAGGCAGGAGAAATTTCCATTTACCTTTTTTCCCCTTCCTTTCTGTGGAGGTCAGACACCACAGGGGTGTTCCATGCTGTTCCTTCCACCTCACAAAGCCAACACAGGGATCGGATTCTTCTTACTGACACAGGCACCCAGTGCAGGCATCCAGAGGTGTCTCCTTGTGATTTAGGAGCCCAAAGGAGATTTAGTTAAAATGGCCAACAGAATCTGGGCAGGGATCCAACCAGTCACATGAAGGTGCCTGACACAGAGTGAGTTACGTCTCTGCCCAGATTATTGACCACGGTGTTCGATTCAGTTTTCCAAACACAGATGTGTAGCCGATAAATTGTGTGCTGGAAGTGGTTCACTGGCTGTGGAGGGAGTCTAACCCCGGCGGTTTTTTTGCAGAAGACATCTGTGAGGGGTTGGTTGGACGAGCTCATCACAGTAAGGAGGTGACAGGAGCAAACAATCTCCATTGCATTACTCTGACAAATGTACAGGACAGACAGATTCTTGTCCCTTTCCTCAGATTATGACAGCAAGAGGTTCATCTTCATTCCGCTGCTTAGATAATTGGGGATAAATATCTCCAGTTCTCTTGCCTGTTCCCTCTTCCTCTAAATCCAAGGGGAAAAAAAAGGATTTTGAACGTCTCCAGGGAATATTTTCAAGAGACAAAGTGAGTTTGAGTGGGGAAATCTTCTCTGCCAGGGCTCCATTTTCAATTAATTTTATGAATTTCTGTGGTTTGTGCTTATTTCCAGAAGATATTTAGGCACTGACCTGATCCAACATGAACAAGACCCAGGTCCTGTAGACACAGGATGGTGTTCAGTACCATTCAGGGTTTGCTTGAAGCCCTGGCCACCGCCAATACACCTCTGTTTCCTGTTGGGACATGGGGCTCAGTGTGACACCAGGAGCATGAGACCCAGGCCTGGGCAGCAGGGGAACCAGGACTATGGGGCACACAGCCCATCCCTACAGCCAGGGATCCTTCCCAGTCCTTCTCATGACCTTCTTAAACTATCCAGAATCCTTCCAGGACAGAGGGAGCTTTGTGGGCACAAGCTGGATAGTTGGGGAAACCCAAATGGGGGAGTTGAAGGTAAGAGTGTGAACCCTACAGAAATCCCTCCTGAGGACAGAAGAGACCCTCTGCTACAGCCAGGAGTGCCAATAATGTGGGACAAGCCCTTGTCCATCGTTTTCCATCAACATTTCCTGTATTGGAAGCATTTTACACTGAAGGTTTCCTTAGCTGCAGTGTACTCTGTGTTTGGAGCTGAACACGGGAATTTATTTTGCTTTGGGGCCACGGCTCAGTTTGAGAATAAATTGCCTTTGGGTGGACACAGGAAGGGAGCAGAGTACATTGTGTCCTCCTGAGCTCCCCCTCGCCTTCCAGGCTGGGCTCAGGCAAGAACAATAAACAAGATCCAGCCCCAGTGCCCCTCCTGCCTGAATTCCCATGGCACGTGTTGCTCTCACGTGGCTCCTACCTGAGACCGAGGAGCTTCAGAGAGAGTTACAATAGTTCCAGTCAGTGCCTCCCCTCTGCCCCTGCACCCTGTGATCTTATCTGACTGCGAGAACCACAACTGAGAGCTCTTTCTTGCAGAGGGGAAAACATCAGAGATGTTATGAAATGTGTTCCTGGTGCTCGCCTCGCTCCGTGGTGGGTGGAAGGATTGAAAAACACCAGCGCTTTCCCTCTCTCACCTGGCTCCTCTCTCCACCGGCATCCAAAACCTGGCTGGAGGGCACTGAAAAGCCTCCCAGATGGAAATGCCTGAGTGTTTTGCAGACTTGTAGCTCCTTCAAAATTGTCTCCATGCTTGGGCCCTGGCCCTGCTCCTCTGCCAGCAGGGCAAAGCACACGTCTGCCAGCTTTCCCCATGAGCGCGGCGAAGCTCAGTTCCCTCTGCCCGGTCCCAACACGTTGCAGGTCAGATTAAAAGCTACAGAAGCCTGATGCTGCCTTTTTAACGCAGAGATGTGGGTAGATTACCAGGGAGTGGTCACTTCACTCCTGCTTTCTTGGCAGGGAAAAGGGAAGAGAGGGAGAAACACACCAGAGAAGGGCAATTTGCTCTGCCAGCGTCTCCCTGTCCACAAAACAGAAGCATCTCAGGTATGCAAGCTGAAGCAGACACTCAGGCAACAGTTGCAGCTCTCATCCCAGGAAATCAATTTTTTTTCCCTGGAATTTGTGAGGCCAGTGATGTTGACACGTTCATGGGAACTGCCTCGTTTTTTGAAGTGTGTCAAAATCCCACATTTTTCCAGCTGCATCCCCAGTTTCCAGCTGTGAGGATGCTGGACAGCTGAGGTGAGTCCCAATAGCTTTGGGATGCTGCAGAGTGTTTAATCCAAACCTGGCAGAGAGAAAAAGGCTGCAAAAGTACTGATTCCAAGGAGTTTAATGAAAGTAGGTAGCCCGAAGGAAGACAGAATGTAGCAACTCCCTCACTGAAGGAAGGTCTATGCCATGAACTCATTCCTTACAAGGCACCAAAGAATTCAAATTAAAACCTGAGGTAGAGGGAAAGCCCCACTGGAAGCTCACAGGCATTGAAAATCTGACCACGAGCTTCCAAACAACAAATCCAGGCAGGCTCTGCCATCCAGGAACGGCTTGTTTAGCCCTGGTTAGAATAAAATGGATTTAGAAATAATAAATAAACTTTCCCTCCTGCCCCACCCAGCTGAGGCTCTGCTAGAGGCTGAGATGGTTTTACATTTTCGTGGATGCCTTTCACAATAACCTGAAGGCTCCGAGCTGCAGCTGCTCAGTCTCGCGGAAACGTTGCCGAGGTTTTTGTGATGATAAACACGGTGTTATTAAAATGTCTTTCTCTGATTTGCCTGCCCATAAATAATAAGGTGTTGTGCTTACACGGTGATTCACTTTTCGACCACTTCAAGGAAATTATATTCGAAATTATGGCTTTTGTGTGGGGGAGAGGAAGGAGTCTCTCTCTGTTATTCTTTTGGAGAGAATAGATGAAAACTTGGGAGGAGCAGGTCTGGAGGAGAATGCTGAAGTAATTTATGGAGTCCTGAAGATGAAGCATGAACCTATGCCAGAGGAGGTTTTAGTCCACATAAACTAAAAAGATCTGCAGGACTTAAACAGCTGCATGGGAAAGGAGAAGCAGCCAAGAGCTCAGGGTCCCTGGCAGGAGAAGGAGGGTCTTCCAGACCCAGACATTGAAGACACAGGCTAATAAAATCATTTAATAGGCAATTAAATGACAAATCCCTGGAATTTAATGAAGAACCTCAGCTCTTCCACTAAACGGGAAGCAGTAAAACAACTCTGGGAGAAGACTGGTGGTCTGAGAGTTGACTGCAGCCAGGCTGTGGAGAAATTCAAACACTTGGATGTGCAACAAACAAGTTCTTTGGCCTTGGTTTTTGTTTCTTTTGTTTGTTTGTTTGGTTTCTTCTTCTTCTTCTTCTTCTTCTTCTTCTTCTTCTTCTTCTTTTTATTACTATTATTATTATTATTATTATTATTATTTCCCCCCCTCCCCCTGATCTGAGAATCATTCTAATCTTTATCAAGGGCTAATAAATATCGATGATATTATTAACGACACACAGACACTGAGAGCAGAGGAATTTCCAGCAGTCCAGGAGAAGTCTTGCTGAAGGATGTAACGCAGGGAATTTTGCTCCTAAAACTAAAACACATTACAGTGGATGGAGTGAAGGGGAGTTACAGCTCCCATTGTAAATGTCTGGTAAATGAAGCCCTTGCAGAAGTGGGTAATGATCCCATTCCTGGAAATGACTTCATTCTTTCCACCCCTGCTTATTCATCTCTTTTGTCCACTCAGTCCCCTTCTGGATGAAGTTTTGGGAGAAGTGCTCAGCACAACTCCTTTTCTGGGCTCGCCTGTCTGGAAAAGAACATTATTGAGGATGTAGCTCCATCTACTGCCGTGAAGGGAAATGTCAGTCCTCCACCAGCATCTGTCTTGGGCCCTTCTGCTGGTGCATTAAACAACGTGAACTCAGCATAGAAATGTCCCATTCAGCCTTTTTTCTAATGAAAATAACCTAAATCGATAAGAAGAAAATTATGGTTTCTCAACATTCAAAATTCCAATGAAAACAACTCTTTTAATGTAGAAAATAACAATATGCAGACTTCTTTTGGTGCCTAGACCTACAAAAGCCATTTTACATGCAATAATTATCCAAAACTGAAGAAGGCTCTGAAAAATTTGGCCTGAAACACAGTGGCTTAACCTCGTGTTGGCCATGGTCGGTGGGATGGGTTTGCTTCCTGTGGGTCAGTTTTCCTCTGGGTTCTGTCAGTGAAGGAGCAAGGTCTTGGTGCAAAATGCTGGTTTGGTTCTCCTTGGGGTCAATATGGAGAAGATGACAATTCCAGAGGGCACCTCATCCTCCTCTTGGATGCCTGGCTCAGGATTTCATGGTTTTGGTTTTTTTAAAATTTTTTTTTGCCCCCAAATCTGAGAATCATTCTAATCTTTATCAAGGACCAATTAATACCAGTGATGGTATTAATGACACAAAGACAGTGAGAGAAGAGGAGATCCCAGCAGTCCAGGAGGAGCCTTGCTCAAGGATATAATCCAGGGATTTTGCTTCTAGCATGAAAACAGATTCTTGGATGGTTTCAAACAATTAGCTGATGTTTATTTGCCTGGTCCCCCATTTCCCAGCTCAGTTTTTCACTGGAAAAGGTGTTGCTGTGTGTGGATAGTGGTTTCACATCACACCAGAAGAGCTTCTAGGAGATGTAAGGCTTTCAAAAAAAGTTATGTGGGAGTAGGACAAAGGAGTGCATGATCCAAGCGTGGTTGTAAGAAGTCCTGCTGGGAATAAAAAGCACCTAAAAATATTTAAAACCTGCAGAAAATCTAAGCCTTTATCCTGCACTCTCTGAAATATTCAGAAAAAGGCGACCCTGGATTTCAGACTCCTGAGGGACACGCGCCGCGGCCCCGTTCGGATTCAGCAGTGCCCACTGGTAATACTTGTATTGATTTCAACAAAAGCAGGAGCCAGTCTCATTTTGCAGAATCCAGGGACAGTGCATTGGTCACCAGAGACAATGACAGCCTTTCTATTGACTCCACTGGGCTCAGGCTCGGGCTGTGAAAGCTGGTCTTGTGTTGCACAGAAAGGGAATGGCTTTGGGACTGCATAGCTCCCGGGATTAGCAATAAACAAAGAGCCTTTAACTTCTAGGTCAGTGCTCTGAAGCCCTGCCAAGCTCCTGGCCAGTGAATGCTGCTGCCATTTGTACAGAGGCAGCTGATGAATGAGTTTGACAGTTCTTGGCGTGGTCCTGAACAGAAAATGTCCATACCAGTGCAAGGCCAGCATTCTATGCCTTCCTTTAGGAATCGAGGGGACTTGTGAGGTGCATCATTTTGCTGCTGGCAGTGTTCCCAGGTGCGTGGTACCTGCTGACAGGGAGCACAGAAGTGCTTGGCCTTTGAAGAAAGATGCCTCCACTCATTTGTCTGGACACTGATGTGGTCCAGACAACGTGTTCCTGCTTAGCCCCTGGTGATAAACAGAATAAAGGAGCAGCTGTAAGGACCTGAATTCCTGACCAATCCATATTGACAGCTGTGTCTCCTCCTGGACAATCCCTGTTGCTGTCTGTCTCTACTCCAACAGGTAGAACCTGAACTGTGTGAACATCCTTGCAGGTCCAGGTGTGTTCCTGGATCCCTGAGCTGATACTCTTTGAGTTGATATTCACTTTTCCCTGCTCAGATATATTGTGAACTTCCCTGATTTAACTCTATTTCATAGAAGCATCAGATTATTCTGCTGGGCTTGTAGCCTGCTCATCCTCCTCACTGGGAAGGGTTGGACATAGGGGTAGGGCATGATGTACAATGGTGGTGTTGAGAGGAATCACATCCAGGCTGTTTGCCTGGAATTGCTTTTTGGCAACTGAAAGTTCACATGAGCACTTTTCCCACTTATTTTGCACTGGTTTCCACCCCATCCAGTATTTACCCTCGCTGGTATCATCTATGTGTCTTAAAAACAACCCAGAGTTTTGGGCCAGTGAGCTGTGTGTGAGTCTGCCTGTGAGTGACTTTCCCCACCACATCCCCACTGATACCTGTGACTCAGGATGTCACAGAAATAGGGACAGAAAGGAGGATGCTCGTGTGACAGCAGAAAGGCCTTTCCAGGAGGAGCAGGGGTCTCCAAACAAATGACCCTGAAGATAAATCAGCAGAAAGAAACAGATTGGTTCCTACAAAGATCAATGTAATTGCAGGGAAGGGCTGGCTAAGTGGGGATCTGAAGAAGGATGAGGATTTGACCACAGGATTCAAGGCCCACCCACCGAATTGGTGAACATCTGAGCTATCCTGCAATTTTCTACTTCTTGGTTTATTCACCTCCGACCACCCAGCCATCAATGCTGTCTAATTGCAGGTGAATCTCAGAGCCCAGAGTGAAAAATTGCAGGCTGAAAATTTACAGGCACTTCTTCCAGGGGAGGATTGGCTTTTGGTAATGTGTGTCTGTGCCTTGTAGGAGGAAACCTGGAGTGGAGACTTCAAACCAGTTTGAGGGGTCTGAGAGGAGAAGGCTGGGTGGTTCGGGGTTAGAAATATCAATAACAGCTTGTGGGTTTTCCCTGTGTCACTGACACCCACATGAGCTGCAATTTGGATGCTACCAGGATGGCAGCTCGAGACACCTCCACTGGAGCTGAGCTTTGGTGGTCCTTGTGGGTCCCTTCCAACTCAGGATATTAGAATTTTCTAAAATCCAGTGGCATGGCTGTGTGAGGGGGAAACCAATCGGATTTTGATGGGAAAAGAAAAACACCTGACAAAATATTAAAGCCACATCTGTAGAAACCACAGCCCCTGGTCCTGCCAAAGCACCATGAAGATGGGAAAGACCGAGATCTAAATGATCTGCTCTGGACTGGGAAGCCAAGAAACGAGGGGTGGGACAGGGCTAATG
Organism: Mohoua ochrocephala; assembly: GCA_013398855.1. Lineage (NCBI taxonomy): Eukaryota > Metazoa > Chordata > Aves > Passeriformes > Acanthizidae > Mohoua > Mohoua ochrocephala. The sequence goes on along the minus strand of VZTA01027956.1, from coordinate 47,695 downwards.
CAGTACGAGTCACTCAGAGTCCAAAATCACAGAGCTGCTCTCTCCCTCCTCATGAAAAGAACATCTGCATTCTGGTTTTTAATGTGTGGGAAAGTCTCCCCAACAAGGAAAGAAATCTCCCTTTAGCCTCCTTTCCTTTGGGAAGAGACTTACCCGGTGCTGTGGGTCCCACCAAGAACCACTGAACCACTTGGCTGGTTCCCATCACAGTCAGCAGCGAGGGAGATGTCTCCCAGGAACTGACATGCCCACGGATTTTGCAAGCAAGGGGCTGGCTGGGAAGAAGAATCCCTCTGGGAGCCTCCAATGAAGGGGAGACAAAGCCACTGGGCACAAAGAAGCCCCGTGCAAGGGCAGTGGACATAAACCAGTGCTTCATGAGCGTCTCAGTCATGTGCCCACAGGGTTTAGCCGCAGAAGCCAAGTGAGGAAGGATTTTGACTTCATGAGGAATTGGTTTCCTCATTTTCATTAAAATTTGTTAGTCTGGCACGTCTCTTTCGGAGTGAGCCTCACATAATCACACGGCTCTGGGATCAGTGAGTTGCCATCTGCTCCATCTCCCCGGTAGATGATGCCTCTTTTCCCCGAGTTCTTTTTGATGTCGGCTCGGTGTCGTCCAGCGGCTCAAGTCTCACATACATCAGTCAGAGCTTCTCCTTAGAGAGGGGCAAAGAGCTGGGAATTTGCAGTGCATCCACAGTGGACTGAGAAGTCTTTCCCAAATGCTGACTGGGGTGGGAACACTGCCGACACAGCAGCTCTGAATTTGGTTACAGTATAATCCCGGAGAGTGCATTTTTTGTTGCTAGTTTTTGCTCAGCTTGTGTTGCATTTGCCATCTGGCACTTTCTGCCTGGACTAATGAGGATTTTCACAGAATCAGAGCAACATTTAGTTTGGAAAAAGATCTCTAATGTCATCGAATCCAACCATTAACCCAGCACTGCCAAGTCTGACACGAATCCACGTCCCTAAGTGCTACATCTATGCCTCTTTTAAATCCTTCAGGGATGGTGACTCCACCACTGCCCTGAGCAACTCATTCCAATGCTTGGCAAGCCTTTCAGTGAAGGAATTTTTTCTAGTATCCAATCCTAACCTCCTCTGGTGCAATTTGAGGCACGTGCTGGGTTTAGATGTACTTCATTTGGGTCATTGATCCCACCACATTTTTTGGGGGAGAAGCCCAAATTTCTACGTGACCATTCTCAGGCATTGCTAATAACTCTCATTTTAAACACCCCAAGAATTAGCAGCAGTGTAAGGCTGCAAGCAAGGCTGGCAGTTGGTGGCTGGCAGCACCATCTTGTGTTCATTTCTGGAGAAGGGACAGAGGCTTTTTTCTTCACTGAACAGGCTACAGATTCTTAATCTCTTTGGCAGCTTTCCTGAGAAAAATAATAACTATTGGCAAACCCTGGATCAACACAAGACAGAGGCAAAACGTCTAGGCCAGGCTCCATCTCCATCCCACCCAGGGTCTCCAGGCAGTATTTTATTTTTTCTTTTTTGCACATTAAAGGTGTGTGCCACTCGTATCCCAGGAGGTGCTCCAGCTTTGTGCTCATTCCTATCAGAAATGGCCTGGCAAGTCACTACAACCACCCTTTAAAACCAGACATCTGATTATTTTTCCCACCCTGTGAGGTTTCAGTGCATAGAGACTTTGCATTATCTGCTCTGATGGGCTATATCTGGACTTGATTATCGTGTTATTAAACCCAACCAGCAATTCCCTCCCAGAAGGAGCTCTTGAAACCATTGAAGACAGTTTCAGCCTGTTTCCAAAAAGCGAGGCACTGCCAGATTAAATCTTGCCCAGCCAACCTACGTGTACAAAAAAGTTGCTCACAGCACCATCTGTATTTGCCATTCTGTGTAATTGCTACCATGCTGTCACCTCAGTGCCCCGTTTCTGACCTAGACCTGCACCAGACATTTGCAAGAGAAACCAGGTGACATTTGGCCAGATTTGAAGCAGTGACAGACTTGCTGCTGCTTGCAAAACACGCGTGTGTCAAAACTGCTCTTGTGAAAACTGAGATCAGAGACCATGGTTTTGAAGCAGAGGTGAGATTAACCACCTTTTACCCATTTATGTGATCTGCTTTGAGGGATAATTAGGAATTCCCATTGTGGACCAGGTCTCCTTGGATGCAACTACACTGGTACAGGTATACACCTCATGCATAATTATGCAGATAAAACTTGTCAAGAGTGCTGGAAATGTTTTTGGCCACTGCCAATGTTTGTGAAATATTAGAACATCCTCTGGCAGAAATTTGGCTTTTTTCTACTAAGTTACCTCCAAACCATTCCCACATCTGGCACTTAGTCCAGTCCAGGGACCATTCCCAGCTGGCAGTTTGTTCACAGTACCACAGAGTCAAGCCACGACATTCAAGGTGGTCCCAGCACATGGGAGCATCCCCTGGCACGCTTATCCCACCCATTAGTGTGAATGGCTTTAACCCCAGTGCCCTGGAAAGATGGGAAGTTTTATAATCCAGATGGAAAACAGGAGAGGAGAGGTTGATACAGGGACAGGGAAAATGCAAACAAATACCACGAGTGGGAAGAAGGTTTTGCACTGGCATTTCCTGCTCTGTTGCCCACCAAGCCATACCAATGTGGGAAAAGATAATACAGCTGGAGGATTTTTGGAAAAGCCTCCCCTTTCCTTTCCAGCCACAGGGTTTGGGCACTGTGTTTAATGACACGGGGACCTCAAGGAGAGGCATAAAGGAGTTTGGAAAGATATAAGATGTGATACAAATTGTCCTATTTCCCAGCCATGCAGCTCTTGCACAGGCAGCACAGAGGAGGTTCAGAGAGAAAAAAGCCAATCGTGGTCCTCTCTGAGTGCATCATCACAAAATCATAGAATCATTTAGGCTGAACAAGACCTCATTGAGCTCAACCATTTCACCACAAAACAGTTCAGAGGGGTGTGAGTGCCCTGTTCTGCTGCCCTGAGCAGAGGTGGCAGCTTTTGCTCCCTCTGAGCCCAGAGGGGGCCTGGGACGGTGCACGATTCCCACCCAGTGGATATGAGATGAGACCAACCTTGCTCATCCAGCCTGAGGCTTCTCTGCAGGGAATCATGTGAGCATTGGGAATTATTGGTGAGGCCTCTCAGCAGCAGGAAATGAGCTGTGATTGCCAGCTGATTTTATTGTTACCAACAAATGGCTGTCAGATAAAAATGACTTCCTTTCATACCCGACCTCAACTGGATTCAGCAGCTGTACGAGTGAAGTGGATGTACAGAACAGACTCAGACAACTTCAGCACTCAGGAATCGTGGTTGCAGGCATAAAAATGCCCCAGATTTAATACATCACAGAAATTACTGTCGAATCAGTGCAGTGGATGTTCACTCTAATTTCCAGACACGCTCACAACTGATAGATATTCTTCTGCATTTACCTTCTATGCATATTTTAGCAAACGAGTTTGCTGGCAGAAAACTCCACTCAAACAGCTAATTAAAGCAACTCATTTGGAGAGCAGATTTCAAATTTGCAAGAATCAAACAGGCACGCTGGAAATGTGCTCTAAGTGCAACACTCATCCAGGTGGGCACAAAAAAAATGCTGTGAGTGACCTTGATGGGGCTCACAGTCTCACAAGGATGGGCACAAATCAGCAGGCTTGGTCAGCCAGAGCTGCAAAATACCTTCTTTAATTCCTTGTTTTCTCAGGAAGAAGCTTGGCTAAAAAGCTCCAGCAGAAGGTCATGATCTCAGAGCTATTTTCAACTCGAGGGCATCAGATCCCAATTAATGTGCTCCACACTTAGAGCCAGACTGAATTTGTGACAGAGAAGTGTTGCTTGTGGAAGAATTACATATAATTCAAGGGAATTGGGCAATAACTAACCATCAGCTGGGATTCGAGTCTGAAGAAAAATCCCCATCTGCTGATTCCAAGAACAAGGGAAAAGAGGGAAAGAAGCTATTTGAGATTATTGGTCATGTGCTCCCTGTGCAGCTCGTGCTGTCCTCCACTTTAGAGCAGTTTGGGAAGGGCCAGCTTCTTTCAGAGAAGCTCCTCTCTTCTCCCTTCAGGATTCTGTGAACCTTTGAGACTCTGATGGGTCAAAAGCAGAGATATGGAGTGAGCTGGTTCTTGACTTGCCATGAATGGGCACATTTCAATCACATCTGTCTGGCTGTGTCCATAGCAAGAAATTGCACAAGACCTGGATTGCAATGGTTCAGTTACTAGGATGATTTAAAAAAATCCCAAAAAACCCTAAACTCTCTCTGGCTGAGGTTCTTCCAGACAACTTCCACCATCCAAAACTTAGCGTGGGTCAAAGGGCAATCCAAAAGTCAGTTTTGATGGGACCTTTCTTGGAGGTGAAAGAGTTGTACTCGATGGAGATGAACAGGTTGTCACATGGGACCTCGGGAGCACAGGAAAAGCCCTGACCACGGTGACTTTCCCTGTAGGCACTCTCCTTTTTCTGTTTATCAATTTTGTTTTCAGTAAATCCAGAAGCTGGACGGAGCACAGTGAAAAAGACAAGAAGAGAAGAAATCAGAGAACGGGATTGTTAAGCCTTGTTTAACTAGAAAAGGAGGAGGAAGAAGATGAAGACTGAAATTCTACCTTTACTCAAACTGGTTTCAACGCAGTGTCTGGTGTGGTACTTCCATGGGTGCACTGAATTATGCTAAGTCTGCTGAGTTCTTAAATCTGGGTTATGTCCTAAATTCAGCTCAGGCGCCTGAACTTTAATTGCTTTTTCCTCTTGACTGTACAGGATGGCAGAATCTGTTGGACTTGTGTTTTAAGTGGCCATAATCACTTACTGGAGATATTGAGTAGCCATGTTGATCGAGTTAGTGTTTATCTTTAGGAGAAAGGTAATTCTCCAGGTGATTGACATTAGGCTCAGGATCAAGTGGCTGTCCTGAACCAGAGTCAGAGTTCCACCCCTCTCCTGGCTGCTCTCTGTTATTCCTTCTTTCCTGTGTCAGGAAAGCACGGACACAAGAGTATTTCGAGGAGAAAAAGGTGACTACAGATGGGTGTTGCTGGATCTGTCCTTTTCTATGCAAAGGGTTTCAGGAGAGAACCATTCAGAGCCAGTGCAGTAGCACCAAATATGGTTGAGAGTAATCCCCTTGAAGCCTTTCTCTGAAATTTTACTGGAAATTGGTTGATTATGAGCCAGCTCTGTCTTGGAGAGCCTTCTTTCATGCCATTGTTTGGGTTCAAACTTGTATATTCTTTGTTTTTGAATCTGACTCAAGTGTACACAAGGGTGATCAACTTGTAGTGTGGTTTTCTGTTTCAGAGAAAAAAAAAATCTGTGAACTATGAAAAAAAGAAAAGGCTGGTGTGCCATTGCCGTGGGAATAAGCTGCTGTAGTTACAAGGAAGAGGGGTTCTGAGAAAACAGGACATTTCTCTGGCACACAAAACCTAAAAAGTTCGTAAGAAGTTTTCTGCGAGGCCTTCCTTTGCTAACGAGCTCAGACTGACAATGAGATAATCTCTGCAGTTTTAGCTTATTTTATACTTTTAAAAAATTCATTTCACCCTGTTCTTAATCTGAGGAGAACAAATTCAGGGGAGACAAAATCCACAGATCAAAGTACCAGGCCTAACCTACCAGGAGAAGCCTACAGTGGACATAAGTCTTGGATTTAGATTTATCTCTGTGCTCAGGCAGGGCTTGCAAATAAAACCAAAGGGTTTTAGTAACTAAACACCAGGAATTCATTAGATGAAAACAAAGCACGTAGTTATTCCTGTAAGCAGAGTGCTCCCTTTAACCAGAAGAGATGTTAGCTCCAGGTTTTGGCTAAACAGGGCAGCCTAAAAGTGCAGAGTGTTGTGGACTCATAACCAGCAAACAAAGGGAAGATTTACAGTGAGACCATCACCCAACCAGGCTAATTAAATGCAAATAAAGACAGATGTTGCAAAAGAATAAGCTACAAAGATCAGTGATGGGATGGCTGCTCAAAGCACTCCTCAAATAGCTGTGACTGACAAATGAGTTGGTGAAAATTAAAAGTCTGTGCACAGACAATTCTTAATCAGAAGACGCTGTAAATTTTTTTTTTTTCTCTTTCCACTATTTTGATTTTTTAGCTGGCTCCAGAGCTCCAACATCCAGATGCTGGATGTACAGCTCTGGAGCTTCTCTCCTCACATATATTGATTACTATGTTATTTCTTAAGTTCCAGTTATGTTTAGAGAGTCCACCCAAGTCTCTCCTGAGTTTTTACAGAGGTACAGACAGGGAGAGAGTAGATCTGTGCCAGAGAGCTGGGTGTAATTACATTCTGCCATGTCATCTATGATGAGTTCAGGTTTCCAGTTTCTTAAAGGAAGTTAAGCATCCCAATATTCTGAAAATATAAAGCAGTGAGTTACAGTTGATATTGAAATGATACCTAATTACATGAAACCAGTCTTTCTAAGTAGACAGCATCTCTGAAGGCCTTGAAACACCACTGGGAAGTACAGCACACGTGGGCTTAGGAGAATTTGGGCAGTCTAATCCTGTCTGGAGGGAATTTGATCCTATTCTAGCTGGGGGCCTGGATATCTGGAGGGCTCAATGATGACTTTTGTGCTTCCACTCTCTAAGCATCGCTGGAAACACATCTGCAACAAGCCAGCCGTGCGTGGGGAAGGCAGGACACGTATGAGAAGGGTTGAAGAAGTCAGATGGCATTTTGAGCTCTCATGTGTGATTCCTTCCTTGAGCTAAAATCTGGCTGTGCTCCTTGTGCACCCAAAAGTTGTCAGTTCTGTTCCTTTTCCACCACTGCACATGCTTTTTGCTAGTCTGATTTTCTCTGCATCTTCAGAATTTGTTTACAGACATCCACACTTAACGAGATTAAAAGGAAATACTGAATAATTCATTTGAACGAGGAATTGAACTGCAGTGACCTTTATGTTAATAAAAGTGCCCCTTTCCTCTGTGCAAACACTTTAGCCTTTGCAAAGCAGGGAATTCACTGCATCTGTTGAATTCACAAGTGGCTTTTTTTTTGTTTCTGTTTGTTTTGTTTTAAATAACTGCCTAATAGCTGGAACCAGCATTGTGTTCCTCCTGCTGACTCACTGGTTTGCAAAAGCTCTGCGATGAGTGTGACATCTTTAAACACCACAGAATATACTGTTTCCTTTCAGCCGGGCATAATCTGCAACGATTCAACTCCTGTAAAAGAACCGTGTGGGGAAAAGTATCCCAGCTGAATACGTCACCCTCCATACCTCCAGCCTCTGTGCCTTGCACCCGACGTGCTGCTGCGCCATTCAAACGCTACTCACTGTGGCAATCCATGAAAAGATTCTGCCTTTGTTTCAAAAATCGTGCAGTGGACGCGGAATTGGGCTGAGGCAAAAGAGTCCGTGCTCGTTAAAGTGGGTAATTCCAGTTCTTGCCTCTGCTAGGACGGGGAGTGTACTACAGCAGCTACAAAGTCCTTGTGCAGGGGATGTGATCCAGGGGAAGCTGGACAGGCTGGAGAGGAGGCTCTGTGCAAACCTTGTGAAGTTCAAAATGGCCAAGTGCAAGGTCCTGTACCTGGGTTGAGGCAAACCCGAGCACAAACACAGGCTGGGGGGGGAGAATGGATTGAGAGCGGCCCCGAGGAGAAGGACTTGGGGTGTTGGTGGATGAGAGGCTCAGAATGGCTGGGCAATGTCCCAAAAGCCCAGCCACGTCCTGGGCTGCATCTCAAGCGTGACCAGCAGGTCAAGGGAGGGGATTCTGCCCCTCTGCTCTGCCCTGGTGACACCCCACCCTCAGTGCTACTTCCAGCTCTGGAGCCTCCAGCACAGGAAGGACCTGGAGCTGCTGGAGAGAGTCCAGAGAAAGTCATGAAGATGCTCCAAGGGCTGGAGCCCCTCTGCTATGGAGAGAGGCTGGGAGAGCTGGGGATGTTCACCTGGAGAAGAGAAGGCTCCAGGGGGACCTCAGAGCCCCTGCCAGGGCCTAAAGGGGCTCCAGGAGAGTCGGAGAGGGACTGGGGACAAGGGACCGGAGTGACAGGACAGGAGAGAATGGCTTTAAACTGAAAGAGAGCAGGTTTACATTAGATATTAGAAAGAAATTCTACCCTGTGAGGGTGGGGAGGCCCTGGCACAGGTTGCCCAGAGAAGCTGTGGCTGCCCCTGGATCCCTGGAAGTGTCCAAGGCCAGGTTGGACGGGGCTTGGAGCAGCCTGGGATAGTGGGAGGTGTCCCCGCCCCCTGCAGAGAGAGTGGAACAAAATTGTCTTTAAGGTCCTTTCCAACATGAATCTAAGATTTTACAGGGAACCCTTTTATGGGGCAGCACATTGTTTGGAGTTATCAAAGAGCGAAAGGCCACAAATCCATACACTAAAAAATCCCTAAATCACTGCCTGGAAACAAGCACCGAGATCTCTGTGCAAGGATGGGTATTCAGGGAGAGCAGAGGCTAATTTTGTCATTCTTCCATTTGCTCTCTAATTTAGAGCAACTCTCCTCTGTGGTCAGCATCAGCTCCCTGTCTGGAAAATGAGGACAGCATTGGATCTTTTTCTTTTCTTTTTGTGCACTTAGACCAAACTCTCCACTGAGGAGGTAATTTCTCATCTGTGCATCTACAGAACTGAACACAAGAGGGCTTTTCTTCTGGGTGAGATTTCAAGATACCGCTGCAAAATAAAGAATCTGTGAGTTTTCTTGTGTTTATGTGCAAAACCTTTTTATTTGCTTTTTGGAGACTGTTTGAATGTTTACGTGCAAGAATGTCTGCAGAAAGTTAAGTTGTCAGGAGAACTGGTGAGAATAAATATTCATGAGAATTACTCTCGTTTCAAACACTTTTGCGGCCATCTGTAAAAGCTTTTTTATTATTCAAACAATGCTGAGCTTTTTGCAGATAATTTGCCAACAAAAAAAAAAAAGGAAAGGACTTTTTTTTCCTTTTTATTTTTTTTATTTTTGAGAGGCAGCTGATGCTGGAGTGGCAAAATCATAATTTCTGATGTGTGATTTAATATCCAACAGTGACACAAATAGCCAGGAAGGAATAATGAGAGCACTGCTGATGCTCTATCAGAGAGATAAAAATATGTTTAAACTAACTATTTTGAACAGAGAACAAATTAGTAAAAATACCACCTGTTTGTGAATAATTAAGGCAAACAAACAAAATATTCTCAATATATCAAATAACTTGTTTATAGCAGCAATTCTCTTTAATGTTGCTGTGATGCCTTAGTGTTGTTACACAGCAACCTTCTGCACATAAGGAAAATCCTTCGCTGTGGGAATTCTCTTCTTTTTTTTGATGTGAATCAGGAGTAACACAACTTAACCGACTTTCCCTTTATTGGCCTTTTTATCTAATGTCTGTGTTTTTCATAATCATATCAGCAGATAATCTCCAAAGTGCTCTGGCTCTGTACTTACCACACCTGCTTTTTAGGAAGACTGGTAATCTCTTTTTCATAGGAAAAGAAGTGTGTGGAGGTAAAATTTGCCCTTTGCTAAAGGCAAATCTGGAAAATAGGATTATACCCAAATCTCTTCTGCTTTGCCATTGCCACAAAATCATATTTTCTGTTGATATTCCATTCCTTCTCTACATGACGTTTGGAGCTGAAAGAGAAGGAAAATTAGGAGGATCCCTCTTTTCTTAGATTTTCCCTGCACAAGGACTTCTCAGCGTGGTTGGGAAGATGATTGTGTAACACGAGTTCTATTGGTCTGACCCAGCCATGAGTTTTCTCATCATATATTTTCCCATTCCACGAATCTTTTTGCTAAAAATGTTTTAACATTTGGTGTGCTGTTAAACTCCACATTATCCTTCAGCAGCGATTTCCACAAGTTAATTATTCATTGCAGGCAGTTTGTTTCAAAACCTTTAATTGACTTGTCTTTTTGGTTATGAGGCTGTGTAAGAATTTTTGCTTCCCTGCAGTGCTGTGTGTTCCAGTGTTCCCATATCTCAGATTCCTAGGCTGTCGCTTCTGCTGAAAGTCCTGAGGCCAGATATTTAATTTATCTCTGCATTGGGAGGTTGAATCTGTTTTAAAAGTCTTTGGGATCTCTCACTTTTTCTTTAAATGAGGATTTTTCCAAAGTGCCTCGAATCTGTAAGAAATTCCACCTGAAAACATCCCAAGGAAATCTGTTCAGGGCATTTCAATTTTTTTCTGAAATCAGTCACTGAAAACCTTGAAGAAGCCACAGGTGCAAAAGGAGAGTTTCCTCCTGGCTCATTGCACCAGGGTGGGAAGAAAGCGGGGACCCACTTCATGGTGCCCAACCCCATGTCGTGGGGTGAAATTCGGGGCTCAGGAGATGAAGGCAGTGAGATTCCAGCATTCCCCTCTGCAGCAGCACTGATGAACACTTGAGGGAAGCAATGTCCTTCCAGAGGAGGCATCTCCAGCATTCCAGGGGACAGGGGCAGCCCTGCCATCCGTGTGGGTGCACCGTGTCCTTGTGCACCTCCTTGGGTGAAATAGGTCAATGGGACAACAACAGGGAATGGGTCCACAGGAAAATCCTGTTTTCTCCCTAACAAATAACTTGCAAGACTTTTTTTTTTCCTTCTCCCCCCGTTTTTTTTTTTTTGTAAAAATATCCTGTTCCTCATCTCGACCTATTCTTACAATTTTGAACACTTCTCCTGAAGTGAGTCAGTCTCTGCTGCAGACTTTGTCCTGATTCTGATTGATCAGCAGAGACACGGATCAGGAAAACATGGCATTTACATGAGGGATAATAGCAGCCCAAGCTCAAAATGAATTTTCATTCTCCAGATCTCCTCTTTGATACATAACCTTAGAATTTTAATCTGTTTTCTATCTCTACCGCGATAATTGGGAGTCACAACCAGCTGGGTGCTGTGTGGTTTGTGGATGGAGGAACAGATGGATTTTAAGCACGGACTTCACAAAGCTCTCAGTTCTGAAGGACTTTGTACGTATCAAACCTGAACCAAAATCAATAAGGATACATCTCATCCATGGCTTTACACCATGCCCTGCCTTAGACCCCAATTTGGATGTCACACACAGCACCGAGTTTGGGCCCAGACTCTGAATTTATGATGAAAAATAAATTTCCCTCCCCATTCCGAACAAAACTGGCTCACACTCCGCAGCTCCTGTCCTCCTGCTCTCTCTCCCTCATCAATTCTCTTTTCCCTTTCACACATCAGCTGCAAACATCTCATTTGGCTGGGATGCTGAAGGCAGGCTCATCTCTGGCAGTTCCAGACTGTTGATTCAATCAGCTCTTACATCAGCACTAACATAAGTAAGTGAAAAAGGCTCTTGAATTTCATCACCTTGCTAAAAAACTCGGATGGATTTCTGGGAGGATTATTCGATTTGCTTCACTAGGTTTTATAAAGGTTTGTACACAGCATTTAAACTATTATTATTTACTTTTAACAAGCTATTTATGTCCTCCTCTCAACTGCCTAATCAATACTGCTCTCCCATCTGTTCCGAGATCCTGACATCAGCAAATTTCAAGTCTCTGCTGAGTGAGTAAAAAGGAAGGAATAATTTAAACACTGTGAGTGAATGAGAGAAAAAGCCTGAGAGAGACCGAGATTAACTAAATCTCCATGTCCAAAGATGGCCAGACATGCGGGAATTGTGGATCCAAGTCCTCTACTTGCCAAAGACATGGCTGAAAGCATTGAAGGAAGATGCTAGGATTCAGAGTAGATAAAAGTGATTTCTTTCCCTCACAGCAAGAATATTTTGATACTCATTAAAGCTTCTTGAATGGATTTTATTTCAAGTTAATTTATCGAGGCTTCTGGATTTTTCTTCACTTTGCCCTGGAGCAGAGGCAGAGGCTTCACCCGGGCATTTCCAAGTGCACGACTGGCACAAAGTAACTTCTGAAATAATTCTGGAGAGAAGAAATCCCCCCTCTGTGTGCTGAAAGGTGAGAGGAGGATGAACATCTGCGTGTGCAGAGGGGTGCAGAAGAGCAGAGGGGTTATACAAAGGGAAGAGGTCTCAGCCCATTTCTGCCCTTCCGTTGCCAAGGACTCAGGAGATGCCTGGAATGTTTTGCAGTGGTGTAAATTTGGAATAATAACACTGATTTTTTTGGATGAGGTCACTTCAGCATCGGCTGATTTCTCCTTATTTGGAGATGGCAGGTCTAGGAAGTGAGGGATCAGGGTAATATCTTCAGCCTGTTGGAGTTATCACCAGGAACTTAGCCAGGATATCACAGCCATCACAACTGGGATTACTTCACAGCATTTTTGGTGCTTGCTATCGAGGTAATAAATACTTAGCACTCCAGGGGCAGGCTATAAGAGGGTTGTAAGTTTCTCTGACAGTAATAATTAGTCCTTAGTGACTGTAGAGGGAGCTGAGGTTGTGCTTATTCAGGTACAAACACCTACGCTAGACACACTCTAGTACAGGTATAAATCACAGTCCTGATTTCTACAGCACTTTAATGTTACCTGGGCTGCAAACATGTCACAGACACAATATTGGCTCAGTCCTGGTGTTGGTCTTACAGGCATCTGGAGAGGGTTTCACTGGACTTGTTGATCCCCTATTTGGGATGGGATCAACCTTCTTCTCCAACTGCCTCTGCTGATCGTGTGGGGAGTCTCCCTGTCTTGTTGAACTGGACCCTTGGAGTACCTGGCAGTGCTGGATTAATGGCTGGAATCCATGGCATTAGAGGTCTTTTTCAGCCTAAACAATCTTGTGATTCCATGATCCCTATAGCTAAAGTCAGATGAAAGAAATAAGGCTTGTCCTATCATGGAAAATAGATTCAAAATGTAAGCTCAGGTGTACAGACCATGAAGAAAAGGGATCCTTACCCTACCAAGCAAGGTTTATGTTGTTTGCAGAGCCACACTCAAATCAAAACACTTTCCAGACCTCTCCCCTGTAGCAGCAGCAGAAGCACATGATTAATCCAAAAATCTCTGATCAAATGAACAGGCAGATGTTTGGGGCCGATTCCCTGGTGTAAATCAGGCATTGTGCCAGGGACACTGAGCTACACCTGTGGCAGGGCATGGTGGAAAGCTGCCTCCACTTGAGTGTTATTTCTGTGGAAAACAAAGAGCTTGGTCATAGTTTCACCACTCTTCAGTGTCGGTGTTTGGCTGAGCACTGGTGGCAAGGAGGAAACGTGCGTTTCAGACAGCGACTCCACAGTAACCAGTCTTTATTATTTCTTTATACCAAGAAAAAAATGCACATTTTCTCCTGCAGTGGCCCTCTACAGCCCCAGCCTTGAATTTTCCTACTCACCTTCTCAGCTGTGTCTAGACACAAAATTTTGGAAGACTTTGGAAGCATGAGATCTTAATCTCCCATATGCTCCTGGGCTGATAAAAAACCCCATCACGGTTCCCTAGAGCTCCATTGGAGACTCTCCACTTGGAACATGGGAAGTGCTGCGAGGTGGCTGCTGCTGCTAAAAGCAGTGGGGCTTGAGCTGATACAGCTGTCTCCCTTCAGTGGTTATTCCACATAAGTCTGTGAAAGTGCTGCTGATTCTCAACAAGGCATTTAATTGAAATATTAAGGCACTCAGTCCTCATTTCAGAAGGTTCAAGCCCTGCTTTTGGCTGTTTTTTTCAGCCAAAGCTGCTGTGGTCTTTTGTGGAGGCTTTCTATTTATTCACTTCTTTTCAGTACATCCAAAGAAAGAGAAGCAAGTCTGTGATTTGGTGTGGAGACAGCCCAGCACAGAGAAACAACTCTTCCCATCTGAATTCCAGTGTCTCTGGATCTCCTGAAGAACCCAACCACATTATCAAGCTTTAACACCTTCACAAGAAAGGTCACTTGGTATCACTGCTGGCTTCTACCTCCCTGTCTCAAAAATGCCACTGTGCCCAGGGATTTATTATCCCCATGATAATTGCGTGCTCCATTTCCCCCATTCTGTCAGGTTTTTTCACTCTTTTCATTCTGCCCAGAATGACCAGAACTGAGTTGATTTGCTGGGTGGATTATTGTTCCTTTTGAATGAGTGTTGCTATTTTGCCCCTTTTTCTCCACTGCTTTGGCCCCACGACATTTTTTGGGCAGGAGGAGGGGAGGCAATGAGAGGTGATATCTTGAACGATTTCACCCTGGTGGAAAACACCAATAACTTAAAATAAATATGCTCACTGAGATATCACATTATCCTGCTAAGCTCATGTACAGCAGAGATAAAATGGCTATTTTAGAACTGATTTTCCTTTCTCCACCGGCTGAATGGAATATCAAAATACACAATTTAAAGTAACTGTTAGAAAAAAGGTTACACACGATGCTATCAACAGAAGGGAGCTGAAAATTAAATGGAAATGATTACCGGAGAACTCATTTCCTTTGCTACTGGGAGGCTAACAACAATAATAAAATAGAATTTAGAAGTGAAAGCTGAGATTCTTCCTTTGATGTCTGAATATTTTCGGTTTATGTCCCTTTAAAATAAAAGGCCACATCATAAATTAAATGTGATACTTAATTTTTATTTTCTCTCCACTCGAGCAGTGTGTTTTCCTCTAGGTGATTATTAAAATAATGATTCACCTCCCCAGCTGCTGCGCATTGGCAGGTTTTTGTTTAGGCAGAGGAGCAGCGTGAGTTGAGCGATTGCTGGGTCCCAGACAGGCGGAATCCAGTTGACTCTTGGAACAGAGATTAAGGGTTTTTTCTTTTAATTCAACATGTGAAAATGCAGAATGAGAAAGAGCTGATGCCCTTAAGTTTCATCTTAACTGAGCATCTCCTATGATGTATCTCCTGTGACTGAATCACAGAATGGTTTGGGTTGGAAAGGACCTTAAAGCCCATCTCAATCCAAACCCCCTGCCATGGGCAGGGACACCTTCCACTATCCCAGGGTGCTCCAAGCCCCGCCCAACCTGGCCTGGAACATTTCCAGGGATGGGGCAGCCACAGCTTCTCTGGGCACCCTGTGCCAGGGCCTCACCACTGTCTGAGTAAAAAAAAAAATTCTTCTTAACATCTGATCTAAACCTACCTTCTTTTAGCTTAGAAGTGTTTCCCCTCAACAGCAAAGACAGTTCTCAAAACACCATAAATACTGAGCTTGGTGTGCCTCTCGTTATCACTGCTTTAATATGGGAGAAGGGAACATGTTTGCCAGTGAAAGCAGGAATGCAGTGTCCTCTGGTGCCCCTTAATGAGGATGAACAAGGAGGATGGAGGATTTCCTTCACGAAGTTTCTTTAGCAGCTGCAGAAAACATGTTGATAACTAATTTTTGATGTTTCTTCTTACAAGACTTGACTGGTCGAGTGCAGGTGCCTGCTGGATTGTGAACTCTGGGCCTGATTCTGCTGCTTACAGGGAGGTGTCCATGGCTGTTGCAGGTGGGATAAGTCACAGGTTGCAGGAGAGACCCACATTTAGCAGAAGTCCTTCTGGATAACCCAAGGTGTCTCAGAGGTGCTACCTGACCAAAAGTGAGCAGTTAAACTGCATTCCTCTGCTATAGACAGCCTAATTAAAATATTTTGATCAAGACCTGAATCCAGATTCAAAGCAGAAATATTTGGATTTCTAGGGGAGATGTCAGAGCAGGAGTGGCAGCTCTGTGCTACCTGGGAGGCCAGATCAGAGCCATTCTGGTCTCAGGCTGTCCCATTCTCTGAAATATCCAAAAGTTCTGTGCTTTGGCTACAAAAGCAAATCTAGGATGGCACCGGTGGCTTTGAAGGAAAAGAGCAGAGCTCTAACTGAAACCAGTGGATGAAGGGAAGTGTTACACAGCATTACACCAACCTGTATCCCTCTTTTCTTCCTTACCTGCCTTTTCTGTGCTTGCTTCACCTTCCACAACTTGATGCTGTTTTTTTCTTTGTTTCACTTCTCATCTATTTTTCAATTCTATCTTTGTGTACATGAACACTGAGGGGATGTGAAGGATCAAGCACTCCAAGGGGCCTCTTACCAGCAGTGGAATGGACCCCACTACAGCGGATACAGTCACTGGGCTGCACCCAGTGCCAGTTACAGAAGAGCCAAAAATACACTTATTTCCTGTATCTCACCAGCTCTGCGTGTGCTGTCTTGGCTGCTCTGATGTACCAGAGATAAAACTTCTGTGTAAGCAAGGAAGGTGGAAAAGCTTCCTGAGGTCTGCACTGAGACCTCCCCTGGCTTCACATCACAAGACACACTCTGGGCCACACATTGATGATGATCTAGTGGCTGCAAGTGATGTGGCGTCCCTGGAGTGAGAGAGCAGGTTAGGTCCCAGCTGAGATCTCTCTCTTGGGTTTTAGATGCCTAAGGTACAAATATAATTACAAAGGGAAGAGCATTTCAACTCCCAGGACTCACTCTTTGGAGTTGGGCTGTTGGACAGGGACTTTTGGTGACACCTCTACACTGCAAGAATGTCTTGTAACCACTGGGTAAAGTTGTCTTTCCTTTCAGCACAGGCTGCAAAGAGCATGGTGGGGTGCAGGACAGAGCTTGGTTTTGTCTTCTGAATGCTGAGGAGCTGTGAGACCAAGCCACCTCCTCTTGGAAGTCTTTGCAGGAGTGCTGAAATCAGGGCTGTCATTTACAGGTGACTCCCACTCATCCTGATTTGGTGGATGCCAACACGTAGGAATTCATACATCCATCAAGTGAGGCAGCAAGACTGAGGAAGGAGCACCTGGGTGGTGGGGACTCCCAAAACTTGAGTTGAAGCAGGAGGTGCTGGAGGTCAGACCCTGATGTTTGCTGGTGCCATGGTCCCGCAGTAATGCTGTGATCCCAGGGGGCTCCAGAATAGGATTGGGCTGTCAGGAAATCAATCCCCAAACCTGGCAAACCCCATCGACTATGCCATAAAATGAACATTTTATGGGGGAGGGAGAGAAAAAAAAGAGAAAGAAGATGGGAATAGAGGTGCCAGGTTCAGCCGAGGCAAAGGAGCATCTCTGTGCGTACCTGGGCTCCTGCTCGTTTCTGCGTGGGTGTTTGGCTTTCAGCCCTCCCTGGCTGTTATCTCTTAATCACCGTCACCACAGGAAAGCGTTTGCTGCTTCCCACGTCACTCTTCACACCCCACAGGCACAGCTGGGAGGCTGCTCAGGCTGTGGCACCGGTGGGACACACGGTGAGCACGTTCGTGGTGGCTCATAGCCACCTCTCCCCATCTCCCTGCCCCCATCCTCCATGGGTTGATTGGGTTTTTAAGCTGAGGACGCCTTGCAGAGAGAAGCAGGTGGTTCTTCTTGTGGTTTGCATCAAAAGCTCCACACTAATCCTAACGCTGTGCCTGCTCTAGCAGTTACTCAACGGGCTCCTTCACAAGTCACTCTTACGTGTGGCTGTATGGGACCACAGTTAGGGTGCAGAGAGCCCGGCCTCTGATCAGAGAGGTGTTAAATCCTGTTCCTCTTCAGTGACTTAGCCACAAGAGGTGAACCAGCACTCTCCTTCCTTACTCTATGCTCTTGGGTTGTCCCCGCATTGGTGTGAAGCCCAAACTGCTGTGCCACTGCAGAGAGAACATCCCTAACAGTCATTTAGGGATACTGCCAGTCTTCAAACGCTGAGAAATGCAATCCTAGTCTGGGTCAGGCTGGCCAGACTCCATCAGAGCCACGGACACACTCAGGCCCTCGCAGGACTTGGCTGACTCAGCCTCATTTGGGTGTCAAAGGAAGATGTCCTAAGTCACCCTCTTTTAGTAACGACCTCTGCGCATCTCCTGTGCAATCCCTCTGAGATACCAGACCCCATTCAGAGCCGTGTCACCTTCTGGTAGTAAAAAGGAACATTTCCCTCTCTTCTTGGATACCTTTGCAAGCACCGAATCATTGGTTTAGCTATTGCCCCGTGGAGTAGTTATAGTTGTTCAAGTGCTTGCTGCTGCTGCTGTGTATTTATGGGCTGAAATTCCCCTGGGGAACGTTCCCCAGACAACACAGAGTGATTTTAATGGCTTTTCTAAGCACCTCTGTTCTTCGTCCCTATTTAATCACTTCAGTGCCCATTTCCCAATTATACACAACATTTTATTAAACTGTACAAACAGCACTGGCATTTAAAAAATTCATGTTAACCGTTCTAATTAAACACGATGACCAGCTCCACAAACTGCGAGCACAGATGCCCCCTCCTGCATTTCATACAGCACAAACAAGGATTTCATCAGAGTCACTGGACTGAAACCTTTCTCAGGGTGTTCTGCTCTTCTTGTCGACTTCAGGCACTTCAGCTCTTGTTCCTGCTGGATTCTGTGCCTGCAGCCACTGCCAGTGATATCCCAGCACTGCCCGCAAGGCTGCATTCATCCTGTTGGGAGGTCCAAATTGACAGCCCAGAGCCAGGAAGGCACCTCTGAAGGGAACCTGATTTTGGGATCACTCACCTTCTGGAGCTTTTGTTCTCCATGGACTGGAGGTTGATGTAACAAAGCTCCAAATGTACATGTTCTTCAAACAGATCCCAACACCAGCTTGAGTGACTGCCTAAGCCTAAGCTGTTACAAAATCTTCTTTTTAGGCCCTGACTTGATTTTGACCCAGCTTTTAACAGGTATCTCAGTGAGAAGCAATAACTGGGTGGTTTCACAAATCTCCAACCTCAGAAGACAGTGCACCTTTATTTAAAAGGATCCCGTGATGAAAGGACCACAGAAAAGACTTTTCTTAAACCCACCTACATTCCCACTGACTGCAAAGGGGTAGAACACAGAGAAAAATGTCACGAGGTGAAGGTGAGGGCCACCCTCACCTGACGTGCCTCCTACCCTGTGACCACCGTGTGCAGCTCACTGACCCGTGCCAAAGAGCTGGGACATCATTTAGAGAAATAGAAGATAAATCAGCCTTTGCAGGACCAGTCAGTACCTTTCAAGTGAAATACCCCAATTCGGTGACTGGAAGGCCACTCTTACAATGCTTAAAACTATGGTTTGAGGAAACACGTTGCACTTTTCTCATGTGGTTTTAGGTTAAAATGTCAGAAAGCCCCATCCAGATGTTGCCCTGAGTTTGGTGTGTGAGAGGACGCTTAAAGCTTTAGAACAGGGTTCTCGAAGCATTCTGCAACTTCCCATCCTTCCTGCTCAGGCACTAAGTGTAAACCACTGGTTTTCTGTACTGATCTTGGCACTCCCTTTGGTAACGATCCATTGAGATGCACAGATGGTGGCATGGGCACCTGAAAAGTCTCTTTGTCCCATGGAGAAAAATTGAGTCCTAACACCTGTGAACAGCATTTTTAAAGGGAGAAAATTTCTGCTTCAAAGCTGTGCACACACGGGCAATTCTGCACATGTTCAAGTGGAGGTCACCAAAGCATCCAGCCTCAGTCTTCCCTGATACCCTCTGGCCTTGAGCAAACCACTTTTCCTTCAGAGGAAGGTGGATCTGGGTCACAGTTACAGAAACGGGCACTGACATCACCAGAAGCTCAAATATACTTATTTTTCCTTACACAGAAACCTGTTGGCTGTGTGTACAAGTAGTGGGGAACAGGTTTTGGCACCTCCTCATTCTCAGATGCTCTCAACTTCAAGGACATTGGGAAGAGAGAGAAGAGAGACCAAAAGATACCACAAAGAAACTTTATCATCGATGAAGAGTGGGCTGGCACCTGCTATGGACTGGAATAAGCCAGAAGCCTCCAGGCACGGTACAAACTTTCACAGAGGTGCTTTTTTTTCTGGAGGGTTCTTGATAAAAATAACCATGCACAGTCTTCAGTTGACAAAGTGCTACTCAAACCATTACAGAGAATTCCTTCAGTACGGCAGATCTCAGGAAAATATTTTCTCCATTTTAGGGTTCACAAAAGAGAAGTTGCTGAACATATTTTGGTCCATGCTGTTAATCAATGCTCTGTCGGCACAGGACAGTCTGGGTTTTTCATTTAGGAATTCCTTGTCGAAGTTGCTACAGTCACTCGGAGATTTCTTCAAGAAAAGGAAGAAAAACTTGTTGTCAAACCACTAATAGATTTTCATTACAGTGGTACTGGTCCTATCAGGCTGCTTCCTGTGGGCTCAGCTCAACCCTTAGCTGGGAGTCAGTAAATATAAATATTATAAAGGAGGCACTGAGCCTGTGATCCAGGAATTCTGCCAAAGAGGATGTTACAGCTCTGTAATATGGCAGACTGAACCCACCAATTGAATAGCACTTATGAAAGGCTGTAAAATGAAAGTATGATGTGCTCGTCAAATTAAATTCTATTATTGTTATTAATAGGATTTTGATAAATTAATTTAGACTGTTATTAATAGTCAGAATTTTTCTGATTTAGCCAAACACTTGGCTCCTGAACTGTTCTACCTTCTGCAGTGCAATGGAAGATAATCCCTTCAGAATGGGCTGCAGTTACGTGGTGAAGGGAAACTGTTACCCTGCTGCAGTAACTGAGAAAGAGATGAGAAATTTATGGTTTCTCAGGTGTGGGCATGCCAGACCTGGGCTTACAGCCACCACAAAGGAGTAGGTGTGAGCAACAGGTCAGCAACAGGTAGAAATGCACAGTTTAGAAGACCTGAGACGCGTGGAATTGGAAGAAGATCCATCCTTACCACTCTGGGTTTGAAAGGAGGCTCCATCCTTCTCTCTTCTAAAGCTTCCCAGTTGATTTCCCGGAAGAAGGCGTGCTGGCGGATGTTCCCTCTTGCTCCCAGTCTCCTCTCAGGCTCTCTTACAAAAAGCTGGAATGTTGATGCCATAGGTTAAATTCTCTGCTGATAACACAGGCATGAAGCAGGGTGGAATGTGTAATTATCCAGAGTCAGTGCCATGAAAAGAGCCCATAATGGAGAAAATGTTGGGATTTTTTTTTTCCTAAACAAGGAAGTTTGTTGATTGGTAAAAAGATGATTACTATCTCTAATCCTGACAGAAATACGGGCTGTTTGGGCAGAAAGATGGCAGCGGGTGCCCCAAAAAGAGATGTTCAACATCTCAGTCTGCTGTAGCCCTTAGTTTGAAGTATCTTTTCCAGGAGGTAACATGCCTTGTACTAACTTAGGGACTGCTCTGCAAACAAACTGATCTCTGCTGGTGTCTGGCACCCTGCGAGGAGCCACCATCACAACTCAGGAGAAGGAAGACACACAAATCTCCCTATGACCGAGGTCAGGTGTGGTTTGATGCCCACAGAAAACACAGTGACTCTCCCTGGTCCTACCACACTAAATTTGTTTTTCTCCACAAAAGCTGAAGACAAACAAATTGAAGATGACAGTAAGTCTGGCAAAAAGACTTTCATTTGATGGGTGGTGATTCTTACCTTCACCAAAATGTCCTTTGCATCCTTGTCCAGCCAGCGAGGGTAGAAGGGGTTGTCCATACGGATGGACTGGAAAAGCTCCTCTTCATCTTGGCCACGGAAAGGGGACTGGCCAATGAGCATCTCATACAGAAGGACACCAAAGGACCACCAGTCCACGGAGGTGTTGTACTTCTGCCCCAGCAGTATCTGCCCAGAAAGAGGAGTGACAAAGGCAGAAGTCAAATGTCTGACATGAGTTTTTCAACTTCAGAAGGGTGGCCAGACCAGGGCCTTGCAAAAGCTGCTCTGCAGAACGGGATAGCAGAGGTGCTTCCCTCTGCCTGCAGCAGGAGCCAGAAATCTGCCAGTGGTGCAGGGTCTGTGGCTCCTGGAGCAACGAGGCACAAGGACACCTGGGTGCCAAAACAGTCCCTGGCACCACAGACAACAGACTGCACGTAACTCTTAAGTCACTTGAACAAATCCTTGGCTACCAGAGAGATCTCACATATAAAAGGTGAGACAAGCTGTCTTTCACTTGTTCACTTCAGGCTTGTGAAGCCCAAGAAGACAAAAGGTTAGGTATTAGCATTTTGGGATTGATTCAAGTCACACAAGCTGAGTTTTAGAACGATGAATGTAGCAGCATAAGGGTACTTCAGGACCATCACTCAGTTGAAATGGTGTGACTCTACCCCAGAAAAATCTTCCCCAGGAAAAACATGAAAAGGGTTGCTGCTCTGTCCTTTTGAGACCAACCAGGTTTTAGGTAGAGGAACAGGAATTTGCTCTCAGTGCCTTTCAGTGTCACCTACAATTATTCTACCTACAAAGTGACATCCAGCTGGAGTGACAACCTCCCCAGGGTCTGAAGGACCATCACCAAGTTCTCAAACTTCCTTTCTGGAGAAGCAAAATTAATCTCACCTGCCTTTGGATATCTGTTATGGAGATTCCTAGAGGTGAACCAGTTATCACTAGCTCCTTTTATAGCCAAGGAAGGGAATTAGCCCAATTTTAAACATCCAGATAAATATCTACCTGCTGTAAAATACAAGCCCTGTTTGTCTCCTTTGGTTCTCAAAGAGTCTCAAAAACTTGCTCATGTATAGATTTTTACACTGCAGATATTTAAAGGTTCACATGATGACTGTGTTGTGTAGGATTCCTATCCGAATTTTAGAGCTCTAGAGGGGAAAATTTCATTTTAAGGCACAATCTTTACTCTCGAGCCCACATCTTGGTTGCAGTGGGATGCTTTGTATGACATCTGTCTCCAAAAAAGGAGATGCACAAACAACAAAAAAGAGATTTGAATACATGATGTAATATATACAATGAGTTCCACTCAGAGCCAAAAAACCAAAAAAATCAGCAAGACCCCTTAATCTATTTTTTCTGGATCACTTACAAACAAAACCATCCCAACCTTTCCTTCTGAAAAGAGAAATTATTTTTATAAGGCTTTATCTTTTAAGCTCTAAAGTATCTGGAAATTGAAATGAAAGTGTTTTATGGCAGCCAGAAAGAAAAAGGTTTATTTTGTTTGAAATTCTCTGGGAAAAAAAAATAAACTCAGCAATTTAATTTCAGGCTGTCTTTTTTTTTTTGTCAGGTATTTTTTGAAATGAAAAAAAATTGCTCGTCTACTGACCCAAAACCCCCTTATTTGCACGGCTGTGGCCAAGGTGTCAGGTCTATAACAAATGACAGTGGTAGCAGCTGCAGTGGAATACTGACAGAGTCCAGTGCTCCTGCCTGTGGCAGGAGAGATGATCCATAAACTCTAGAAGAGCTTTCAATCTAGAGGTAAAATGTTTTATATGCACTCATTGAATCCCTAAAATAAATATGGTGCAGAAATAAAACTCTGAGCTATTTTAGTTTTTCTGTTTTCTATAAAATAAAATCACAGATAATGGATCAACACTTGGCTATATTTTTTTTTAGGAGTGAAAAATAGCATTTTTTTAAAAAAAATAAAGGCACATTGAAGTGGAATAAAAGACAATTGCAGCTTGACTGCAGAGCACATTTACACCCATTCCTAGGCATTAGAGATCCAGTTGATTTGAAGAGATCCTTGAGCCATCAGTGGTGTAAACTCAGCCAGAATCGAGCCCTCAGTGCACAGTGGAGGACCAATGAATTATAGCAGAGGGGAAAAAAAATATAAAGGCTTTGACAGCACTTTGGAAAGTACCAATATTCATCGTAGAAACACTAAAATTATGAAATGGGATCTTGAAAGGTAAATAAATGGATTTCCGACCGATGTCAGACATGATGCATGGACGACTTGTAGGTTTTTCTCTGAGCTAAGAAACATTTTCTTTGGCCACCTAATTAGTCAAAGCCTCTCCATAGTAAGATCTATCATTGTGTGAAATCATCAGGTTAAGGAAACTTTCTCTTTTCTGGAGGGATCTAGTTCAAGACACCTAAATTCTCTACGGGGGGGAAAAAAAAAGTACAAGTTTCTCTCTGGTTAAAAATGGAAAGAAATAAGGGAAAGGCACAGTCAGCATTCCTCATGCTGTGACTGTCTCTGAACTGCAGGACCTCTTGGAGTTTCTTCTGCCATGGCCCAAACTGAATTTCCATTAAGCATTCTCTTTCTTGGTTTAAGCCAAGCTCCATTTGCCCCAAAAAATGAATTAGCCACAAAAATAAGCGACACCAGACAGCAACACAGACTCCGAATCAAGCTGAAATCCAGTTCCTGGTCTGGAACTGCTCCAAGCCAGGTTATTACCCTTTGCAGCCTCTACCACTGCACAACAGTTAAGACATTAAGACATATTTCCTGTCCCCCAGCACTTGCTGACCTCCCTGTGCCACACCTACCTCAGGGGCAATATAGTCAGGAGTCCCACAGAAAGTGCTTGTCTTCGCATCTCCAAACATGTTCTCCTTGCACATCCCAAAATCAGCAATTTTGATGTGCCCCTCGTTGTCCAGGAGGACGTTGTCCAGCTTCAAGTCTCTGTGGAGGAAGACACCTTCTTTAAAGCGTTCCAGAAGCACACAAGTTATTTTAGCGGGTTACAATTATTACACTTTGTTCTCTGTCTCTGTGCAGGGCCTACGTGCTGGAATTACAGAGGAAGGCAGAAGGATGAAAGAGGAACTGCTCTCTCGGGCTTCAGCATCCCTCTTCCTCATTTCTCTTGTCCCAGCACTGATTTATCTGCTGGAGAAGACAAGGAATCATGGAATCACAGAATAGTTTGACTTGGAAGGGACCTTAAAGCTCCTATCTGCTGAGCCTGAGAGGAAATGTCCAGTGCTGCAGAGGAGTGAGGAGAAAACACTGATTCTCTTTAAATAATAGTGCAAGTCCTGGAGAAACACGGGACAATCCTAAATCAAAATAATTTCCCTGAAATACATAGAATTATAGAATGGTTGGGGTTGGAAGGGACCTTAAAAATCATTTTGTTCCAACCCCCTGCCATGGGCAGGGACATCTTCCACTATCCCAGGTTGCTCCAAGCCCTGTCCGGCCTGGCCTTGGACACTTCCAGGGATCACATCACCCAAGACAGCTTCTAAAATCTGTTTCCTTCAGGGATGCAGAATAGTGAAGCTAAAGAAGGGCTTTGTGCCAGCTGGTGCTGCTGCCCTAACACAGCCTGGAGAACGAGAGCGAGCAATGACCAGGTAATTCTATTCTCTCCTCCCCTGGAAATCTCAGTGTTCTCTCCGAAGCTGCTGCCAGATCTCCCTCCTAGTGCAGGCTCTACAAATGTTGCAAGAGGTAAGGACCCATAAGCCCTGCAGGGGGGTCGGAATAATCCCAGACATCAGCAGAACCCCCACCACTGCTGGGCTGCACCACCTGAACCCCGGGATTTACAAAGCCCTTCACACTCAGCTGCCAGGCTGTTGTCTGAGGTTTCAGGCTCTGAGCTATGATAGGAAGCAAAGAGCCCAGAGAGAGGAAGAAAACAGAAATGCACAGACAAGGAAATAAAAGCAAAAGAGCTGATGAATCATGACCATTGGTGGAGAACAAAGAGATCCTCAGGAGGGAACTAACTCTGAAAGGAGAGAAAAGCTTGTAAAGAAGAAAAGAAAAAGGCAGAAAGAAAGGAAGGCTGGCATGGTTTCCATGTTAACTTCCTTAAATTTTACCTAAAAGTTTTGTTTTGCATTGATATAAACGACTCAGGTAGATGTTTGAATCAGTGATGCTGCACTAACCTGGGATGTGGACAGAATTTGGGTCACCTGGTCTATGAGCACACACATTCCTGCACTGCCTGGCTTGTGCTATCAGTCACTGCTCCTCAGGGCTCCCAAAGCACCCAGACACATTTGTACCCACAGCTGAGGGTGTAATTGTTCTTCAACTTTGCTAATTCATGGCCTACACATATTTTGGCCAAAAGGCCAAGTTGCATGGGGCCTGATCCAGTGGGTGGCATCCCTGCCCATGGCGAGGGGGCTGGGACTGGGGGCTCTTTAAGGTTCCTTCCACCCCAAACCACTCCGTGAATCTGTGATCCTGTGATTTTCCACATCTCAGGCAAGAGGCCTGACCATGAGGCTGCTGCACAGCCACCTTCCCGCTGACAACTGCTGTACAACGTGGGTTTCTTTTCAGAAATGTTCCTCAGAGAAGGTAATTTCTAATGCTCGATGCTCCTGGGATGATGGCCTGCAATTGCAGGAAAGATGATCCTTCAGCCTCCCTCTGTGCAAAGCTCCTTGTCTTGCTTGGGCCAGGCCCTCACCGGGGTGTGGGACACTGAAGGGTTTACACACTAAATTGTCGTCATGGGGCAATTGCTCGCTGCTGCAAGAATATGGCCCAAGACAAAATGGGAGTCATCGATCAAAGACAAATACAGAGAAAACCAAGACATTTGCCTTCCAAGCGGCAGACACTCATGTT
Organism: Mohoua ochrocephala; assembly: GCA_013398855.1. Classification (NCBI taxonomy): domain Eukaryota; kingdom Metazoa; phylum Chordata; class Aves; order Passeriformes; family Acanthizidae; genus Mohoua; species Mohoua ochrocephala. The sequence goes on along the minus strand of VZTA01027956.1, from coordinate 21,567 downwards.
GTCACAATTTCCAGCTGGAATGACTTATTTTAGTTACAATGTTGAGATCAATCTCGGGCTGCCAGCACTGCTTTTATTCATCCGCTAGATCGAAGCAAAACAAAAAAAACCCCATCACCTACAGTTCGCTTTCATTATTTTGATGAGTCTCAAACTCATTGGCTCCAGGGACTGGAGTTTCTGCCAAAAAATGCCTCGGCTCATTCGTTAAAATTTAAGCCAACTTTTCCAAACGTGGGTGCACGAGACAGAACAGCTGGATTCATTATTCTTATGACATCGCAAGAGATGTAGTTTCAAAAACGATTTCTATTCGCTCTCCTAAGTGCTTAGTTTGCTCTGACAGAGATACTGATGACTCTGTGTTCGCAGCTGACCTCGCTGTCATTGTCTTCAGTGAAAAAGGGAAAAGAGAGCAGGACTGGTTAAACCTTTTCTCTCAACGCTTGATACTCAAAGCAATATCACCAACTCCTGCGAATGAGATATTCCTTCCTATCCGCGTGCTACCCAGTGCCCAGATGTCCCATTTTTCCCTCAATTCCCAAGACTCCAGACTCTAAACACCCCTCTCCTTTCAGGAGGAAATGGATCCCAAACCCCAACACAGCCCTGGCGCAGTGATTCCAGGTAAAAATGTGAATTATAAATAAAATGTCAGCGTTAGCAGTCCTGCCATAAACTCACCATGTCCTGTAGATATTTTTAATCAGATTTTCTGAGAAGACTGACTAAAAAAAACCAGACATGGCCAAGTGATTTGGGCACTTCAGAAAATTCTTCCCTTCACTCACCAAGAATAGTGATTAGAGCCAGAAAGTTGCTGAGGCCCCAGAGATCATCTTAGCTTAATGCCACTGATATTGATCTCATGTTTATGCAATCACCATCATCAGTCAATAAAGACCATAAATGGCTCCCACATGAGTACTAATAAGAATCAAAGCTCGTGTTTTAAAGGGAGAATGGATTGTGAGCAAGCCATCCACTTTCAGCGTTTGCTCTAATGCTCACACTACATGACAAACACTGAAATAAGCTCATTTTGGGTTCAGCAAACGTCGTTTGCTGCAGGGAGCTTTTTCATTTGTTTGTGACAAGTTATTTGTTTTCTGCTTTTAAAGAAGGCTGCAGCGTAGTAACTGAATTTTGCCGTGAAGGTGAGCTTGACCAGAGCTTCCCAGAAATTCGATTCCTCCTTTCGGCCATGGGAAATCAGACCGTGGCCTCATTTCTGGTAGAAATGAGTACTTCCCATACACATTTTAACACAGGTCTGATGAACCTAAAAATGCCTTCTGCTCTCTGCTAACTACAAGAAGAACTTGACAGACAACTCAGATTCATGATGGTGAGATGAATCCCATCTCCTCATTGAACTGTGCACAGCAGACCTGTTAATAATCCAAAATTAAGATATATCACTGTCTCCCTGCTGCTATTACGTGACTTGAGCTTGTCACCACTGTCCCAAGGTAACCAGCACAGTGGATGCACCAAATTTCTCGTGTCTAACTTGACTTTATACACCTTGATATGTTGAAAGCTTCAACAGGATGCCTATACAGGGTGCAGTGGGAATGATTCTGCGTAAATGCATCCAAGGGTTTGTTTTAATGTCAACTGAAATAGGACTGGGTTCTGAAAAAGGGATATAAACTGCCGTTTCTACACTCTCTCTTCAAATTAAAACACCCAAATTCTGGAAAAGGGAAATCTGCAGAGAAATGCAAAGCCAGTGAGCACAGCCAGGAAACAGCCTCTCTGCTGCCACTAGTGCTTGCAGGGAAAAGCAGAAAAGGTTTAGCATTTAGCATATTAATTACACTAAAGAGTAAAATTACCTGTATATTATGCCCTTGGAATGGAGGAACTGGAGCCCACAAATGATTTCAGCAGCATAAAACCTGAATGACGGAAGGCACAAGTTAGAACAGGAGCTCCCCAAAGGCGTTTTCAACTGGACCCAAAAAGACGGAAACTTTGTCTCCACGAGAGCCAAAATTTCATGGGGTTCCCTGAAGGTCTGGAGTGTCTCCAGAAGGCTTGGGGTGACTGTGTTTTACTGATGGGTGAGGTGAGATTCCCAAAAGCAGGCGGGAGTCTGGGATGGGGAGCACGGACAGACTCCCTGGCTCGTCAAACTGCCCTCTTCCCTGCTCAGATTTATGACCTGCTTCTCATAGAATCCCGGAATTCTGGAATCATTTAGGCTGGAAAACACCTCTGTGATCATCGAGTCCAGTCATTAACCCAGCACTGCCAAACCCACCACTAAACCGTGTCCCCAAGTGCCACATCCACATTTCTTGAACACTTACAGGGACAGTGATTCCACCACTTCCCTGAACAGCCTGTTCCAATGTCTGACCACACTTTCAGTGAAGAAATTTTTTCTAATTTTGAAAGCTTATCCATAATATGGGCTATCCAGCAGCTTGGTGGCCTTTCTCTGGAGTTTTTTTTGAGCTTGAAGTCTTTGTTCTCAGCACATTTTTGCCCAAAGGGCACCACCACATCCTGCTGCAAAGAGGCAGCATCAGTGTGAAGAATGAAAGTGCTCTCCTAGAAGGGAATGAAACCATAGGATCATATCCCCCTCCAGTGTGGCACAGCTCTGCTCCCTCAGTCTTCAATGCATTGGCCCTTAATTCTGGGCATTCAAATGCTTTTGAAAAAAATCATCACTGATTTGAATGATGGTGTGGGGATTTTTTTATTAAATTATTAAATAAAAAGTAATTCCTATAGTAGTTTCAATATTGACTTTCAAAACACCTTTTGCTTGCAGAAGGATTAAAAGCACCTTTCATTTATTCTAATTCTTCTATTTACTTTAATCAAAGCTAAATACATTTTTAATTCTCCTTTGGTGTATTAATTTTTTGTTTAAATTTACCTTTTGTGCTTTTGATAGGTTTCCCCTCCACCCCCTTGAACTTTAAAGGGAAAAAAGGGAAAATCCCATTACTTCTAACAAACAGCAGCTTTACCTCTGACCACTGGGCTGGGAACCTCAGCTCAAGCAGGTCCTGCAGCTTAGCTACAGAGTGTTGTAAAGAAGCAAGGTCATGTCTGAGTGAAATCAACTGTGTGGATGGAGTCTAAAAGCCTTCTCTGGGAGGGAAAAGAGGATGGGAAGTGACTCCCAAGTCCTTCACTGAGGCAGGGGGATGACCTGCATGTCTTTGTTGAGTTTGGAGACAGCCGGGATAAGCAGTGACTTTGCTTCCAGCACAAGCATCATCCCCGCTTTTGCAGCTGGGCAGGGTGAAGAGAGGTCAAACAAACTGCCCAAGGTTTCCTCTACAGCAGCAGAGGTGGGAACCAAATCGAGTTCCCAGTTTGCTTCTCTCTCTCGTGTGCACCCTGCAGGCCCAAAGGCAATGATAAACATCTTACGTTGCTCTGGGAAGGTCGAACTTATGGCAGCTCTGGATATGGAACATGAGGTCTCCTCCGTTGAGGTATTCCATCACAAAAAACAGGTTTTCCTAGGGAATGAGACGAGGTGAGAATAAATAAGGAGTGGTGAAGAGCGTGGTAAAAGTTTATATATATTAAAAAAAAAATTTAAAAATCAAACTGCTCAGAAAGCACCCAAAATGAGGAAGGAAAGTATTACTGTGAGGGTTTTGGAAAGAATGCAGCTTCCTTTTTAGATTCCTCATTTCTCTTCTTGGTTCCCTAAGCCCATACTCATGCTCCCTGCTCTGATTTGTACAAACACCATTAGCAAACATTGCAAAGCTACTTCATAACCAGCTGGGGCTGTGGATTTTTACCAGCACAGCTCCAGGCTCACAGAAAGGGGTCAGTAACTCTACAGTGCCTGCATAGCAGAAGGACAGATGGACAAGCTTCTCAAGGGAGTGGTGGAAAAGGCAAAAATCAATTCCAGGTCTCCTCTGGTCCCCACCAGAGTAAATTATCCACCCAGTGGAGTGACCTCAAGCGGGTGTCACCTGCATTCCTGCACAGCTTCTGTAGAGGCACCTGGGTCTGACTTTTTCAAGTTATCAGAGACACTGGCCGGACACAGCAATTTGTTTTAAGCACATGCTTGATTTTAAGCCTGAAAGATGCTCTGTGTAACTTGCTGGTGGGAAAAGTAACGAATTAATCATATTTCTGGATACCCAGTGAGTACTTGCATATCAAAGAAGCCTGAAAAAAAGTCCAGCCCTTGTCCCCAGCTGCATGCAACCATCAACTGTTCAACTAGGGCAGTGAAAAGCTCTCCTCACGGTACACAGAAATGATGGAATCTCTCTCTGTAATGGGCAGAACTGACCACTGAGATTCCTTTTCCAATCCTTGATATAGAATCAGGGAATTACAGAATGGTTTGGGTTGGAAGGGACCTTAAAGACCACCCAGTTCCAAGCCCCTGTCATGGACAGGGACACCTTCCACTAGACCAGGTTGCTCATGTACATGACACCGATCCTCTCACAGCTTCATCAGCCAAAACTTCACCACCAGAACCCTGCAGAAGCTGGTTTAGATTGATCCTTTCCACGCTGAATTGTCTCTACAAAGCAGAAAGGGCACCTTTTTCTGGAGGAACGCTGAGTTGTGTTCCCAGTTTAAACTTCTGTTTTGGGAATCTCACCTTTTGTGCATAAATGAAGGAATAAAATAAAATGGATGCAGTATTTTTTACCCCTCAAAAACCTCTCTCTGTTCCGTACACACCTGAAGTCAGTCATCTCTAGGCTATGCTATAAAGTTTATGAGTATCTTCTCTGTGTTGCCTACTGCTCATTACATCTTTTCTGGGGGGGAAATACAGTTATTTTCACTTATATTTTTAACAGTTGAAGACTTTTTATCCATAAGATCTAATGTAAGTGTCTCTGGCAGCAAGCCAAGAGCTGGCTATGTTAAAAAACCACAAAAGTGCTTGTTCCTTTCAAACAACAGCTGTCTGCTCTAATTTGTGCAATTTCTTTAGCCAGATCCTCTTAATTACAGCACTCTCATTTAAATGGACTCACTGGAAACCCCACCTGTCATCCAACAAGCTCGAAGCCAGATCTGGCCTCTTGGGGAAAGAATACAAATTCAGCCACTAAAGCAAATGGGTGCAGGTTTTCAGTGTGAAGTTCCTGCATCTGCAGGGGGCTGTGCACGTAAATGAGTTCCAGCAAGTAAAAAGGCCAAAGGAAGATGGGCAATTTAGTGAAGAAATGTATAAATCTTGGAAGCAACATGAGCTCAGGAGCCCATTCAGGAAAATACTTGAACAGCTGCTCTTTGGGAAGGTACACAGGGAGGTGATGGGGTTTAGCCAACAACACGGCAGCATCCACATGTGTCCTGCTGGGACTGAAGAAACCTCACGGGTCTTGAAACGGGCCAGACTCAGCCTCAGTGGGCTGGGAAGGAGAAAATCCCTCAGTCTCCCTATAAAGTCCACTGATTTTGGCTACTCCTTATCACACATCTCTAACTGTAACCTGAAATCCACGTTTGTTCAGCAGAAAGAGCAGCCACGCTCTGCTTGCTCGTGGATTGGAGCAACCATCTGAGGCACCTGTTTAACTGAACCAGGGACTCTGACTTGAACCTGGGGACTTTGGCAGCATCCTCGAGGGAAGAAAAGGTGGAACAACCCCTCAGATTAATTTACATCCAAATATACAAACCCCATTGCTCAACTGCCTTGAGCTGTGAAGCTGAGTAATACAAACTCAGGCATGTTTAGTGCTGAGGTTTATGATATATCAGGTGCTACAGAGTGGTATATAAACACTATTGAAAAGACAGACAGCATCACCCTGACTTTCCTCCTCTGGGGCTTGGAAGTTCCCCTTGCTTGAGAAGTGCAGATGTCTGGAACAGCTCGTGGAGGAAAACTGGCTGAGATCAGCCCTACGTCATTATGAGTAGGGAGGCGTAACCAAGCAGGGCAAAGTGCAACAAGTTATTGGAGTCAGCTTCCTAAACCTGAGATCTACAGAGTCACAGAGCACATAAAAAATGGGAAGTGGCAAAACCCATTCTTGAAACCACCGAAAATTCAAGAGAGTGCTAGAGGTCAAAGGGTTAGAGTGGCGCAGAGGGCGTTCCTGCAGACAGGCTCCAACTTCGCTTCCTCTTGTCCTGGGAAAGTTAATGGCTCCTGCCTGCTGCTGAGAGGCTCTGGAGTCTGCAGCACTTGGAGCAGGCAAGGGGAGGGCTAAGTGGGTATTATCTGGTTGAAAACGTCCCTGCTCACTGCAGGGCAGTTAGACTAGGTGACCTCTAATGGTCCCTTCTAACCCAAACCATTCCCTGATTCTCAAGGCTCTGTCGTGCCTTTATCCCCTGCAATGGTCCTGCCTGTGGACGTTAAGCAAATCAGCAGGAACGTTATTCCTCAGTGGTGAGACCCACACAGCTCTGCAGGAGGCTTGGAAAGACTGCCCTGGCCCTCTGCCTTGCAGACAGGTGACAGACAACTTGCTGACCACCCATGGGAGCATCCCTGGGTAGCAAACACTCAAGCCAAACTTTTGGTCACAGTCCTGGACTCACACCACAGAAAAAGTTTTGTCTCGTGGCAGAGCTTGGGACAGTCTTTTACAACCAGAGAGCTCAAGGAGGACTGGAAAGGCACTTCCTTTACTCAGGGATGGACATCGCCCCAGGGTAGTTATAAAATCATAGAAATTCTGAGTTGGAAGGAACCAACAAGGATCACCAAAGTCCAGCTCCTGGCCCTGCACAGGACAGCCCTGATGTGCCTGAGAGTGTTGTCCAAACACTTTCTGACATAGTTGGCACCAGTTGTCTTGAGAACACCCAGGTATCAGCCATTCCCTACTTCTAGGCCACCTTCCGGGGGCTTTCTCCATTGCAGCACAGGGAACAGGACAAACCCTCCTGCGGGAGGCTGAAGTACTGCTCCTACAGCAGACAGAGCCCTGCAACACGACGTTGTACAAGGCACCGACCTGGCAGCTGCATGTCCTGCACAAAATAACTCAGTTCCCTCACACAAAACAACCCAGCAAAGCCAGCCCAGCCAGGTGCTGAAAGCCTGGCTACTGCAAGAACTCAATTTCCTGCCCCTTCAATCCCTCAGTGCCTGTGCTGAGCTGAGCTCCTCCCCACAGAGCCACCTGCTCCCTCTGCCTGTCCAGGACACGGCAGGGATGGAGTTAAACCAACCTGCTCCTGCTCTGCTGCACTGCTGTGAGAATGAATAGTCACTATCAGAGATGCTTTCAACTTTATAAACAATGAGTATAAAGCAGGCAGCATTTAAATTGATCTTTTGAAGGTACATCCTTTAACAGGCTCTTAAAATCCTTTAACCAGCTGGAAACCCTCCAGAGCACTTTTCTGCAGAGATTTTCAGATTATGTTTTCTTTGCATTTTGAAAGTGCTCGCAAACATACAAATACACAATTTAACACCATTTACCGAGGAGCAAAAATTCTTTTTCCCAGGGCTTCCAGGAGGATGAATGTCAGAATAATTAATGCTGCAGGACAGGCTTTACCTGTGTTTAGAGCAGTTACCCTAATGAATGGCTCCACGTGGAGAAGGCTCCAGATTAAGTGACCTAATCCTGCCACATTCCCATTGAATTATGCTGTCCCTGGCCAAAGGAGAAAGGCTGGACACGATGCAATTCCTGCAGCTGACTCTTGTCTCCCCTTTTCATGCAGCTCAGCACAGTCTGGATGCCGATCCACACTTTGGATCTGTTTTATTTCATGGGATAGTTGGCAGCCAAAAGCCTCTCAGCCTTTTCCACCACGTCACTCAGTGCTGCAATCCCTTTAGAGCATCCCATCCAGTGGGAAAGAGGGCAATGCAGTCCTCACTGTGCCTGCTGCCAGGAGGAACAGTTAACACAGGGTTACTCCTTGCTAGGAGGTGACTACAGGCGTTCACCCGCACTGGAATTTGCACCAGAGCAGTCACAGGTTTGATTTTGTTCCCTGGTTTAAAGACTTTTTCCCCCCTCTTGTGTAATATCTGCCTATCTTCTGGAGATGGCAGCATTTCTTACAGCTGCCCAACGATCCAGTCCAGTCCCTGATCTCATATTTATTCCTCATTCTGATCTTTCCACTGTCAGCATTTTTAACTGCATGCTAAGCTGCTCATTTGGGATGCTCAGCGTGGTGTGCCCATCTGCTTGGTACAAAGCACAGGGATATATTTATACACATAAATAAAATACATCTGCAGAGATAAAGGTGCAGACTTGGCTGGCAATAGCTCCTTCCAGTCGAGCTCAGAGATCCCAAGACCTTTTACTCCCACTCAGAGCGGACAGAGTCCATCACTCACTGATAAAACTGAGGTACCATCAGCCCATGTCTTGCAAGAGGAAGTGGTTTTCCCTATCAGCATCCAGCAGAATCTCGGAGAGTGACTAATTTTCTCAAGGCTAGAAAAAGATTTGTCTGAAGATTTGCGGATTAAAAAGCAATAAAAATCACCAGACCAAAAACTAAACAAAAAGCAGACAAATTCATGAAACATAAATATTTTAGCAGTTGAAAAACAGGCAAAAAAAATTTAATGTTTTTATTTTAAGACATCATTTTTTTCAGGATAAAGTGCAGCTAGGCTGCAGATTTTCAGAAAACTCAGGCAAAGCTGAATGCATTTTGGGCTGATTTTCCTCAGGCTGGACAACGGGAAGGCAAGGACAACATGTGCATTGAATATGGCAATCATCTCTCACTTAAAAAAAACCCAATCCAGTTGTGAGCTGTCCTGCTCTTTTCCTGGCCAACGCCTTCCCCCTGTTCACACCACATGGGCTGACACCACCTAAGAAGAGTCTTGCAAAAACTTCATGTACTTGATGTTATAATTACAGCTGCTCACACCTTCTCTGGCACAACCCTGCAGAAACCCCAAAGCTCTGCTGAGATGCTGCTATTTCTGCTAAACCACGTTGAAATTTTGGCCAGGATTGAACGAGACCTTGCCAGTTTTCCTGCCTGTTGGTTGCAAGAGGCAAAATCCTCAAAGCTTTCCTAAACTTTCCCGTCAGCTAGTTCAAATTTGGCCTCGAATCAGATTTTTGCCAAGCTCAAAATACGACGAGGATGGACAGATGTTTTCAAGCTGATGTATCACCCCCAAAAAAGTAGGAGGATGGGGCTAGGGCTGGTTCAGGGGGTCCATGGCACAACCAGGCAGCAGAGCTAAACATCCAAAGGGTGTGAAATGCCCACGTGCCAACCCCATGCTCTGACCCAGGGCAAAGAAATCAGCCCTGCCCCTCAGCAGCCAGTCAGAGAGAGAAGAAAACTGAAATTGCATTTGGAAAAAAAAATAATTTCAGGAATTGAAGTCACCTCTGAGGAGATATTTTTATGAGAAATCTAAAAATACTCAGGGAAAACGGAGCCTAAGAATTTTCAGATTAGGACCATGCTCTTGTTTTACAATTTTTTTCTCCTTCCTGCCAGCATATGAAATTTTTCAGTCCGTATTAAGCCCATGAAGGTAACAGAGCATGTGAAAAAGACTCACCACCAGGAGAAAACATAAAATACAACAGTAAAGCAGAAAATAAACGTTTCTGTAGTATTTTCTTTTAAATTGCAGTAATGATTACTTCTCTGTTGGGTTGAGATAGACTTCTCTGTTGCTATTTTGTGCTACAAGTCAAAACGCCTCAAGATTTAATTTGCATTTAGGTATAGGGTGCTAATAAAACTTGGTCAATGAAGTAAAGAAGCAGTTAGAAATAAAAGTGACTTTCAAAAAGGGAAAGCCTATTTTTATGGCAGGAGATCAGTGAAATGCAAAAAAGAATAAAACATAAGCACTGGGGTGCTAGTCACTGTTTTGGCATTACTGATTTGGGGATTTCACAGAATTATAAACATGTTTTTCCTCCTCTTTAACATAACAGCGTCCCTTCAAATCTGATACAGCAGAACAGCTCTCTGAGCTTATTGTTAAAATTCACACTATGTAATTATGTCAGCTGAGTATCTGGATACAAAGATGACTGCAGCAAAATAAAAGAGACAAATTCAAAAAGAGATTGGACAAAAAAACCCCACCAGGGGCTCGCATTTATTCTCATGCAGCAAAACATGAAAAGTATTCTGAGTTTTGAAAACACTGATCATTCCGACTCCAAAGGGATAAAGAGGGGCATTAAGTGCCTGGTGCCAACCAAAACCAGTCTGAAGGGCTGTCCAGCTTCATATAATTGAGCAGTCACTCATCACCTGGGTGGAGCTGAGGAAGAAACCCATCCCAGAGCTCAGAGAACTGTCCACAGATGGAGGGGGACTTTTTTTTTCCCCTCTGGAAACATGTGGACTACCAAGGTCCTTGTTTTGGTGTAGGAATGTTCCTGTTTTTACTGTCCTTTGCAGAGACACTCAGCACCTGAAGCAGCTCAGGCAAGCCAAAGCATGAATGATTCAGAAAGGCATTGGCACATATGTTTCTGTTTGAAACTACTTATCTATCCAGTGAAACTTTAAAAACCAAAACACTGTCAAATTTTCTATATTAAAATCCATAGAGGGATTCTACACAGCGGTGCCCTGGCTTCTGCCCATGGCAGGGGGGTTGGAAATGGATGATCTGTAAGGTCCCTTCCAACCCAAACCATTCCATGATCCTAAAATGATTGCTATAAAAGACATCCTGACTGAACCACGCTGTCCTTTGAGCTGTGAAAGACCCTCCATGGCTTCTCACAGCTCCCCTGCTCTGGGTGGCTCTCCTGCACCGAGTGATCGCTGCTGGCTTGTGAAGGTCAGAGGAGAAAAAAACCCAGGAGCTGAAAATCAATGGGAGCCCAGAGCAGCTTTGGCCTGGGCAGCCCCATTCCAGCTTCTCTTTTTGTGAACTTGGGGGCAAGATGGGGAGATCACACAGCTTTCAGTGGCAGTGAGGGCTTGGGATGAGATGGATGGAAATTCTTTCTCCATGACAGGAGGGCAATTCTGGGCTGCTGCCTGTTAAGTGCAGAAAAAAATTGCCAGGGTTTTTGAGCCTGGCACTATGAATTTTTCAGGCACTCACTGCTTTTCCATCCTTCAGGTTTTCCATGGCTGGAAAACAGTCAGTAAATCCCACCTGGATCCTGACACGATTCCATTTGGTCTCTCCTCTTTGCCGTGGTCTCATGATGGAAATGGACACTTGCAGGCCTGCACTGCCTGAACCCAGAGCTGCAGACTGTCCCTGCTGTGTCCATCCTGAACCTGACCAGAGCAGGCTGGACCAGGCTGGAGCACAGACAGTGTGGTTCAGCTGCTGGCCTCAGCCAGCACCCCTCTGGAGACAGAGACAGCATTCCCTGGAGTAAAGGCCCCCTCACAGAGCTGTGACTGTTGTGAATGTTTTAGCTCTTCAATTAAATCTTGATTTTCTTTGCTTTTGGAGTTGTGGCATTTATATTTTCCTCTGAAACCCAGCTCCCCTCAAGTAGGGAGTTGATTCCTTTCCTTGCCAGTCAAGGATCCATTCCCAGGACGTACTATACTCACTGTCAGTCCCCAAGGGGTTAAACATGAATGCCCGGGCTCAGTGTCACATCACCTACAGCAGTTCCCAGACATTCCCTGGTATAAATTTTGTCTTTGAACAGGTGCCATACCCCACAGATGACTGGGATATACCACAGGGGTTATATCTGTTTCTCCTGACCCTGCAGAAGAGTCTCTCACTGAGCAGGTCCTAACCTCACACCGAGCAGTGGCTTGTGCCACTAAATCCTGGGGCCGAGCAGGGACTGGGAGAACCCTGAAAAAACCCTGAACAACCATCCACAAGACAGTGCTGCTCTGAATTTGAGCTAAGAGTTATCAATCATCTCTCAGGAATGGTTTGAATAGGTCAGACAGATGAGACTAACTCTCAAACTTCCATTGTTTCTTTCCACGCCTTGTGTGTGCTTTGGTGTTAAGACTGATGGTTGTGGCTGTAGGAAAAGCTCTGGAAAGCGAAGCAGCTGGTGGATGTTGGCATGTAGGGCCATGAAAACATGTGTATTACTTAAATGTCACTTCAGTTTTGGTTTGGAGTCACAAGTGAGATTTCAGGTGATGCTCTGTGTAGCCCCTCCGAACTGCAGAAGCCCCAGTGTCTGACGCCATTTAACAGTAACTGGGGGCAAAGAAGTGAATGACAGCATGTTTATCCTCCAAAACCAGGGATTCTTGAGTTGGCTTTGACCCAGGCTAGCTGCAGCACAATGCTTCATGCTCCAAGAGGTTCAGATAACACGTCAGTGTGGGCACATCCTTACCCTGGCTGTGGGTGTGGCCTTTGCACATCCTTGGCCCAGGGTACCAGGATGCAGATTTTAACAGCAGATTTTACCTCAGTGAGTCTTGGATGCCATAATCCTCAAATATACCATCCCATGCCCAGATTAATGTGGGGAAAGCAGATTAAATTTTTAGAGCTACTTCCCAAGTGCTTAACCTTCCCTTGGCACCACTTCACGTCATCCAAAGTATACCCCGGAAGGCTGAAGCCCTTCACCAAGCATCTGTATTTCAGTAAAGCATTCTCAGCCTGTGGAAGAAAGTGGCAGATCCTTGTCTTACCTTGGTCTGGAACGTGCAGAAGACATGAGTCAGGAATGGGTGCTCCCAAGCCAAGGAGAGGACTCTCTTCTCCACCATTGTGCACTCAACGTCATCATCCATCAGCACCACGTCCTTCTTCAGGGCTTTCACAGCAAAATATTGGTCTGTGCTCTTCAGCTCGGCCAGGAACACCTAAGGTGGAAACAGCTGCTCAGAAAGGGGGATCATCTCCTCTCAGAACAGCCATGTGAGGGTGGGAGCTGAGCTCCTGGGAATTCACTGGGGTAAACCCTAAAAACCTTAATGTTTAAGGGCCCATTCTGCCGTTAAGGGCTTTGTAGGCTTTGAGTTTGCTCCCCACACCCTGAAGAGTTTTCTGAAGTTGGGCTCTGGGGAAGGATGAGAAGTTCTTGGCAATTACAGGAGCAGGGTCCTACACGCCCAGATGGACAGGACATGCCAGAGAGCCAAACACCTCTGAAAACAGAAACCATCCTCATGCAAATGCTCCTGAGATACATTTCCTGTTTTCTGACTTCAAATAACAAAACAGAATATTGCTTCGTCAGCATTTGAAATGCAAATACCCTGCACCAGATCCTCAGCAGCTGGAAAATCATGTCCACCAGTAGTTAGACTGGTTTTTATTTTATATCAGATCTTTTTCTCTCCTTCCTCCCAGTTAGCAGGTCTGAGCACACAGGGTGGGTCTCCCATGCTTTTGCAGAAATTCTTCCCTGAGAATGGGAAAACACATCCCAGAGGAGTTACGACCTCTGTCTTTTTTTATAGGCAGGGGAAATGAGACCTGGAGCAGAAGAGAAAGGTTTTGTAGGGACCACAGAGCAAAGAAGCCCCTGCTGGAAGGCAGTGACAGCCCTGATCTTCACACTAACAGCCTGCTGACCCTGTTTCTATAGACTGAATAAATGTGTAAGATTCATCAAAGAGGTCTTTGAAGTTCTCTACCAGACACTATTTACTGAGTAAGCTCTGACATGTTTCAGCCCTGACAAAAGTTTTATTTACCCTTTTGGCTACTGCTGCATTTCACTTTGTAGCACCAGACAGAGAGTAGAGCCTAGAGCCTCCCTCTGTCTCTGCACTGAATGACCAGAAATGCTCACAGTGCTGATGCTGCAGGCACCCTTTTTACCCTCGTTTTTGTGCTGGGCACTGCTCTCCTGGGGAAACTGGGGAATGTGCTACGTTTGTGACCTGTGCCGTGACTCCCAAGGAGCAGGTAGGCAATGCCAGACCTCATGCAGAGGTGGTGGTGAGACACATCCTCGTGGATCTGGTTCCCAACCTCCCAGGACCACACAGAGCTGAAGAGACCCCTTCAGGCACTGAGATCTGCACACCCTGTCCCCTCTATGGGGAAGTGAATCTAGCTCCAAGCAAATGAGAGCACCAGGAGCATCACCAACACAGGAAGCTCGTGGGTGAGATTTGGTTGCAGAAAGACACGAAATGGCCCATCCTCTCCACACCCACAATGTGCACTTCAGAGAGATGCAGAAGCTCGCAGGCTTGGAGAGTCCATGTCAGCACGAGGGCTAAAGCAAGGTACAGAATCTGCTTCACCTGAGCAACTTCATCACATTACACCTATTTTGAGGAATGGTTTAGATTAGAAGACCTCCAGAGGTTCCTTCCTTCCAACAAAAATGTTTCTATGATATCTATGCTCTTGAGTCCAGGTTAGTCTGGAACGTGGGTTTTGGGGTATTCTGGCTTAGCTCAAGACGCCTCAGCTCTGGTTCCCATGCAAACTGTGGACATGACAAGTAGACACAACACTTTCTAGTGGAAAATATCCCTGAGTTGGAACTAGATGATCTTTAAGGTCCCTTCCAAGACAAACCATTCTACGACTATGATTTTCACGAAAAGCGAACACAGGAAATATTTCACCACTTTAAGAACTGGCTGCAGCAACTGCTCCAGATCATTTAGCAGGCAAAAAGCAGCCCTTTGTCAAGGCACAGTTTCACCCTTGCAAAGATGTGGGATGTGAGCAGTGTGATCCATAACAATATTGCTTCTCCTTATTGGCTGTGAAAATACAACGGTGAGTCCCTCTGAGATTGCTTCACGCAGCTTTGTGCTGGCACTGAGTAACATGAGTCCCCTTCCAGGGGATATCTGCAACGAGGGGGAACAGTCCACAATTCATCAGGATTAATGAATCCACTGAAAACATGTGGTTCTTGTTTCAGAAGCACAAATTGTTGGCTGTTGCAAAATTTGCTCCAGGCTCCAGCACAGATCAGAGCTGGGAAAGAGCAGTTACTGTTCCCAGCTGGAGACCTGCTGCTCTGGAGAGCAGAGGTGATCCACACTCAGCTTCTCAGCTCAGGCTTCCACCTCCCTATGAAGAGGGACAGCACAGAGACCTGTCCCACCAGCTCTCTGTGGATGCCCAGGACCCATCAGCCTGCAGAGAAGGGGGAGTTGAAGCCCTGCTGGGGGCATTCCTGTCCTGTCATGGGCAGTCATGAGACAGCAACTAATGGGACAGAGAGAAGGACAAGGCAGGGAGAAGATGCAGTTAAAGATTCAGCCATGCCAGAGCAAGGACTCTTTGAAGACTTGGAGATTTATCAGCCATAGTGTGGCAGCAGGACCAGGGCAGTGACCTGTACTGGACACTGGTGAGGCCACACCTCAAATCCTGTATTCAGTTTTGGGTCCATCACTGAAGAAAGACATTGAGGGGCTGGGGAGTGTCCAGGGAAGGGAACGGAGCTGGGGAAGGGGCTGGAGCACCAGGAGGGGCTGAGGCAGCTGGGAAAGGGGCTCAGCCTGGAGCAAAGGAGGCTCAGGGGGGACCTTGTGGCTCTGCACAAGTCCCTGACAGGAGGGGGCAGCCGGGGCAGGGGTCAGGCTCTGCTCGCAGGGAACAAGCAACAGGACAAGAAGAAATAGCCTCAAGTTGTTCCAGGAGAGGCTGAGATGGGATATTATAGAAAATTTCTTCACTGAAAGAGTGGTCAGGCATTGGAAGAGGCTGCCCAGGGGACTGGTGGAGTCACCATCCCTGAAAGTGTTCAAAAAACGTGTGGATGTGGCACTTGGGGACATGGTTTAGTGGTGCACTTGGCAGTGCTGGGCTAGCAGGTGGATGCAGCAACCTTAGAGGTCTTTTCCAACTTAAACAGTTCCATGTTTTTTCCTACATCTCCCTTCAAACCAGATGTTCTTTAGTGCCACACAAAGCATCACGCAAATGCACGCAGTGGTGCCCCAGTCCCAACACTCACCTTGCCAAAACTGCCCTTCCCCAGCATCTTGTGCAGGACAAAATCTTCAATGGTCAGTTTTAACTGCACTTGGTGCTCTTGCTGTTCCTGGGACTGTTCTCCCAGGTCTGGCTCTATGATAGACTCCCCCTTCACAGTGCCCTCCACCGGAGTCTCCCAGGAGATGCCTTGTGGCTCTGCAACACACATCAAAGCACTCAAATAAACCCCTGGACAGGAGCAGAAAATCCCCAGAACACTCACAGGTATTGTGCTTAGAGGTTTAAAAGGGTATTTCAAACAAATGGAAGCGTGGTGGCCATGTCTGAGCAGATTGGCTCTGCTCCCACATTGCTTTCTCTCCAGAGGAAACTTTACTCCAGTGGAAATTCCATCTTCTTCAGTGGCTTTTTTTTTTCTTGTTTAGAAACAGCTTTACAAACTCCTTCGTCTGTCTTTCTTTTTTGTGGCACTAAACCCTTAATTTCTGGCCACCTGTCTTCTCCAGTCCTTCTTGCTCCTTGCCATTATGATGTGGTTCCATTTTTTCAAGGTCTTTTCAACACTCTAGGCAAAGCTACATGAAAAGGTGGGATGGTATTTTCATATTGTGTTCCTGCTCTGGATGTGAAGCATTCCAGATCAACCATTCCAGCTGGCCTGGAGTGGAATCAGAGTTTTTTCAATACTCCATTAACTGGATTTATAAGAACTTGTAAGAGATTTTGTCCCTCACTGGATTTATCCCACTGCTGTAACTGTTCTAAAACCCTGAACTGCAAGAACACTACTCAGCAGACAAACAGACCCACACGTGAAACAGATGTGAAACCATCTGGGGGCTTTGCTGATTCACATCAGCACAGCCAGTTCTACTTGGAGAACAGAACAAAAATAAGCACAGATGGGGACATCATTCATTTCCCCTTGGGGCCCAAAGGGCACAGTCTCTCATCTACCCTCCTAAACATCTGTTCTTGTAGCATAGAGGGCTGTGACACCTAGATCAGCTCCTGGGTGAGTGAAGTGGGGATCTATCAATGGTTTTCAAAGCTGCCGGAAGTCAACCTCCACTCAAAAATACGAAATCAGAAAGAAAATTGGCCATTGTGATCAGAAGGATTCCAAATATCCCATTTAGAGCTTGGTTTCCCTGTAAAGTACTCAGATTTTTAAATCTATGAGGCCCAAGCAGGGCATAAGCACATTATTGCTGGTGGAGGGGTGAGATGTGCTCAAGCATGAGGTCAGAAAGAGTTTTCAGGGGTTGGCTGAAGGAGTGGTGGTTGGTGTCTCGTGTCACCAGAGGCTGGGACGGCATGGGGGAAGTGCAGGTTTCTACAGAAGAAACCAGGCTGGGATCCAGGGTCTCNTGAAGGAGTGGTGGTTGGTGTCTCATGTCACCAGAGGCTGGGATGGCATGGGGGAAGGGCCATGTCCAAGGGATGTGGCTGGGAAGAGTCACTGATATCCTGGGATCAGAAAGGGTCTGTCTTGCTCTAGGCTGGGGGCGTTTCATGAACAATTCACTAGATAATAAATTCCCCACTCGCGTCACCTCCAGCTTGTGTCACGTACCAACCAAACGACAGCAAAGCTGCTGCCCCGTATCACCAGGAGGAATTACCTTTTTTTCCTGTTGTAGATGCTGGCAAGGCCTGAAGTGGTGTCACATCCTTCACGGGAACAGGGAAGCCGATTTCCAGAGGTCCATCCCTGGAGATCTGTTCACTGTCACGCTGGCAGCGAGCCTGGGGCACAGGAAACAGCAAACTTTTGAGCCAAAAGTCATGTGCCGAGCTTATGAACAAGACTGTGGCTTCTTGAGCGTGACTCACAAAAGCCAAGATCTAGAAGAGGTCTTTGCTTATGAGAAGAGCATCTCAAAATGGTTGAACTCTTTACCTGCTGAGTGCTCTCGATCATTGCCAGAGCTTCAGCCATTAGTTTCTGGTTAACTCCACAAAGGTTGGCTACTTTTGTCTGGCACTTGTGGTGGACGTTCATGCCACACGCTGAAAGAAAGAACAGGAGGTGTCAGGACAACGAAGGCTGAAAAGGGTTGGGCAGGAATGTGCACTGATGTTGGCCAGGGGCAGAATTTAGCCACTTAAAGAGTTCAAATGTCTCTTGGGATGTCATTCAGGTAATTTTTTTGTTCTCTACGGAGACTATTTTTGTATTTTCTTCCAGCCAGAGGTTGCATTTCCACATCCATCAGCCTTTGCAGGTACAGGCTACCAAAACTCTACAGTCCATTAGCTCAGAGATAAACTGTAATCACAGAACAGGATCCTCCCATTGGTGTAGGATTATTCTTCACAAGACAGTGAAGTGTCTTTGGTCTGACAGTGGAAATAGAGCTTGCAAATTGATACTGGGGGTGATTTGGGAAGATCAACGGTGTCACTGTGATGTTCTTTGCCTCTTTGGGAAGCAACTCATCGTCCTTCTGGATCAAACATCTCTCTGTGCATGGACAGTTGTCCTCATTCTTGAAAAATGATCTTTACTGAAGGATAGCCCTGTAGACCACCCCTTCACCCTCCCAGGTGCCATCTTATGCTGGCTTTGCAAAGGAGGATGATAAATGAGATTTGGATTTTCAGCCTGCCACCCCCTAAAGACAATGACCCCTCCCAAGCTCAGCTGGTGCCACCTTCACCAGGGACTCACCGTCACACTTCAGTCCCTGCCGTGCCAGGCCCCAGAGAAGGGTGCCACAGTGCTCACAGAAGGTGGGGCTCTTGTAGTTGTAGACCTTGAAGCGGTGGGGCATGTCGATCTTGAACCTCTCCTTGTGGAACTGCAAGACAAAAGCCAGGCTGAAAATCCACTCCTCATTCCCACCTCAGCTCCACATGGAAAACAAAACTTGTACCACAGAAGCTGGTTTGTCTACTGCCCTCTGATCTTTGGGTATGACTGCCAAGCAGAAACTGTCTAGCAGGCACACAAACCCAAATTTTGATACAGAATAAGTGCAATTCAGAGAGAATTGGGTCATTTCATCCCTGGCCTTGACCAAAGAACTGCTTGTGCCTCATTTACATACCCAGGCTCCCCTAAGGCTCCGTGGGAAAACATTGGTACTTTTAAAAATGATTCACCTCATCCTGCAAGGATGGCTACATTTCTTGTCATGAATCACTCCTTGGAAGAGCCTCTCTTAATTCTTTTAGTACCAAAGGTGGTGACAAAGTTGGTTACATCCACCCTGGAGATGTCAGAAGAGAAGTAAGAGGAATCTCATCTCTAAATATTGTAGAAGGAGAACAGGAGCCAGGGTGGGACTGAGAGTAAACAGAAGTTGTAGGACACAAGGGAAAAGGAATAGTCCTATCAGGAACTTAAGCTCTGGTTTTACCTTCCAAAAAGCAAAGTTTAGAATAAACTGATCTGAGAAAAATAAAGCAAATAATAGTGGAGATGTCAGATCTCCCACTGACTGCTTCAGATAACACAGAATGGGATGTTCAAGCACAAATCTGAAAATTCAGCCTGATGTCTGGCCTAACATTGGATAGTGAAGAGTTTTCTCCAGTGAATCTCCACCTCATGTCCATGACTTCCCTCTGAATTATACTTTATGCATTAGAAAAATGTCAGTTCTGATTCAGCAACTGCTTATTCTGCAGCTGCATTTGAGTAAATCTTAAGTAGGAGGTAATGAAACCGCTGGGAACATAAAAAGCAAAGGGCACAGATCAGATCACAGAGTCCTTAGTTCAGCAGGACCTTTTGCTTCATCAGAAGTTGCTTTGCAGTGATGTAGGAGAGATCTGAATGGCACTCCGTATTTTTAAAATTGAGCATAATAATTAATAATAATTAATAATAACAATAATAACAATAGCAATAATAACAACAGTAATACCACCTACCATTGTTTCCCTGCTATTGATTGCTGATCCTGTACACTTGGCTATTACTTTATCAATGCACTTCTTATGAATGGCAGCATTACATTCTGCAACAGCAAATGGGTCAGGATGTTAACGAAGAAATTATTAAAAAAAAGATTAAGTAAATAATGACAATAAGAAAATTTTAAAAAAGTTTCTTACGTCTGCATTGATAGCCTTGTTTATTCAGACCCCTGAAATAAACAGAGAAGTGGTTAATTCTGAGTTGTGAATGCCTCAGCAGAAGAAAGGAGAGCAACATTAATGAAAGAAAGAGAATAAAATCGCTTTGCTTTTTATCACTCTTTGTAGAGCTTATTTAATTTCATTATCTCCATTCAGTCTAATGGTGGAGTGATTCTCTGTTCTCACAGCCTTTTCAGCACACATTCCCATTCTGAGTTTCACAACACCCAAACAGCAAACTGGACCGGTGAGAAATGCCTGTGCATTTGGCCAAACCCAAAAATATTTATAAATAATGAATTAAAAAATGAAGGGAATTTTCACAGTTGGAATTACAACTGCAAACCCCATCCTTGAACTGGTGCAATAACTCTACATGTAAGATGCCAAGGGTCCTACAGCAGGAGCACAGACACTCATCAGGGAATCACTGAACCTTTAGGTTGGAAAAGACCTTTAAAATCCTCGAGTCCAACCACTAACCCAGATCTGCCAAGTCCAACACCAAATCATGTTCCCAAGTGCCACCCTGACACCAGAACTGGTTCCTAGGGTTAAAAGGAGAAGCAGCACAGATCCATTTTCATTTACCATACAAACTCGTGACACACAGAGCAGAAGGTGGGTTGTGGAAAGAAGGTGGCCGTGAACTCGTGACACTTGACATTGTGGATTTTGGCCTGTTTGATGGCTCCCCTGCGCTGGTGCAAGGAGAAGAAGCCTTCAGTCTCACAATCAGCCAGGTCCTTTGCATCTGAGAGAAGAGGAAAGATATTTAAGTGTGCACTGTCCTGATCAGGTGCCTTGAGAAAATGCAGTTGCCCAAATACCACGTGACTGAAGCTGATGATTCACTCATGGGAATGACTACTTAAAGAAATATAATGTTGTGAAACCCACACAAGTCTCATTTGGATGGTTTTTATCCACCATTCCTACACTAAAATGACTTCAGACTCGGGACTCTAAGCTCCCTGGACTATTCATAATGCTGCTTTTGAAATGTAGAACAAAAATTTCCCAAGGAGAGATAGTTTAAACGTTAACTTTGTATGGCACCTAAGAAGCATGCCTAAAAAAGACGAAATTACATAAAAATTAATAATTAATGATATATGGACACAAACACACTTGTATATATATACACATATCCATATATATATATAGGTATTTAACAGAATTCTTTCTGTGTCCCTATACATGTGTGTCAATAAGCAGATATTTAGGCCTCTAGGATATTCTTCTTGCTATTATTTTTCCATGCCAACACTTGCTCTGCTGTTTGCTATGCCCTTGCTGTTATTCACAGCTCACCTTTAACCTTTTTGGAACAGCAAACAAACCAATTGTGACTTCCCATGCGCTCGTGCGCTTCTACACACGCTTGTGCCTAAAAATGTGATAGTCACACAGGAAATCAATCTCTACTTTGTTTCACCCCTGCACTGCACAGTGAGTCACACAGGTAATCTGCAGGAACTGGCCCTCTGTGCGATCTGATGCTGATCTTGGTGTTTGTAAAAGAAGCACAACTTTCATTTTCTATGCTTTGGCCTCTCTGACACCTTATAACAACACACAAGGAGACAACCGCAGTCCAGCGCCGCTTTTCTTCCCTTTGAGCCGCCCCTCCGAGGGGAATCAGCGGCTCTCCCTGCAGCATCCCTGGCTTAGGATGGCTTCAGGCAGGAGTGGGCAGCTGACCA
>VZTA01027955.1:137341-216676 GCA_013398855.1 Mohoua ochrocephala | reverse complement strand
TTTTTTTAAAATTTTTTTAAAATCAAAATACAGTTAGTAAAATTTCTGGCTTTTTAAAATAGTTTTTCATTTATCCTTTTTTTCCTTCTCTTCAAAATAAGAAGATTCGTTTTGTAATCTACTCAAGGCAGGGAAATTTTAAGTCTGGATTGATTGTTCTTCAGCAGTGTGACATGGGAATTACTGGGTGACAGATTTTACTCATTATTATTCAAGCATTCAAAGTAAATTATTATAATGTTCCATTTCAGTCATAAAATATATGTCTTTATTTATGGGCATCTTAAGCTGTGTTGTGTACTGCAAGTTTTTGGGGTGCTAATCTTCAGCCTTGCTGACAATGCAATCTGTAATGATGGCAATTAGGGAAACAAACCCTAAGAGAGTTCAGAGATCATAATTAAAAAAATACATTTCTTTAACTGCATGTTGTTGACCCTTGTAAATCATTACAGTATTTACAAGATTTCATGTTTCATCATAAACCAATGACATGTTAAAAATACTGCCATATCATTTATGTTCAACTTCTAGAAAAAATTGTGCCTGATTAAAGGCAAATGGTTTCTCAAAACTTTTCGTGTCTTCGACACCTCAGAACTTTTATGAATGGAAGTTGATAGGTGCCAGGAGAGATGCCAGGATGTCCTAGCATCTAGACAGAGCTATTCCTCTAGCTGACCTGCAGTACAGGTCTTGAAACCTGGTGATATCCTCTGTGCACACACAGAGCAGCTATGCCATGAGCATGTGAACACGATGAGTCTCTGTGTAATGCTTGTGGAATAGGTCTGGTGCTTTTCAGAATCATCGATCTGACTATGAAGAGCACACAGGCGTGTACTATTGAGAAAATCCCAGGTGAAATTATGGTAAAGCGTAGCCAGGAATTAATTTCGGTAGTAAAGACTACCGATGTCACAATGCTTGTAGAGGAAAACTTCTGTGTTCCATGGGAAATAACAGAGATTTTGTGCCACAAACTCTACAGGAACGAGATTTGGAGCACAGCTATGTGTTCACTATTTCCACTCATGATAATCTTCCAAGAGTTTCATGTTCACAGAATTGTAGAATCACAGAATGGTTCAAGTTGGAGGTCATCCTGTTCAACACCCCCGTTCAAACAGCAAGTTGTCCATGATTGTGTCCAGATGGCTTTTGAGTATCTCCAAGGATAAAGACTTCTCAACCTCTCTGGAGAACCCATGCCAGTGCTCAGTCGCCCTCACGGTAAAAATGTGTTTTCTGATCTTCAGACAACACCTCTTGCGTTTCACTTTGTGCCCAGAGCCTCTGGTCCTGTCACTGGGCACTACTGAAAGAGTCTGGCTCCGTCACTTTTGCACCCTTCCTTCAGGTATTTATACACAACAATAAGATTCCTCACTGAGCCTTCTCTTCTGTAGACTAAGCAAGCCATCTTGCTCAGCTGAATGCCGTCCAAGATTCCAGCAGCCTTCTTTACAGCAAGGGCACTGCTCTGGCTCATGTTCATCACCAGGATCACCAGATCTTTTTCTGCTGAGCTGCTTTTCAGCGGGGTGTCCCCCAGCATTTATTCATGCACAGGATTGTTCCTCCCAGGCACAGGACTCTGCATTTCTTTTTGACCTTCATGAGGTTCCTGTCAGCCCATTTCTTCAGCCTGTGGAGGTCTCTCTGGATGGCACCACGCTCCTAGAGCCTATCAGGCACTTCTCCCAGTTTTGCGCCATCTGAAAACTTGCTTAGGGCGCACTGTGGTCGTACAGATCTTTAATGAAGGTGTTAAACAGGACTGGAACATGCACTGACCCTTGGGGAATACCGCTAGCTACTGGCCTCCAACTGGATTTTGTACCACTCTGTATCACCAGCTTGGCAATGAAGACAGAAAGCAGGGGGGAAAAAAGATGTCATTTTCAGTTTTACCATATCACTGGAGAAAAGGTGGCATCTTGTCTTAGCTACAGCATTAGACATAAAGCTGCCTGAAGCAGTGTGTATTAAAACTTCTGCAGGGACCATGAGCATGAATGATTTTCTTTCTAAATTATTTTTGTTCTTTGGAGTTTCAAAACTGTTCTTCCATTCCAAGGACACTGGGAAAGCCAACATCCAGTAATTCTCCTGGTGGTGTCAAAATAAGTGCAGTATCATATTACAGTGTGACATGCTGTATCCTTTTCTTATGTGCCTAGAAGTCCTTGCAGAGAAAGATGGGCAGTAGTCCTGCTTGGGGCAGGTCCATGTGGCTAGAGCATGTGTACATAGACAGTGAATGTGATGCCTCACTGAAATCAATGTATCCTCCTGAGGGTCTCCAGTTTCAGAAAATGGGGCTTGAATACTGAACCCTGAAGGAAAGGCTCTATGTTTGCATAGCCAGGGCAATGCTCTTTATTATGTAAAAAGCTAGAGGAAATCTCACCAGCAATAAAATGCATTTAAGTGATTAACAAATACAGAAATATTGTTGTCACTTGCCTGTTCAAATTTTGTGTAGTTTATCCAAAATGACGAAAAAATACAGAGGCAGAGAAAAAAATTTCCCTAGGCACTGATCTTAGAGGGACGTAAGAACACGCTTAATTAAGCACTATGAGTAACTCATCGTGCATTAAAATGAAGTATATGTTTAAGACTTTGCATTACGACATCCTGGGGCAGAAGACCATTCTCCCTCAAATGATCCAGAGAGGTTAGAGGGAATGTGGAAGAAAATGAACCGTGCATTTTCCCCTTACTTTGTAATCACATTTGTGCATTGGTTTTGTTGGAATTAGATACTGTATGAAAAAACAGAGGAGACGGTAAATTGACAATAAAAATGTATGTCTCCAAAACTGATGGAGTAAAAGGGGTATGATATCACTGGCAAGTCAGTCTTAGTGCATACAAGCAGACAGAATGCAAACATTACAAAGACAAGAAACTTTCTCCTACCAGGAAGTGCTGTCTGGCTGCCTCTCCTCTTAACACTATTGATTATGCTCCCCAAAGGTCATAAATTACTGGAAGAGTTATTTTTAAGAATATTTGCTGAGCCTGACCTGTCAAGAGAGGTTAATCTAATGACTTTCCTAGCTTCAGTCTGCAGTAGGCTAGAGCAGGATTTCTTCTCAACTGCTGTTAAAAGCTCCCACGTCTTCCAGATTCATCCTAACTTGTTATTAAAAGATATAAATGAGTCAGTTCACAAAGTGGTTAAACTCTTCTGCACAGAGGCCAGAACAAGGGCACTGAGCAACTCTTAATGAAAAGAGAGAGTGTGTTTCGCACTAGCAAAGCAGTGTATTTCTTTGCATGAGGCAGTTCTACACCAAAGAAACAAAAAATGAAGCAACAACAAAATAACAACAAAGGGTTCAAATGTTTGCTTTCAACCAGAGGTATACTTTTTAACAAGTATCTCTGGGGGTAAACGTTTATTGAGGAAAAAAGAGGGGGGAAATTCCTCTTTCAATCATAATGGAGTGATTTGTTATGCTTCTTCCCCCTGCTTTTCTTTTTTGACATCTCAAATGTACATAAATGTTGGGAAATTAAACTCACATTGCTTCATTATCTAAACACTTCCACAGAAAATATGAAAGGGAAGGCAGAGAAAATGGTTTTTTTAAAAAAAAAAAAAAAAGAAAAAAAATTGAGAAAGAGGTGGTTCTTATTCTTGGCTATTTTGGTACAAACAGGTAATACTCCCCTAACTCCGATGACTTTAACTGGTATTTATACTTTTACATGACAGCTCTTAGTATTTCAGAAAGAAAAGGGTAGATTTATAAAGGAGAGAGAGAGGACTAAGTGAATCTTTCATAGAAAGAATTAACAGAAATGTGGAGTAGTAATGCTAGATTAGGATGCAATATTTACCGTAGACACTCAAAGAAGGAAAATACCCTAACAAACTGCCTTGCCGCACTAGCCTCCTCTGTGTCCAGTCCTTCCTGACACATCAGAAAGGTCCTGTCAACCAAAGGCACAGCTTTGGGGAGTGCTAGACACAGCATAGGAACCTTTAAATGTATTTGCCTCGTCCCGTTCTGTAAGAATCCCAGACATCAGTAAACGGTGTGTTGGAATTCACAAAATATAAAAGTACAACTTTAAAGGCTGCATGAGTGCTGCTTAGTTCTATTTGCACTTTGATTTTTTTTCTTTCGTACTTGGAGGCAGCTCAGATTAATTTTACTGCAGTTGAAAATCATGCAAATATAGTTTAGAAGGAGGCATTTAATTCTTTATTGCTCTTGCACACAACACAAATAGCACCTCCAGTACTAACACAGCTAAGTGTTTTTAGTGTTATTCCACTATACAGTACATCACAATGTTAATTTTCCACATTACTTTATTTCTCCTCTAACCCATATTTTACAACAGAGAAAACAAACTGCTTGTAATTACACTGCATGCCAGGACAAATTAAGTAAACACGCATTTTTAATGCTTTTGGCTGTTAGGGTGAGAAACAAAGGGCTCTGGTTAAGGTCAATATTAGAGTTATGCAATTGCTCTGGGATACAAAAGACAAATGCCAGTGATTGAACATTGGTGAAATGGAAACTGTCCATTCTGCGCAGTGTTTCTGAACTCCTGAAAATAATATGCTATGCTGAGATGAGGCCAGTTCTTTGTTTTCATTTTCTTTCAGGATAACACTAATACCAATAATAAATAATAATAATAAACTAATGGGAAAATCTATTGTGTCATTAGTGAAGCGATAAATCAGCAAAAAGTAAATGGGAGAACGGCTATTGAAGATCAGCCTTGTGTTGTGTTTGCTAATGCTACCATCTCAGTACTACAGGGCGATACAGATAAAGGTTAACAGCAACTATAGGGGAAACCTAATTTTGCTCTCACTGATACTGGTGTAAATCTGACTTCAGTGGAATTATACCTCTCTAACTAGAAAGCAGACAGTGACCTGATGATTATATTGTTTGGCCGTGGACAATGAGGTTTTACGTGTTCTTGCCTTTAATGGTATGGATTAGGCCAGAGGCACAACATTCAGAGGCAGATGAAACCTCATGGGAAAGGGTACTCAGACTCATCATCTTTACTCAGCCAGCCACAGATACCAGGCTACTGGCTTATGTACATCTCCATTTTAGTGATAAATTCATCTTTCTCACAGAACAAGGAATATATTTCTGAGACATTGTCTTTGCTTGCAAGAATGCTTACTACAAGAAGAGCTGAGGTAAAGAAAGAAAAAAAAAATCCACACAACACATTTCACACGGAGAAGATCATGGAAAGAAGTAATACTAAGAAAGAGATAATGGGCATTTCCCTAGAGGGTGACACCAGCTCATTTTGTGATGACTGGACATTCAGAACATGGAACAGAAAAAAGTCTCCCCCCCAAATTTCAAGTAAGAAGTCAAGGATAAATCCTTAAGAATTGGAGAGGAGCTATTAAGACGAACCAAGTACTTCTCTGGCTGTATCTCTGAACTGATGGAGCTAAATGGGATGCTAAGGGCCAGCCACAGTCTCCCAGTGAATGAATTTGCGAATGCTCAGACTATCACTTACATTTCCAGCTCTTGGAAGGTGGAAATATTTCCACTCCTTGTAATATCACCTACAGCTGAAGTGTCTCCTTTCCATCAGAACAAGAGTTGCTCATTACTTCAGCACAAGAAGCTCATGCAGGAGTGATGAGGGGAAAGGCAGGCCTTTGCTGTCACCTGGCCATACTCATTCTCAGCATCTCCCAGCACATTCACCAGTCTCAAGGAGAAGCTCTGCTGGGCTAATGTGCTAGTTGATCCTCCACCTCGCGGCAAGGCTATGTCCCTGCCAGGACCTAATGTGCGAGTAAACCATTTCTAGTGCTAGACAGGGTGGGCCTATGTTGCTTTCGTCTGGTTTTTTTATTCCTTCCCTCTGCTACAAGCTTTGTGGTATGTGGGATTTGCATAGCCAGAGGCAATAGATTATGGACTAATTCCATCTCCCAGTTAAATCCAGAAGCAAACTGGTGCAGGACTGGTGCAGACTTACAGAAGGGATAATGTTCTGAAACATTTATTTCTATCCTCTCAGTCATCTCTCTCTCCCAACTTCTCACATCACCTTAAACCTCATTCTGTGGTGTTGATCCATGTGAACTAAAGAAGATGTGGTAAATACTTCAAGAGTAACAGAAGAAGGAAAAGGCATTTAAAGCGACAAAGATAAAGATTATATGACATCAATGTACAGAAAAGAGCCGGTTGAAAAGAGACTGTCATGGCTTAACCCCAGGCAGGAGCTAAGTACCATGCAGACACTCACTCACTCCTCCACCAGTGGGATGGGAAAGAGAATCAGAAGAGTAAAAGAGAGAAACTTATGGGTTGAGATAAAAACAGTTTAATAACTGAGGTCAAACACACACATGCATGCAAATTAAAATAAGGAATTCCCACACTACTTCCCATGGGCAGGCCAGTGTTCAGCCATCCCCAGGACAACAGGGCCCCATCACCCATAATGGTAACTTGGGAAGAAACACCATCGCTCCAAATGTCCCCCGCCTTCCTCCTCCTTCTTCCCACTTTATACACTGAGCTTGATGCCATATGGTCTGGAATATCCCTTTGGTCAGTTGGGGTCACCTGTCCCAACTGTGTCCCCTCCCAACTTCCTGTGAGCCTCTAGTTCCCTTGCAAACGTGACAGTACAAAAAGCAGTAAAAAAAGCCAAAAAGGCTGTGACTCTGTGTCAGCAATGACAAAGACATATCTATATTATCAACACTGTTTTCAGCACAAATCCAAAGCCCCATACCAGCCACTGTGAAGAAAATTAACTCTATCCCAGCCAAAACCAGCACAGAGATTCAGTAAGAAAGTTTGATCTTGGAAAGGGCTGTTGATGAGTGGTTCAAAAACTGAGCCCATTTTGGCTCTGATTTTGCCTATGGCTTGTGCTGCTATCAAGTGCAGAAAAAACTTATTACCCTGCTCCAGAATTAGGAGGCACACACACTAAAACAAGGGACAACACTCTAATTTGAAGAAGCTAAGTATTCATACAGGTCTATATTGTGTAGGTACTGCATTGCTTTATAAATACATAGAGCATCCCCAAATAGTTCAGCTTATTCAATGTGAATCACTTCACTTACTGCTGAAATGCAGCTCTCTTTGTTTATATCCAAGCAATATAAGTGAGTTTACTTCTAAGAAAGAGCCTTGAGTTTGGTGCCTGCATCTTAGGGTCCGACATGTTTTATCTCCTAATGGGGTTGCCATGCCATTCATTGACGACTGCAATATATTTCTAAATAGAATATCATTACTTTTTCTTTCTGCAGGCTAGCTTCTTAGCTAGTTGCTTTCCCATAGCGGCCATATGCATCCACGCCTGCATATTTTATTTTTCAAAAATATTTTATTGTTACTTTGAAAGACCTTACTGACGTGCCTGTTTTTTTACAATGCAGCTGGAGAATTTGTGTCACTTAGCCTGTGCCACGTATGAAAACTGAAAACTGCCAGCGCTACATTCTCCGTTTTCTGAATGGAGAAGAGCTGTTTTCTAGAATCAAAGGTTCATAAATGGCTTGTAAAAGTTTAGTGAACAGGGCCCATAACCTATTGATCCCATTGTATTCAATACAATTCACTTTAGTCAATGAGCTCAGTAAATAATGATACCGCTGTTATGAGCATCTTTCCTTCCTTATAAACAACTATTCACTTGTGTCCTGTTATAATGATAATGTCACTGATTTACAGAGGTTGCCCAAGTTACCTTATTAATTAGAAGATGCATTAGGCCTATTGCAAAACATTGTTCTGACTGTGAGCTATCACTGCCCAAGGACCTCTAAAAGACAAAGAATTCCATTTTGCAAAATCTAGTTAACATATCAAAGAGCAGTAAATGTGCAAATTGCTGTCATAAGGAATCCTTTATTGCTTTTCCTTTTCATGATAGCACCCCTCCCCCATCTCTCCATTCTACCCACTTTGACAAGGTCACTCATTGGAAAGAAGAGCAGCTATTTATGTTCTTCAGATGTTTACCTTCAGCAAAAGACACTTCAAAGACTGCTTATGGGACTCTCCTCTCACCCAGCAAACACTTAAAACCCATTGTTGTGATTGATGGGCCCTTCCTGCAGATTTAATAAATATAAGCAGAAGCCAGATCCCCTTTTTTTAGGCCAGCTGTCTTGAATAATAGGCAAAAAGCTCATGGGTGGCCAAGGTAGACAGGATCCTTCAGGAAATGCCTAATGATTGTTTGATACATTTTTGTGTGTGTGTGTTTTGCAAGTTTATTATTTAAGCTTCCTCAATACTTGGTTCTGTTTTCTACTGCTATGGAGCACAGTTACTTAAATAAATCCCACAGATTTTTATTGGGAATTTTGTGCATTCCCAATGCCGTGTAAGAGACAAGAGAGCCTCATGTTTATTTAGATTTAGATTGAGGCTGAGCTGGTTCAGTGAACTGTGAGACCCTCCAAACATAGGACATTATCAGATTGAAAGAAGGCAAAGAATTTCAGAACTGGAACTAACAAACTGGTCAGGGTGCTGGTACTCAGAAAAAACATCACCTTTAGCTAACTAGCTAATGCTACAACATCACAGTTCTGTGACTTATTTACAGAGACACTGAAAATGTGATGGCTTTTTTGTTCAACTCCGTCTTGATTGCAGATTGAATAGCACCGATTTGACATAGTCAGGAACAGTAAGGATTTCAGGTATTCAATACAACTCAGGGGAATGAGTCACATATGTAAAGTGGGATGGGATATGTCCGTGTTTCATGTGAATATGGCATGTCAGAGAGCCACCCAAAACCACTGTGCCGGCATCTTTCACAAAAGGATAGGTCTAGAAATGCTCCTTTAAATCTTCCCTAAGATATTTGCATATCAGTCATGACCTGCAAAACTGCTAATGGCTCATGGAAATAGAAGGTCTTTGGGGTAGCAGATTGGTGAGTTCACATAGGTTAATTTATTAACAATGACTTAGACCTGAGACTTATACTTTTTGACTAAATTATGCTGTACATCTTCCAACCAAGTGCACATTTCACTTTCAGTTGAAGTGACTTGTTTTGTCCGTTCCATACACAGAATTTACCCCAGCTCTCAGTGTTGTTATGAAAGATGTGAAGATTTTGGTATCAATCCTTATTCCTTCCGTGGAAAATTCTGAAAATGGCATGCCGAGGCACCAAGGAAACCCTCTTTGTTTGCTCTCTATGCCAGCGGCCTACTCGGCCAATATAAACCCATTATCACATTGTTGAGCTGGAGATCCCCAAACAGGAAGGTGTGCATGTAGAGCCAATGTCCCACCATGGGAACATATTCCTCAACAAATGTTCCTTAAATCTTCCAAGATTTGCCACCAGTGTCCTGTACTGTGTAGTGGCAGTGATTCTCTCTTTCCTGTTATTATCTTCTCTGTTAAGTGTTATTGAATGTTGTGACTTGACTTTTTCCCTAAAGTTACATATTGACTCTTGGCTACTTCCACCCAGCCAGATCTGACCTTCATCTCTATTTCAAGATATTCCTATTGTTATTTCGTGCTTTTTCTATGCTATTCACAGGCTGTCTGACAGAAGTACTATACAACCTAATATAAGGATACAGGGCTAAAATAGATCTTTTCCACAGAGTTCAATGTTTAGACAGGAAAGCTGTTTGTTTAATATCTTTGGCAACTTAATGGTGTACACCTGAAAATTCAAATAGAAGATTTTAAGTTTTAAAAATTGTGAAGTAAATGAGGTTTTTTTCTTTATTTCTGATAAATGGGATGCAGCAACTGCAGAATCTGTCTTGCTGTAAGAATCTTTCTCTAGAGTTCGTGACTCAGCTGCTACACAACCCACGTGAGGAATTTTTGGTCCTTGGTAAGTACAGGACTCACATGACTGGTGTGCTCTACTACCAAAGGATATCATAAATTTGACATGAACCATAAAAAAAGGGATTTCCGTGAGCTCCAAGAGAAACAGGTGACTTTCACCCTCCCAGTGTGAGCTGTGAAACACAACATTTGCAGCTTGGACATATGCCTTCCACGTAAGTTATAAGCCTATTCAACAAAACCTTCCATAAGACATGAGCCTATTTTTCTTTTGTCACTAGCAGGAAAATAAAAGAGGATGAGATCAGTCTCTAAATGTCTCCTAACATGTCTTAAATTAAGGTGGTTGGGTGGAAAGCATTAAAGGTGTCTGCAAGCTTCATTCAACACTACTGATGTCTGTTGTCTACCTCTTCTGTCACCTAACACTCTTCTTATGAAAAAGTTTTAAAGAATGTCATGAATAGTGAAAAAAAATCCCCCGAAATATTAAACGTAACCTGCAATTCTATAGCTAGGTTATTGTTCTCTATTGATTAGTAAAACATGTTTCCCCATTTCTCCAAAAAGCATAGAAGTTAATTATAATTGTAACAAATTTTAAGTCTCATTTGTTATCCACATATTTTAGAGGTTCTGTGTGTTACATGATAGAAGATACTTTCTAATATGGTCTAAAGAAAAGAGAGTCCACTTGAAAAAGTGCACAGTGATCTGCAGCCCTGTGTTCCACAGGCCTTCCACATCAACCTTTGATTTCTCCAGTACTAAGTTACTATAGGTCATGCTTACCTGTAGTTCCTGGAAAACAATCTGAGGTTTCTAGCCTGATCTTTATCCCAGGTTTCATTTAGCAAATTTTTTTGAATTACTTGTTACAGATGTATTTCTTTAAAAGAATAGCTACATTACAATGTGTTCTCTTCCTGCCCTCAAGCTGAGAATATTAGACTGTACCTGCAGAAAAATTAAAGTACAGCCAGAGAAGTTGATAGTTTTTCCAGTGAAAGTGTTGTAAATTTTGTCGAGATACAACAGCAATTCCTAAGCACATCCTGTTCTGCTAAGGAGAAATCTACTGTAATCAAAAAACAAGTTGAAAATTCACTTTTATATTTCTCTTAAATAATTTCTAGTCTCTTTTCCTTAATATTTCCTTTGCAAAGAAAATATTTTAAAAATATCTTAAGCAAAAAACTTTACTTCAGAGCCTGCAAGCTTTATATGAACAGGCATTTTCTTATGGTTGGCAGAAAAGTTGAACCTTGCTTTAGGGTCTGTAGTGAAGTTTATAATGTTAAAACATCACACTTCCTTTCTATTTTCCATATGTACGATTAAAAGAACAAATGATTAAGTTCACAAGTATATAATACAGTCTTCTGAACTTGGCAACTGAACTTGACAAAGTATTTTTTGGAGTTTGTTACGCCAGAAATCTGGGGTTTGCTACTCCACTGTGAGAATTTTTGTATGTCACTTTTAATACTCTCAATTATTTATTTATTTAAAGTATGAGAAACGTTCAGTGGCAGCATTTAGTTATACCTTACCCATTTTTGAAGGTTTCTTCTGACATTGGGTAATGAAATTTGAGTACCTTTAAAGTAAGACCTCAGGAATATAAAATATTTAGCCATAAGATCTCTTTATTCTGTTTTCAGACAGGTACCTAACCAGAAATAAATTCCTGGGATGGGTCCACTGAAGATTTTTTTCTACTTAGGTATACCATCCATCATAGCAAATGCCTCAAAAATAAAAACCAAATTAACACAAAATACATTACATCCATCTTCTGTTATCTTATCTTGAGTTCCAGGCATCATTTGATAGGCATTTTATAACCACTCCCATGCCTAGTGACATATGTATTCATTAGCAATGAAATGTTGAGAATTTGAGAATTCTCATTTGAGAATCTGATATTAAACTTAACCAACACTGGATGAGTTTGTGCCCCAACTGATGGTCTATCTTAGGCTCACATATTAGGTCCTAAACCTGGCTCCTAATCTAATTTTAGGGAAGTTCGCAGTGTCTTCAAGTCCAAATTCTCAGACTTTTAACTCATTCATACAGCTGAAGAGGAGTTCTGCAGGTTATTTTCAACTTCAGCTCCGAGATAATGAGATCTCTTTGGTTGTCATCGGATAACCAGAGCAGGCTGAACTCTGTTTAGGCATTTGTGTGCGTGCAGACAATGCTCAGAACACTGCTTTTCAGAGCATGTCAGGCCAGATTCTGATACCTGGTCCCTTAACAAGTAATATTTCCATATTAGTCTCACTGAAGCGGGGTCACAAAAATACTTGCCAAAAAAAAATATTTTGGAAATGGTGAGAAGAAAGAGACATGCGCAGAGCACATGAATTTTGGTGTAACAATGTATTTATCAAATTCACACAGGCTGTTTTGAGTTCTCAGCCTAGACAGAGTTGGTTTACCCTTGACCTCAGAATGTTATGTGTTAACACCTCCTGAAGTGCCATGGACGTAAGCTGACTGCTGGAGCAGCCTGATCTTCTTTAAAATTTGGTCTGAAAATTATTTTTTATTTTACAGCAGCTCAGCTCATGAGTATCATTTTCAGAATCTTTGCAAGTAAAATACTTTCAGTACAAAAGGTCATGGATTTGGAAACACTATTTGAGCTTAGGGCATCTTGCTGTTCTGCTGATGGCATACGAGTTAAGTAATGGGAACTGCAAAAACAACCTGGGACATATTTGGTAACACTCTTTACCCCCATCACTCTCCATCTTTTTTTTCCCATGTTTCACTTCCCCAGGAGTTGATGACAATTAAATCTATGGATGCAAAGAACTCACCTCACACCACTCTGCTGTAATTATAACTTTGCTGCAGACTTCCAGATCTGACAGGCTCCGTCTTGTCTGCCCCTTGATGCTGTGGCATTTATTTACAATCTCAATAACATCTTGTGGAAAATGAATTGTACTAGTGCCAAGGATCAGAGATTGATATATTGTGAATGCTAGGAGGAGTACATATTGAAAGACAGAGAATAAAGGACTAAGATAACGGATAATTATGTTAATTTTTCAAAGATCTTTAAGAAGGTAACATCTTTTGCATGCCAAAAGAAAGAGGGAAAAAAGAAAAGATTAACAATTAACCATGGGACGCAAAGAGAGGGAATAAACATTCAGAAGAACTAATGGATTTATTTTTCCTCTGTTCAAATGCATGTTCTGAATTTTTTTCTTTTACACCTGCACCCATTTATTGGAAACTCTATTATAAAATATTGTACTCCAGGCGGCATAAGGTTTTTCAGTACCATTTCACTGGGTCTTCTAAAAGCAAGTTGCAGATGAGTTCAAGGTGGAATGCCACGTTTACCTTAACCATACCATGAGGACTACATTTTCTAGTTTGACTAGAAACTTCAGTGCTTCCAAACTCTCAGCTCCATTTGTACATACTTATGACTTCTCAATCCCAAATCAAGGCAAGCTCCAAAAGTTACCACACATCTCTGGCCACTTTCTAAGCTACCCTCTTGCCCCCAAGTGCCCTCCTTACCGTGAGAAGGAAAACCAGCTGTGCAGAGAGGAAGACATCTTTGGTACACATCTGTTGCCCCTGCCAGACATAACTACACAGCCCTCCACAAAGGCCTCATTTCTGCATCCTCTGCCCTCCCTTTCTCTGGCTCTTCAAGTACAGCTCCTGCATGAGACACCAGGTGGGAAGGCCTGCTGAAATGGTTTATTTCTCCAATCTCATATCATGACATCTTCATCAGAATGAGTGTTTCTGGAAGGGCTACTTTCCTTTCATAAATGCGCATTTGGAACAATATCTGCTTGAAGAGATCCTTACTACCTTGGAAGCTGCATTGGTTGCCAGCATTCAGCCCAGAGGCTGACATTCCTCTTTTTCGGATCTTTTTGGCACCGTCATGTGCAATCCAGTTACCCTAAAAACGTAGGCACCAAGGCGATGCATTCTTTCCTACAGACTTGTGGCATTTCTTTACATGGAGCTTGTATAATGTGTGTGAAAATCTGTCAAAATTGTTTTGTTTATTAATAAACTTCATAAAACCTATAAACAAAGCTTAGTGTTGTCTGTGTTATTCCCTCGGTGCAGCAGAAAATGTTTTGCCTTGCCAAACAACACTGTTCCAGAAATGCCATCTCTCCAGAGCAGTAATCCTCACATTTCTTACTCATTTGGCAAGAACAATGAATTCTGAAGCAGGGTATAAGCTAAAAGGAGAAGTTTCCAGTTCTCAAAGTGAAAAAAACAGAGGGCTTTCCAAAAGATATCAGCTTGTGCCATTTTCCTCTTTGGGAAGTTCTTTGATGTATTCAGGGAACATGCCAGAGCCTGAGGCTGAACTCAGTTATGATACTGTAAATCAGGGTAAATCCTCAGCTGGCATTGGTGGACTTAAAGAAGTTTGTGTTTACTGTAGTGATCATGGTTCTGTCAATCAGATTCCCTCCTTATTTATGTTGTGTATGATATTACTTTCCCGAAGGCTTTAAAACCCTTTTGCTAGTTGCGTGTGGTAGGGACACAGTGATTTTTTTTGTTTAATTGTAGGAAGCTAAAGAGTAATTTCCTGCTGCCTGTACTTGACAGGAAGTTTAGTGTGATCCCATGCGAGCGCAGCAATCGGTGACCTGTGAGAGACTTCACCATTGGCTGGGAGAATAGTTCTGGGGGAAGAGAAGTGCCGCTCAAAGAGGAAAGAGAGGTATTTCTCAAAGCCAGCTCACAAGACAGACACAGTTGCCAGCTATTACAGGACCGATCTGTGCGCAGAATCCTTCTTGGTGCTTTCAGCTGCTGCTGCTTGCTATGAATACACACAGACAAAGAGGAAATAGAAAAGAATCGAGGAAACTGAAAGTGCTAACGTATGCAGAAAGAGTGCAATGTTCCCAAACAAGACACAGCACCAGTGATCTTCTAAGCAGGCTCACCCAC
Source organism: Mohoua ochrocephala (assembly GCA_013398855.1). Classification (NCBI taxonomy): domain Eukaryota; kingdom Metazoa; phylum Chordata; class Aves; order Passeriformes; family Acanthizidae; genus Mohoua; species Mohoua ochrocephala. The sequence continues at coordinate 201,881 of VZTA01027955.1, read as the reverse complement.
TGGATTGTGGCCAAAATAATCCCCCCCTGTGTTTCAGGGGGGTTTTTCTCATAAAGTGTCTGCAGTTTTGAAGACAAAGCAAAAAAAGTAAATCCTGTTCAGATTTTGGAAATTGATTAATGATTAAACATATTTAGATTGGTCCCTTTCAAAGTAGTAAAGATTTGCTGATGACACAGATGCATTCTTAAGGGAAATGGATGTTAATTGCTGTCTAGACATTTTATTACTACGGTGGGGCACTAGTCATTGACCATCTCTCTTTTTTTCCCCTTTTTACACATTAAACTACAGGTCAGGCTAAATTGTTTGTTTGTTTCTGTAGAAGATAACATTGTGGTTTCAGGGTGGTACATAACTGAGAACTTTGAGATACCAGTCAGAGGCAGGAAAGTATCCAAGTGACAGAAGCACTACCATTTTTCAAGTTATATTTTTTTTTATCCAAAAATGCAACTGTGTCTACTGCAATTTTAACAGATCCCTCTCGTTCACACAGTGCAAACATTCAGCAAGTTCTTGCACCTCTGCCTTTGTCCCTCTTGGAATACAGTAGAGTAATTGTTTAACTAGCTTCAGAGCTGGGTAGGATGCTTTGACTTTGCATATATAAAATGCTTCTGCACACCTAAGTTCAAGCCAGTGTCATATTTTGCTGAGATGAAAAGACTAATGACTATTTGTTCTGCTTGTCTAGCAAGCAAGCAGTTAAAGATTAATTCAGATGAAATGTAAAACTCATCATCAATAGCCCTCAACACGGGAGATTATACCTGAAGTCAGTTGGCCTGATTCTGATCTTACCTCAATTTTCCATCAGTATAAATCTGTTTCTGCCAGGCAGCTTGATCCTGATTTACATCAGGGTAAGCAAAACAAGTCCATTGTTTTTACAGGCTTCACTTATGCTGCTAAGTGATGCTGATTTACTCTAATGAGAACACTTCTGCCCTTCACAAGGTAGGTGAAAGCATTCACAGTAGTGGTTCTTCCTAAAGAAAAATTGAGGAAGTGATGGGACTGAAAGAACATTGGTTCAAAAAACACACTGCTGGTTCAAATAGCATGGCTGGGCAATGAAAATTACAGGGGATGACATGACAATGCTCAATTGCATGGTTCAAACTTGTCAGGTTTATTGTATTTTTAAAAAGAAATCCTCACCATTTCCCTTTATCATACATTTGCCTCTCAGTTCTACTGTCTCTCTGCTGCACAATTAATGTAGCAAAATGAGATTTCTCAGTTTGGGAGTCTGTTTGGTTGTCTGACTGTCTAGCTGACCCAGGTACAGAAGGACACGCAACCGGGGAGAGCCCATAACATCCTGGTGCTGTTAAGAAAGGTCTACCAGGTTTCATATTGTCACTGTAGTCACTCCTCCTTCGTATATCAGCACAGCAACCTCACCTACGACAGAACGGAGGGATGTGGTGAGGTTCAAGGCTTACAATATCTTTTTTTTTTAAATGTTACATTTAAAATCATCTTTAGCTAGATCTTTTCAGGAATAGAGCTTGAACTGCTTTGCTAAAATAACCATTGCCATTATCACCACTTTCCAAGAATGCAAAATGAAGAGAAACACAAAGAAACATCTATTTTTTTAAAACAGCTTATCTATGAGGAGAAGCCTCCTTGACCAGAAAAAACCTTGAAAGATCATGCTTCAAAAACATCATCTCCTATGTTCATTTCCAATTTTGCAAGGGCTGTGGTAGCTTTATACATCTGACTGGTTTAGAAAGAATGCATGAAAAGAATCACAGAGTAAACCTAACGCCCGCATATTCAACCAGCCTCCTCGTCTCGGCAACTTTTTCCTTCAGAGAACTTTTCTCTGATCAGAAGTTGTGGCGGTGCCTCAGTTTCCCTGAGGGGCTGCAGCCGCCCTCGTGGTCATCGGACCACTGCCACATATGTGTGTTCCCCCCTCGTGTTTGTATTCCAAGTTTATTATGTATGTCTCTGTTCAATATGTATGTCCCCTGTTAAATATTCATTATGTTCTCGAAAGTTCTGCTCACTATGATACTCCATTGGTTCCTCCCTACCTAGTCCCTCCTTCCCCAGTTCTGATTTGTCCCCTGGTTGTCCCTCAAGTTTCCCTCCACCCATTTGCCCTTCCCTGATTGGTTGTGCTGTTCCCCTTATAAACCCAGACCCTCAAATGTCTAATTGTCTTCGTCCCTGGACCCTCCACAATAAACCATCTTGCTGGAACCCATACGAAGACCCTTCCCTCCTCCTTTGCCTCCGGCGCTATCCCACCAAACATCTGAGAGCTCCCTTTCCGAGGCGGGAAGGACAGCACAGCTCAGAACAGCAGCCAGCTCCTGACAGCAGTAGCCAGCTCAGGTGGCCAGGGACGCTGCAGGACAGCCGCAGATTCCCTTTGAGAGGGTGGCTCGAGGGAAGCGACGCGGCGAGAAGTTACAACTCTGGTGCCTTAGGCTATTCTCTTAACTCGCATCAGAGCCAGAACCACAATACCCTACTCCCACAGCATTTTGAGAAGCCAAGCTGCTATGTAGCATTAAAAGAATTTGTAAAATTGCGCATAGAAGTTTACCATAGAAGCATGAAGGGCATTGCTAGTGCTGTTGTAAGCCATGCAAAAATGGTGGCAATAATAAACTAAAGGCTGAAAATAAATTTAAGTACCATTTTTAAGCAGATTTAAGATCAGGATCATTTTCAGTGACAGAGGACTCTGAACCCAGCATGCATTGTGGGGATTTGCCTGCATTAGCAAACAGCAAGTACTGCAGGTAATTCTTGCAAACTCCTAATCTAAATACAGCTAAACCAGTTGACTATGGTTTCATTTCTGACAGTAATCAATACAAGCTGAACAGGCTGTCTTCCCTGCTTCTTTTTCCTTCAGGTTGCCAGATTTTGCTTTATTTCAGACAGTAAAGCTGGCAGAGCACTCCCCTGAAGTTCATCTGGCTCCTTTGGTCAGGGAGCCCGTCTGAAGGGCTGCCAGATCCCACATGGACAGAAACAAGATGCCGGGAAGGGTAGTGACTTCCAGTAGGCACAGATAGATCTAGAAGATGTCTGTCTGCAGTCTGTACAATAGAGGGAGAAGTCCATTTCAAGGCTGCTGTGCACATTATTATTATTATTGTGTCTTTTCCCACCATTCAGCACCTGTATTGTCCCTCTCTGGCACAGACTGCCATCTGCTCACTTTTGCTGGCAAATCTCTAAGACCTTCTTCGGGTAAAGTCAGCTAGACTTTTCAGAAGTATGTTAGGAAGCACCCTTGAGAATGCAATGTAACCTCCAGTTAGTGAACAGAATTTAGGGCAGTGCTGTCTTCAACCAGACACATTGTACCTGGAAAAACCTTACTATAAGAGACAAATACTAGAAGTTCGCTCAGTTTTAGTTAGGCAAATTTAATCTATAGCTTTACAAAACTGCAAAACTCTGTGGGCCTAGATGTCATCCTTGAGGTTTCTGAGGGTCTAACATGCGGTAATGGAAGAAGAGAGAGCAAGGAAGAGGAGGGACAAATTCTTCATTCTGTAAATAAGTAGTAAATTTAATTATTTGCTGTTCTAATAAACAACCATGCTAGGCCTCTCTGTTTCAGTACCCAAATCATCACATCGGAGTTCCTGGTGCTAACTAGTCAAATCCTCAAATCTTAAACAGGATGTCTATTTTATTAAAGAAGCCCTTTCAGGCAAGAGAGAAGCATGTTTTGACTGGAAAATACCAATCGTGTGAAGGGGGGGAGTCAGGGCAAGCATGGTGGTGAGGGTTGTGGGTAATAATATTCTCTGGATTATCTAAAAGTGAGGTTTTCTCTCAGATGGAAGAGAAGGCAAAGAGGAAGTCACAATTTCAGACAGTTTGCACAGATGGTGACCACCCTCAGTCAACATTCTCGTAAAAATGGCTGTGTACCTTTCTTTTCCCCTCAGTATATACAGAGAGAAATAAAAAGGGGAAAGAAAAAAAGGTCAGTGCAAAAGTGCTTAAGAAGGCAAAATCTGTGTGAGTTCGTGAAGGGAGGAGGAGAGGGAGAAAGAATGTCATTTAACTGGCCCTGGTTTTTATACCTTTTCAAACTTGTCTTTCTTCCCTGTCCGTCCGTGGCGAACTTTTGAGTCTCTCACATCCTGAACACTCACCAGTTCAAACTCTCTAAATATTAAGCCATAGTCAGCACAGTACAAAAGAGGGTTAGAGGGAATGTAGAGAGAATGTTTAGAGGGAGTTTTGGCCACTTTGATGGTCTCTAGGTGCTGAAGCAAGCAAGGAACTAGTTTAGTCACTGTAGAAGGCAAAGCAGAGAAGCCTGAACCCTCAAAGGATTGTTTTGCCCTCCATTCAGAAATCAGCACTTCACACAACACAGGCTCATGGACACAGACAAAAAAGCTTTGGCTCTTGGTAGGTTACAACACAGCTTGGTGGGCTGCAATACTCTAACAATGTTTAGAAGTAAACCAAATACCGATGAGGTTGTTCATTCATAAATAACATGATGGTGGTGGCTCTAAGCTCAGGAATCGCTCACATCCCGTTGTCTGATAGTGGTCCTTCCTTGCTGTGTCTTGCAGTGTAATCTGAGCCTCAGCACAGCCCTCCAGCGCAGGGAGGGCTTATGTGGCTCCCAATGTAGCAGACAACAGGCTGCCTCTGGCCAGCATCTGGGACTCTGCAGGAAAACTGAACCTGCAGGCAGCAGCCAGCTGAGGATCCATCAGAGATTTGCTTTACTGGAACAGAAAGACTGCCTTGTGCACTGCGTTCACAAAGAAAAAGAGGTGAGTTTGGGTTGCTGAGTGTAGGTGGTGCTGAGGACACCAGATGAGCGCGCTACAATAGTCCGACCCTAAATACAGTCTCCTTCAGAGCAGGCAGCAAGCCAGAACCACATTTGAAAATATTAATTATGGGACCATTTGATAGGCACTTGCTCTTGAAGGAAATAGGAAAAACCTCAACAATATGTTTTAAAGGTCATTTTATTTATTATTTGCTGATACTTCATATATTTACAAACATTTTTTAAATATTGTTGTGAAACAAGCTTACAAAGGCCTTACATTTCACAGAATCATAGAATGGTCTAGGCTGGAAAAGACCTTTACAGTCATCAAGCCCAACCATTAACAAAACACTGCTAGGTCCACTGCTAAACCTTGTCTATAAGTGCCGCACCTTCCCCAGGTACTTTCTTGCCAGGCAGATTTCCATACACTCTTTGCTAGGATTGTAGTACCGCACGGGGTTGCTGTGACCCAAGTGCAGGACCTGGCACTTTTCCTTATTGAACCTCAGGCTAGCAATCCAGCCTGTCCAGATCCCTCTGCAGAGCCTTCCTGCCCTCCAGCAGTTGAACACTCACACCCAATTTAGCGTCCTCTGCAAATTGAATGAGGAATCATTCGACCCCCTGGTCCAGATCATTGATAAAGGTGTTAAACAGGACTGACCCCAGCACGGGGAACACCACTTGTGACAGGCCACCAGATGGGTGTTCCTCCATTCACCATGACTCTCTGGACCAAGCCAGCTCTAAACCCAGCAAAGAGTATGCCTGTCTAAGCCATGGGCTTCCAGTTTCTCCAGGAGAGTGCTGTGGAAAACAGTGTCAAAGGCTTTACTAAAGTCCAGGTGGACAACATTCACAGCCTTTCCCTCATCCACTAAGTGGGTCACCTTGTCGTAGAATGAAATCAGGTTGATCAAGCAGGATGTGTCTTTCATAAACCCATGCTGGCTGGGCCTGATCCCCTGGTAGTCTTTTAGATGATGTGTGATGGCATTCAAGATGTTCTGCTCCATGATGTTCCTCAGTACAGAGGCCAGATTGACAGGCCTGTAGTTCCCTGGATCCTCCTTCCTGCTCTTCTTGTAGATGAATGTCATGATGTCCAGTCAATGGGACCTCCCCAGCTAGCCAGGACTGCTGATAAGTGATGGAAAGTGGCTGGATGACCACTTCCACCAGCTCCCTCAGAAGCCTTAGGTGGACTGCATCTGGCCCACCAGACTTTTGTATGTCTAAGTGACGTAGCAGGTCTCTGACCATTTCTTCCTTGGATTATGGGGAGCTTATTCTGCTCCCCATCCCTGTCTTCTGGCTCAGGGGGCTGGATATCTGGAGAATAANCCAGGACTGCTGATAAGTGATGGAAAGTGGCTGGATGACCACTTCCACCAGCTCCCTCAGAAGCCTTAGGTGGACTGCATCTGGCCCACCAGACTTTTGTATGTCTAAGTGACGTAGCAGGTCTCTGACCATTTCTTCCTTGGATTATGGGGAGCTTATTCTGCTCCCCATCCCTGTCTTCTGGCTCAGGGGGCTGGATATCTGGAGAATAACTGGTCTTACTATTACAGACTGAGACAAAGAAGGTGCTAATTGCCTCAACCTTTTCCTCAGCCTTTGTCACTATGTTTCCCCCTACATCCAGTAAAGGCTGGAGATCCTCCTTAGCCCTCCTTTTATTGCTGATGCATTTATAGAAATATTTTTGTAGTAGCCAGATTAAGTTCTAGCTGGCCCTTTTAATTTTCTCCCTGCAAAATCACACAACATCCTTGTAGTCCTCCTGAGTTGCTTGACATTTCTTCAAAGGTAATAAACTCTCCTTTTTGTCCTGAGTTCCAGACAAAGCTTTCTGTTCAGCCAGGGTAGTCTTCTTGCCTGCTGGCTCATCTTCCAGAAAACCAGGACAGCCTGCTCCTGCACCTTTAAGATTTCCTTCCTGAATAATGTCCAACCTTCCTGGACTGCTTTGCCCTTCAGCACTGCCTCCCAAAGGACTCTGTCAACCAGGCTCTTAAACAGACCAAAATCTGCCTGCTGGAAGTCCGAGGTAGCAATACTGCTGAGCCTCTTCCTTCTCCAAGGATCAAAACCGCTATCATTTTGGGATAGCTGTGCCCAAGAGAGCCTCCAACCATCACATCGCCCATCAGTCCTTCTGCTCGCAAACACCATGTCCAGTGAGGTGCATTCTCTAGTTGGCTTCCTCATCAGCTGTGTCAGGAAGTTCTCGTCCACACACGCCAGCAACCTCCTTAGACTGCTTACTCTCTGCTGTGTTGTATTTCCAGCAGACATCTGGTAAGTTGGGGTCCGCCCCAAGAACAAGGGCTACCGATTGTGAGACTTCTCCCAGCTGCTTATAGAATGTTTTGTCTACCTCTTCATCTCATCTGGGTGGTCTATAACAGACTCTCATGAGCATATCTGCCCTATTGACCTTACCCCTAACTCTTACGCACAAATACTCAACCCTACTGTCATCATTATTAAGCTCTAGACCACCAAAACCCTCTCCAACAACCAGGGATGGCCCACTGCTTCTCCTTCCTTCCCAATCCCTTCTGAAGATTTTACAGCCATCCATTGCAACACTACAGGTGTGCAAGTCATCCCACCATCTTTCCGTGATGGCAATTTTGTCACAGATTTCCTGCTGCACGATGGCTTCCAGCTCCTCCTGTTTGTTGCCCACGCTGCATGCATTGGTGTAGATGTCCTCCAGCAGAAATTAGGAATAAATTTTGAATTTATGCATTAAACTTTGTAGCATTCCAAAAGGCTTTCTCTCAAGCTCTACATATTGTCTGTTGTCTACTGCAGATGCCAAGAAGTGCAAAGTTTATATCTACCTATTTTCTCTGCATGTCAACGATCTCTCCTTTCTGAAAAATGCAAGTGACTCACTTATCCAAAGCTGACAAAGAAAACACTTAGTCATTCCTGAGCCAACACAGGAGACTAACAAGGAATTCCAGCTGAACTGCTTCCCCAAAGGAGGAGAATGGATGAGGTTTTATGAAGACTAATCTGCTCCACCAAAGATGGTTCAGCTAAAACAAACAGAAGGTCTTTGACAACTATAACTCAGCAAAAGACACAAAAAACCTGAAACACCTTGGTGGATAACATGTTGTGTCGGTTTTGCACGGCCTGATTTTTGGTGGGGGGGGGGCCCCGGAGGTGGCTTCTGTGAGAAGCTGCTTCCACCCTGTCCGGCAGAGACAATCCTTGATGGCTCTGAAGATGGACATGCTGCTGGCCAAAGCTAGGCCAATTAGAGAGGTTGGTAACACCTCTGTGATAAAATATTTAAGAAGAAAATCAAAACAAAGTGGGAGGTGCAATTTGAATTCCAGCTAGCAAAGAGGAGGTGAGAACATCTGAGGGAAACAACATGGAGACACCAAGGTCAGTGAGGAAGGAGGGGCAGGAGGTGCTCCAGGCGCTGGAGCCGAGATTCCTCTGCAGGCCGTGGTGATGACCATGGTGAGGCAGGCTGTCCCCCTGCAGCCCATGGAGGTCCACAGGGAATGCAGAGATCCACCTGCAGCCCATGGGGGAGGCACCCACGCCGGAGCAGGTGGATGCCTGGAGGAGGCTGTGATCCAGTGGGAGACCTGGTGGAGAGAGGGGGCCCCTGCTTCCAGGCTGGAGGAGCCTGTCCTTGGAGGACTACACCTCGTGAAAGAGTGACCCACGCCACAGTGGTTTTGGAAGGACTGCTGCTCTTGAGAGTGGGACCACGCTGGAGAAGTTCATGGAGAACTGTCTCCCGTGGGAGGGACCCCACGGTGTAGCAGGGAAAGAACTCCTTCCTGTGCAGCAGAAGGAAACCTTGGGAGACGAACTGACCAAAACCCCCATGCCCTGTCTCCCTGCTCTGTTGGTGGGAAGGAGGGAGGGGCTGGAGGAAGAAAAGGTGTTTTTAAGGGCTTATTTTACTTCTCATCATCCTTCTCTGATTTTGTGAGTAATAAACTCTCTTTGTATTTCTGAGCTGAGCCTGATTTGCCCTTGGAGTGTTTTCTCCAGGTCCTTATCCCAACTCATAAAGCCTTCATTAAATTTTCTCTCTTCTGCCCAGCTGTGGCAGGGGAGGGTGAGTGAGCAGCTATCGTGGGTGCCTGGCATTTGGCCAGTGTCAAATCATGACACATGTCTATTCAGACCTGCAATTAAATTTTTGTAACATATGCTCTAAAATAAAAATTAAACTTCATGTTTGAAGTTACCTTCTCCTTAGGTAAGAGACTAGGATGAGATTTACAGAGATCAGACTATGACCCCACTGCAGGGTTCATGCAGAGCACTGTTTCAGACCAAGGGTGTTGGTGGACCTGCAAAAGAGCCAGTGCAATATTTTCCTTGCTTGGATAATGGAGAACATCATTCCTTAGAAGGACCACTGGGAAAGGGGAAGCAGAGCAGAGCACAGGAGCTGATGTCAGGAGTTGGGCATCTGGTGACCAAAACAGTTTTTGTCAGGTCTCTGCTCAAAATAGCAAAAGCTGACAGATCCATCAGAAAATTAAACTTTCGAAATTCATCAGCTTCTCTGAGACTTATTTAGACAGCTTCAGTGGGAACTGAAGAAACTTCAGTTTCTGTGTGCTGAAGAAACTCTGACAGGGAAATAGCCCCCGATACAAGTAACTAAAATCAAAATGAGACCAAGAGGAACACCCTCTGTATTGAACTGTTCTGAGTGTAAGGAGAAAGACACAGTGCAGCAGTCAAATAAATCTCATCATCCCTCCCTAATTTCTATGATTGCAAACTTTCTATTATCATTGGCCAATATTAAAGAAGGAATTAAAGCCCTTAAAACTCTTCGCACTTTTTTTGAAAAAACTAAGTCTTGCCAATGCGCAATGGGCCACAGTACACAGTGTTTTACTAGGAGCACTTTTTGAAGTCTTTTTCTACTTTTTGTGTAACGTGGGCCAGGTGTGCTTGTTTCACTTCCTGAACACAGATTCACCTCTCCTTCTGCACTGGTACTGATCTCATTGCTGAAAAGCCCCGAGTTGCCACCACACAAAATGGTGCATAAGCTAATGATATGGTTTAAAGTTGAAAGTACATCTTCTTTTTTAACAGATATGAGGACAGACCTCTCCCTTCTATGCCACCTAATGCAAGTACTATAAATTCAAATGCTGAGCAAAGATGTAGGATTTAATAGAAATTGAAAGATTCGCGAGCTGTAAGATTACAAAGGGGTTCAAGCTATCTGAGACACCACAGGAGCAGAAACCATAGAGAGAGAAATCAGCACAGTGTACAACATATCTGAACTTTTTCTATCTTACTTCACTAGTTTCTGGGTATTGATTTACATTAAAATATCTTTCTTTGTTTCTACTGTGTTGGGCAACTCCTTATTCCTGAATTATGTCTGGTTTAGACCTTTGTCTCTCTTTAAGATTTGTTAACCTGCAATTCAGAGTTTATTTTTTGTTAAAAGCAAATAACTCACAGTGCCTTATTAATTGCTGACTGAAATTTGAGCCAGGATTTGGGCAGACAGCAGCCTTCTTTCCTGCTTGCTAACGTTAGTGGTCTTCTGTACATCTGTAAACAGATTTGGGGTTTTAAGCCTTATCATGGGATGAGGACAGTTTTTATTTGATTAATAAGTGCTCTTTTCAAGGCTTCAGAAATAACAAAAAAGTTTACACCGACAAAGTGTTAAAGACTTTTAATCTCAGGACACAGAATTGTTACACAGAGTGCTGCAGCTTTGAACTGCAAATATTTCATTTAGAAATTGCCAGCTCCTTTTGAATGTGGTTTTGGTAGAGTTACCAAATAGATGTCCAAAGTGGAACGGCTTCTCAGACCTACACACAGGGCAAGATGGGGTCCAACACTAGTAGTAGTTTTGGGCTCAGAGCTCAACCACTCTTCATATATCTGAATATCATTTTGTGGTGAACATTTCTTCTTTTCCTTCTTCAGTGAGCAAATTAGGGGATTCGGTCTAAAAGGGTGGGAGGGGGGAAGCGTGTGGGGTGGACAGTAGTTAGTTTTTCACATGGTTCTGTCACTAGCTGTATCAATATCTCAAACACAGAGGTCTTTAATGACTGAACGCTGTTTTCTGACATGCAGTGGCTTTGGTCACGTGTTAGGCTAGTGTGATGATGCAGTGCAAGATTTCTACATGTTCCCTCTGCAGTGCACCCAGAAACATATGGATCTCAATGCCTTGTGTATAAACGAGACCACATAACCCCAGAGGTTCATGTGGTCCAACCACCAGAGGAAGACCAACAACTAAGCAGCTATATTCATTTCTGATGCATATGGATTCGAGGTTCTGATTAAATTGCTGCATTTAGAATTCAGAATTAGAACAGCACTGAGAGAAACAGATGGTTTTTTCTACCTATCTAAAAAGGTAGAGATGGGGAATTATCTCCTTTGCATTAGACTTTAACATGTAGATGTCTGTCTCAGAGATAGAAATCTACATTCAGTGGAGAGAAAAGGGTGAGGTTTATCTCATCCAAATATAGACATTTAAAAGAGATTGGATAAGTGATCTCTTCAGAGTATTTATTTGTATCCATAAGAGTGTTGTAAAAATTTAGCTTAAACAGTATACTTACTTTAGTCATCTAAGCTGTGTGAAATAAACTCTCCCCAGCCTTCTGCAGCTGAGCATAGAGATAGCCCAGCAAGCTTTAAATGAACTGTCTTGGATCACAAAACTTTTCTGCCTAAGACAACCTGCAAAACTGCCTTAGCTTGTACAAATCTGTCTCCTTCTCCTGCTCCTGGCCTTTGAACGAGCTCATTTAGTGTTTGTTAGGGTATTTCCATAGCACACTGCAATCTGCAGAGCAGAGAAGTCTCTTTTTATTACTCATTTCAACTGTTGAAGATGTTTTCTCCACACAGGTCAAAGGGGTTTGAATTGATGGGAGCTCACGATCTGGAATGTCAGGTAATTTCCAAATGCTCTAGTTTGCCCTGCTACCATGAAATAATAAATTTAGACATGGGAATTAGAATAATTAGGGGGTGACTTCATATGTCTGCATCGGTAGGTTTCCATTTTCTTGCCTTGATGCATTACTGCAGGATCTCGTAGGCATTGATTCAAGTAAGATTCTAGTCTCATATATGGGCATTTTAGAGGCTTAGACTAGGCAAAATTCAAAATATTTATACAGATCACTAAAAATATCTTGACCTATCAAGTACACCAGGGAAGCATATAATGTGTCTGTCACTTACTGGAGGAGAAGGAAGAAAAATTAGAAAAGGGAAGGGGAAGTTATGTAGTGGATGCCATCCTAGAGAACTATGCACTTAAAAACACTGGACTTGTGATGGAGGCACAGGAATGACAGAAGTTATTAAGAAGCTATTTACAAATTCTGTGGCTATTAAGAGCGATATTAGCTTTTACACTTGCACTTTAAAATATTTCCAGGCTGATTGGACTTTGTGAAAAGGCATAAAATACTGGTTTGGCTTAGTCTGTCCTTATTCAGCATTACTACTTTTTTCTTTACTGTATTTGTTGGTTACAACAATTACACAAGGCTTACAAGTTTTAACATCACAGAGAGGGTGGTGTGCATGGGTGCAAGTGTGTACATGTGAAGGAACCCACAGGCACTGGCTAAGAGCATCTAAAAACAAAGGATGACACTCTGATCTCTTTTAATCTCAGCCATAGCAATGTAAAATGAAGAGGAGCTCCAAAGCCCTTGAGAGTGGTACAGAGGGAGTGAGGAGTATTCTAACCCACTGTGCTCAAATGCAATCCACGTCTTTCTGAAGGTGGCAGTTTGGGTTTTATTGTATTTTCACTGTGTAATTCTGCAGTTTGCTTACAGCCCAACACCTTATCCACTTGGGCTTCCAGTTGCAAGCTTTGTGAGTATCTACATATAGACATACACATATATATATGTGTGTGTGTATATATATGTAAACGAGAATGTGCATAGTGTGGAAGTAGAGCCAATGTTTAGTGCACAAAGCTTTTGTGTGCCTGTCTGTAAGAGGCATAAAAGGGTACAGCTGGGCAAGTCAGCACACGCAGAGCAGTGCGATGGCATGGTATTTTGAAGGGGGAAGGGAACTGGTATCCATTCAGGCATCTATACTTCAGCCAAGTGAGTGTGCTGAGCTACCTGCTGTGGCTGGGGCAGCTTCAGCTCACCTCCCTTCAGTGTCTGCTTCTGAGGAGGGAGATGCTGCGTTGTGGCTCAATGGGTCTACTACGCTATCATCTGAGGGACTCCTGGGGTTCTTTTCTTTAAAAGAATACGGGTAATTATAGAAAATAATTTGTCCATACAGACGCGGCACCTGTAAATAAATTTTTAAAGTGGCAGTGTTCCATACACACAGCCAGCTACCACAGGAAATCTGGGACCAGCATGCAGATGCGGCTCTTTCAGAGCCAAAAGCTCTTTCATTTTCTAAAGCATGTTTTCCCAGTACCTGTATATCCCTGCTTCACTGTTTCCTTCACTCACCCACCACCTTATTTTACATATATAATACATGACATTTTAAGGTCTTTTTACTTCTTTCAACTGTCCGCTTAAATACCAAAATAGAAAAAAAACCCAATGCTCCACTGTTTCTTGACAATATAGAAAATGAGATTGTTTTTACCTTTCCCACACAGGGACAAAAAGAAGGCCTCCAAAGGTAGGGAAGAAGAAGAAAAGGAATGAAATCCATCTACTCAAAATGCTCGTGATTCAGAGAGCCATCAGAGAGTGATGAAAAGTGGCTGGATGGTCACATCCAGAGAGTAGTGGTCACTGGCTCAGAGTCCCAAAGAACATCAGTGACAAGTGGTGTCCCTCAGGGGTCCATATTGGGACCAGTGCTATTAATATCTTCATTAATGATATAGACAAAGGAATCGAGTGCACCTTCAGAAAAGTTTGACTATGACACCAAGCTGAATGGTGCAGTTGCTACACTCTGACTAAATGAGTGAGCATCTGAGGCGACCCTCAAGTTGATTTGATTCCTTCTTGCTGTTTCATGAGAAACGGCTGAAAGCAGAGTTCTCCTTTTTCTGTATATGTTGGCAACACACGGGTGCCAATAGTATAAAAATGATGTCTTGAACATGATTACCAAATTCCTACCAGCCTCACATGACACTGGAGCTGACCATATGTTACAGTAAGAAAACTCATGGACAAGAGTCAAGATTTAGTACCAGTTTTAGGCATGTGGTTCCCATCAGGGCCACTGCCTTAGAGTGGCACTACAGTCTTAGGGAATGGATTTGGCTAGACAACAGTGGAGAATGCTAAAGTACAAAAAAAGAGAAAAAAATTCCTAAAGATCATGAAACAGGAGATAAATTGCTCTTGTGAATTCCATACTGATTTAGAAATTGAAAACAGTACCAAAAAAAAAGAAAAAAAAATAAAATCAAAATCAAAACCACAACCAAAACAAAAAACCCTGAAAGGTCTATTGAGTAATAGACACTGAGCCCCTGTCCAACCAACCTGTTGCACGTCCCCACAACCTGACATACTGACAAGATTTCTGTGCCATGCTCCCCTTTGCCATTCTACTACACCATCCCTCAGCCACAGAGCAACAGCAACTTAAACACACAAATTCTACCATAACCACAGACAAATTGACTGATTTTGCCCATCAAGCCTAGGAAGATGTTTAAAAACTTTCAGATATTAATATAAATTGGTTTTCCTATTTGTTTTTCCTAGCACAACCTTACAAATCTTTTAGATCATGTTTTATTATTTAATGTTCTGAGATATCTGAATAAGACTATGTATTAAAATGTTAATATAGATTACACTAATTAGGCTGTCCCACCACAGACCTTTCAGATATGAGAATACTGAAGCACAGAAAGATTCTAGCTTTCAAAAACACACAATGGAAGTTAGTAGCATCCAGGCAAGAAGCAGAAACAGAGATTCCAATCTAAAGATCACTGAAGTCAACAGGAGTCTTTCTCTTGACATTAATGGGTTTTGGATCAAACCCTGAATGACCTGTCCACAGTCACATAGCCCATCAGAGAGAGAAGGGAAACAGGAGACTGCTACCCAAATTACTTTTTCCAGTGAAACTGACTGGATGGCAACAAGTTAAAAAACTCCCCTGAGGTATTATCATGGGCCCTGACCTGTGCTACACATTTTCAATGACACTTTTTCATAAATGAAAAAAATGGTTCACTGCTCTGATTTTCTGAGGTTATTTTCCTTTCCAAATCAGGTACATCTCTTAGAAATTTCAGAAATTTCTAGTTTGAAATGTCTGCTTTACATTCAGTAATTTCTGAGTGCTGTGAACACTACCAGACTTTTTCCTCCTTTCCTATGTTTGTCCAGTAAAAAGCAGGGGCTGAGACATGAATTTTGGTCCATCGCTGAACATTCCCTTGAGTTCTGGGCCAAAGTGATAGCTCTCCAAACAGTACTTGCAAACAGTGCATTCTTTTATTACTAAAGGCTCACATACATGAGAAGGTCAAATTTTTATACTGGTAAAAGAAATCTAAACTATGTGTGAGTAAGTGTCTGTGTGCAAGTAGATATATATGTTTATATGAATGCACAAACACAGGCATACATAAATAAAGTTAGATTCATGTCCTGGGGAGTAATGTTTAGGTATTGTACACCTAGATGTAAAAGCTTCAAAAAACTTTAAAAATAAAAGTCATTTCACCACTCAAGATGAAATAAAAAATGTTCTTTTAAAGAGCATTTAGTTTAAGTGCAGGGTTCTGCAGCAACTAGTAATATCTTAATTTTGTACTTCATCATTTAACACAATGCAACCAGACAAACTTTAACATAGCACAGCAATCTGAAGATTCAGATGCCTGGCAACCCTATTGTAAGACTCAGCCTCTTATTCTGTTTTTGGAATAAATGTTATCCCCCCACAAACTAGAGAAAAGTTTAGACTCGATATTTGAGATCAGAATTTTTGTGTTTTCTTTCTCTCTCATGTCCCTTCTTGTATTTTTCCTTCTTTTTTTTTTTTTAAAAAGCAGCAACCTAAAAGGTCTGGATTCTGAGTTTTTCAATTATTAGAAAATGAGAATAGTGACACAAAGGCATTTTTACTTATTAGAGCTTCTCTTGTGTTTCTTTCTTCACCTGATGTCTTTCTTTGTGTAATGCCTGCCTAGCAATACTGGCAAATTGTTTCTGAAGAGCTACAGAGAAGAAAATGCTTTGATCCGATAGAAACACATCAGTGTAATAGCAGTGGATACCTTTTATTTTCCAGTCTTTCAATGCCCCCCTTCAATTCACAAAACACACACTCAGTGATTAAAAATTCCTGTCATTTTTGTTTTAGAAACTGGGAACCTACAACTTTAAAGTGTGGCAAAGTAAATCTTCTGCCGGAGTGATCAAGGAATTATGCTATTGTCCTGTCTTTATGTTTTCCACAATGCATAAAGCATCACTGTCCTTAATTGTTCTTTCATCTCACCCATTGACTTGAAATCAGAATTGCTCTCCAGGAGTAGTATTAGCTTGAGAACTGGCAAAGAAAAGCAAAGAGGCTTAGCATACCTCAGCACTGCAGATTAAGTGCCTCTTCAAAGATGTCACCCCAGATGTGGCAGGCTACATTCCTACTTTCCCCTGGCAACAGCTGTGGAGCCACATCAGTGCTACTGCCTTATGTTCCTGAACATTACGAGAAGGAATAAAAGCTGCCTTTTTAATGGCTTGGGTTTGTATTGGAGGCATAATTTTCTGTTTACTTTTCAAAAGGGCAAGCCTTCTTGTGTTTTCACTGCTGACAGATAAAGATGAGTTGACATCCCACAAGAAACGCTTCCTTTTTGGGCTATTCCATAGTGTACCCTCTGTTGGTTTGGTTCATCATTCCTCTCAGGGACTGCAATGTCTCCTTCACTAAGCTGTGATTACAAGCAACTGCTTGCAATTTCTTTAATGTCTTTGGTTGATTTCACTTCCAATTAAAAATGGTCGGTGGTATGAGCTACTGCGAAGTGGGCTGAAGACAGCCAGGCTGCAGGTACAGCAGATGCGGCAAAAGGAGTGTTTCAGGAGTGGGCTCCATCTGGAGTGGGATTGTTCACATGGGCAGAGAATGAAAACTGCACAGCTGCATTATGCAAGGACAGCAGCATCTGCGTTTTCTTTTGTGCCTCAGAAAACCCAGGCTGGACTCAAACTGTGACCAAGAAGTAAAAGTTTCTGTAGCCCATCTGAGGCTACCACTCTTCCACTATCAGGTCGTTATAACTCTGAAGAATAAGTGCTGCTAGTGAAAAACAGGTCAACATATCAAGCACTCACTCTACCTTACTGCTTTTGATTGGCTGTAATTTATCTGTACTCTCTAACAGCTAGTATGTTGGATTCTGAGGATATCCAGCATTTCCAGGTTTTTCTTTCTTTTTTTTTTCTCTTTTTATTTTTGTTTTTAGAAAGGGAAGACTTCATGCATTGCAAGTTTTTTTTTATGTCTGTGTGAGCCTTTTATTTCAAAACCTCTTGCACACAGAATTCAAATTCTATTACATGTAACATTTTCCTCTTAACACTCCCCTTACCAACACAGGTATTGACCCAACAAATCTCGATTCTCTTGCCCAGATGTGTATTGTGCCTTTTCTCTGCCAGTTCCCTGACGCTTTTTTCCTTTATATCAGCCCTGAAATGTTCCCTTTTCTGCTAGGCTGCTTCCTTTAACTTACATCAGTATTAGATAGTCTCATTGATCTATCTGAGGGATCCTACATCACCAATGTCTAGATGCATTTTTGTCTGACCTGTCTCGGACTATAGACTGCATATTTTTTTGTAGCAATCACCACAACTCCATCATTTAACACATTGTTAGTGCATACAGAGCTGGTAGAAATATATCCAGAGCATAAGTAATCCAAGATTAGTAGTTTTCATGTAGCTAATTGATTGACTTGGAACCTAGTTTACAAATTTATCACACTTAACACTCACTTGTGAATACATGCCAGTCATTGTCAGAGAGGAAAATGAATTACAGAAACCCCTGGTGTAATCCTCTTGGAAATTCATGTTTCCACGCCTACATAATACGAGGGACTAACCTTCCTGCAGGTTACACACAGTGTATTTAGGAATAACCTCAGAGAAGAAGGTATAAGTAGATCTATGTCCTCTACAATATAGTATGGTAACACAATTTTAAAAGTGTGACCTATCCACAATTCTCAGAACACTGTTTTTATAAGTAGCAGCTGGATGTAGCTGAATGGATCCAGTTTACCTCTGTATGATTAATAATTTATTATTATATGTGTATATTGCTCAACTATTTTAAGGTTCACCTTGATCATAGATGTACGACAAAAATGTCTTATTAGGATGTCTCTGTTACCCAGAATTGATTTGTACTGTAGCTAATGAACAAAATGCAATTTTGTTTACAGTCTGTGTCCTCCACATGTAGGTCATTCCTATGAATATCCTGGCTATTAAATGACATCAATTCTACCTACCTATTTAAGATGCAGGATAAACTAAAAGGAATTTAGTATAAGAGTAATAGTTTAGGACAGCCAACTGGAGTTTATTCCCTGCAGAGCATTGGCTGCTTCCTCTGTTGTAAGGAAGTAGCTCTTATAGCAGCAGTTTCTCTATGCATTTCACACAATCCACAGATATTCAAGTCTCTTGGTAGAGAACAGAATATGGATCGAAATATGCAAAAGGGGCAGAACCTTATCCTGTTGCTCTGTGAAACAGAGTAACAAGACATGAGTCAAATGCAGTTTTCTTCCCAGCTATATCTCTCTATTGAATAGTGCAGGAAGGATTATCACCAGTATGTGGTGACTAGATGGCCCATGCTGTCCACAGAAGAATAACACATGAAGTCTCAAGTATTTTTAATTTCTAAAAAACCCCACATTTTTTATGAGCTATGACTCAGCTCTTGATTGGAAAATTCTTGATTACTCTTACTTCAAACTTTTTTATAGATCTTATTTTTCTGCTTACAAAATAATTGTAAAATTGTTTTGTGGTCATCCTAAAGTATCTGTGCACACTGTAGTATCAGAAGAACATAAATGGGATTTCCCAGGAAAGAGCCATCCTCATCCATACCAACAAAAACCTCCATGGCCAAATATCAGTTTCATATTAGCCTGTAAAGGCTTTCTGTGCCCAAATTGCCTCCAGTGCAACTACGCAGGAAAGACACACAGCAGGCCTCTAATAAGTAACATGGGAAGTGATCCTGCAGATCTAGTCTGCTAGGCAGAGTCATACACACTCCTGGTGAAGATACTAAGAAAGTCCACACAGAACAAAACTGTACAAAAGCTCTCCAGAATGGGAGAAAAATAGAAAGGTGCTGTTCCTCACCACTCAGATATTGTCCTGAATTTACACCAGAGAAAGCCCTATCACAGACAGAGCAGACAACACAGAAGAAACGACATCTAATAGAAGTGATATTACAAACAGACATGAAAACACTGACAGGGAAATAAAAGAAACCAGGACAGAAACCTTTAATTCTGAAAATAAAGGACATTAAATCAGGCCAAGAAACTAGGATCAACCAACAAATTAAGAAGAAAACCTTTAGTACCATAAGCATACAAAGAAATTCTTTCAAGGTCAAGGGAAAGCGTGTCCCCCTTCTGCCTTTTATTAAGTGTATGCTTGGTGCCTTAACCAAAGTGCAGCGGTTTCTTCCCACACCACACCTCCCCACACATCATCTTCTAAGAGGTGTCATATTTAAAATAAGTGAACACAAAAGTTCAGTCATGGGGAAAGCTGTGTGCTAAAACTACTGCTTTATAAAGTTCCCAGAAAAATGGGATAGAGTTCTAGCCAGAAAATTAGGCACACTGAAAGCTTTTATCTGTATAAAGCTACTACGTGCTTCCTTACCTGACTCTGACACAGGCCACAGTAGTAGCTAATAATTTTCCATAGCAATTGCTATCTCTGAGATCAAAGACACAGAAGCCATGTGTTTTCTTCAGACTGGCTGACCAGGGTCAATCGGCCAGCATACATTTATTTGCCCTTGTTGTCCTCAGATAATTCAAATTACACCTATGATCTCTTACAGAATGGGGTAAATGGAATGAGAGAGTGGGGCAGGGGGTGAAAAGATGTACCGTCAAGAATCTAGACAGAGAGACAAGGGGAAACTTAGAAAGAGAAGCAGTGGAAGAAAAAACGTGCTAGATAATCCAAGAGGAGGATGTTGCTCTCAAAATCAAAACAATCTGATCTTACATGGCTAGGCTAAGTGAATTTCTTGAGCTACTTTGATTTCTTTTTTCTGTTTTTTATTCTCTTCTGAAAAAAGTGTGGGAGGCCTACTACACTGAGGAGTCTCCTCACATCACTCTGGGAGGAGAGTGATTTCCAAACACATAAACCTGTGAAGATGAGAAAATGAAATCATATGGAAGTATAGAGAGTAGGAGGAGGAAGGAGAAAACAAAGTTGATATCATAACAGAGAGATTAGAGAAAAACTAATAATAAGAAGAATCCATATGGATGTTCAGGACTTCCTGGACCAAGGTATGGTAAGTGAGCCACAGAGACCTTTTGCAGTGAGTCTGACAGTTCCAGACCCTCTCAGGTCTGCAGCACTGTTGCAGACTAACTTTGATGCACACATGTGGTGGGTCAGAGACAGCCAGGAGGCTTTAAACTCGTGGAATATGATCCAAACAAATGATCTGTGCATTCACAATGTTCAAACACGGAATTTGCAGCTGTCCCGTGGCTCCCACAGAATTATGGTTCTCACCGAATTATGTGGTGAGAGACCAAATTCTCCTTTCAATTTTCTTGTGAAAAAGAGTCACCAGAAACGCATATGCCTGGTGTTCTAAGGAAGCCTGCAGAAACCTTAGGAAGGAGCACAAGTGATACAGGTAACAGAAGGGTGAAGAATGAGTGAAGAAACTTCACCTGCTGGAAATCAGTATCTCCTCACAGTTAGTGAAAGCAATTATTGTGATCAGAAGAGGTGATGGTGGAGTAGAAAGAGCAGCAGTAATGTCTGTATTATCTAAATACCTACAAGTAAGGCACTGACACGCATCTAAAAGATCAGAGAAAAGAGAGAGCAGAAAGAGGAATTAAAAAGGAGAATGCTGGACTATCACAGTATTTCCCAGTTGTATCCAATTCCACCTGGCTTATAAGACCTATTCCTTGTCAAATTCAACGTTATTGATTTTTTGCAAATAAATCACTGCCTGGGTCCAATTTTACAAACAACCATGCCAAGTGTAATGCAATTGATGAATTCTCAGAATGTGCAAAACCAAAGTAGACGGCTCTACCGCAGCCCTGTTCTTTGCTTTAAAGGCCAGTAGGGTGAGGATGCATAAGGTCAAACCATGTTGCCATTTCCAGTAATCTGGAAATGCAGTCTGGCTCAAAGTTAAAGAGCTCTAATTTGCAATGGTGTACAGTCAGGGGGAAAAAAAAAAAAAGGCAAAGGAGAGAGGAAATGTTCCAGGAGCCAGTTATGCCTTTTACTCACCAGTTATCCCATTTCTTGTCTGGCATAGTTAATGGCTTGGTCTGGTGAGAAATTAGTGTTTGCATTGCCCCTTTAAAGATGTGGTGTGAAAGCGCTTTATGAGCCATGTGTATTAGTGTTCATATTTGTGTGGGTCTGTTGAGTTTTAATCAATCATCCTTGTTTCAGAAGACTTTAATTTTGCTCTCATTAAGTATGTGTGAGTTTTGTGTGTGTGCAGGCGCATATATTTATCCCTGTCAGCATTCAGAAAATTACATGCCCCTAGTTAACATATTGTACAGTACTACAAATTCTCATGAATATCACTTATCACAAGGATAAGTTTGTCAAATGGAATGGAACGGAAACTTTTCTCATTTTCAAACAAATTGCCTCTGTTAAACACACAGATATTTACCATGTTTTTGTATTATGCTTGTAAAGTATAACTGTTCCACTTACCAGTTCTGTATTTCCAGAGACAGTCGCTGACAAAACCACTGTCCAGAATTTCAGAAATTAAAATGTCTCTGAAGCATATTTAGAGCTGCAAAACTCTTAACATTTTTCACAATGTTCTCATGCAATGATTTTGCTCCAGTGGATGACAGCAGTCAATGTGAAGGTCTTGGGTAAGCATGTAGTCCCAGCAAAAATTTGAAGGGCAATCAAGCAAATGCTAAGTAAGATTTCAAGTTTTTATCCTGATCAAACTGAAATCGCCCCTCTGTCATGTCCTAACCCACTAAAAGTTATATAACTTGTTTCATTAAAAAGCACTAAAACCTCCAGCAACTCTTCTGTCCTTTTCTTTCTTCTCTACCATTTGTAACCTTTAGTCCTTTCATTCTTACTTTGTGCTACAAGGGTATAAAACCTGTAATTAACAACTTCTTTATTGCCTCTGCAATAGTAATTGCCATGTATAGCCTTGAGGTACTAAGAATAAAAAATAATTTTCCTCCCCCTGCCCCTTGGATTTAACTAGCACTCCACAGTTATTATTAGGATCTTGCCAAAACTTCACCTTTCGCAAGAACCTTGGGATAAAAGTGCAATCCCCACACGGTGACCTCTGCATGCAGCAATCAATACTTATGCTGTAATATTTCCCCTTCTTGCTGTTTCAGAGCAGCCTTTTTAAAAAAAACAGGCTGGGAAGAGATTAGATTATCAATTATCATGAAACTGTCTGCAACTTCAAAGGGCTGCAGAGCAAGGGAAACCATAGTTTATCAGGACTGTAAGCGTTCTGCAATTATCTCTCATGTCACCCAGATGTAGAGCAGTAGTTGGGGGAATAACTTGGGTCTGTGGTGAGAGACTGGGTTGGTGGAAAAATATAAAAGCAGCATTTTCTTTGGAACATGAATCATTGGTTTTGGGTCAGATATTGACAATAAGTAGGATCTTGAATGTGTTAACTACGAGCAGCTCGATCCAATATACTCATGTATCTATGCAGCGTGAGCATTTTATCGATAAGCAGACATGGGACACTTTCTTTTTCCCTGAAACTCCAATTTTTACGTAGGTCAACAGATTGTTAATAGTGTGTCAAAGAATGATGCATTGATAGTCAGTAAAACTGCAAGATGTTTGTTCTCAGTCATTCCCACAAGTATTAAGCCTATGAGTTTGCACAGGAAAACAGCTTCGCAAGTCAAGTAAAACACAGAAGTTTGGAAGCAAAACTCCAGCTACTGACATCACTTCCTGACGCAATATGGCATTTTTGTTTGGTCTTGTTTTCCAGTGGGATTCATGAGGCTCCAGTTTGACCTGTGATATCTTAAGCTGAGGAACAATGGAAAATAATTGTAATGTTTATTAATACATAGAAAAAGCCTCTGGCTATGCAGAGCACCAAATCAAAACAATTAAAGTAGCATGTAGTCACAAGTCTGGTTAATGTGCAACTTTCTGTGTCAGGATATGATATACTGAATGAAAATAAGTTCATAAAGGAATTTTACTTAGTTATGTTCCAACTAGGTACCCTTTTATTCCACACAATATTTAAGCCAAATGTTTACCCTTGACCATGACCACACAAGGACAAAAAAAGTATGATTAACAAAGCTGGACAATGTTATTAAGCATAAACAGGACTAGTCCTTTAATATATGTAACAAAGATAAGAAAGTGCAATACTAATGTGTTTAACTTACACAACATGCAGGGATCTCAATGCACTCCAGAGCAAAGGAGATAATAACATGAAGTTTATATATAATGGGCCTTACTGTACCACAGACATGGTGACAGGTCTAACCTCCAAAAATGTGCACAGGTGAAGAAAAACAGAAGAGAGACCCAACTGGCTTGACGTGGTAGAACAGAGTGAGTAATGTTAGAGGCATTATGTTCTTGCTTCCCTTTTGTTTCTTCCCAGTTGCTTCTCTATGATACAACATTGGGTTATTTGTTGTTATTGACATTTCTTCAGGGATTACTTATCACCCAAGAGACTGGATAATGCCTAAGCTTAAACCAAACATCAATCTATGGTTTCCTCATGCTTTTAGACAAGAAAACCATAATGGTGGAAAGACTTAAACTTTGGTGGAGCCAGGAAGACTAAGACATTATAAACTGGGTGCTGAGTGGAATATCTGGACTCCTTTGACCTTTTTCTTTCTTTTTAAGAGGCAGGCCCTGTACCAAAGATAGTGACATTTTACATTTTAAAAATAAGTTCTCAGGGGCACATCTGACAAAGAACTAGAATTTAGTTCCTCTCACAAGAAACTAGGATGGAAAAGTAAAACCATTCACAATGCAAGTGTTATTTCTATCTCGAGGTGGCCATTAACCAGGCAATGTAGATTCCTGATGGCCGTCTGAGGACCTGCTGGGCAAAAATCACAATATTTCAAATAAGGAGTCAATACAGAGACTATGCCCCACTGCCTCCTAAGGTATATGGTATCTATCCCAGGTCTCTGATGGCCTGTTGGAATACTAAGAGGTCAAAGGCTTGAAAAATGGGAGAAAAAAGGGAATCAAAATTAATTTCATGTTGTGGACAGTTTCATGGCTCATCTTTCCACAGCTGTCATTTTGCCGCCTGCTGGTTTTTAACCTACTTCTCACCAAATAAAGTGGCTGTAGCTGAAACCTAATCCACTGATTGCTCATACAGTTATAGGGATAAATCTAAACCTTGTATATGCTGAGAGTCTACTCTCCTGAGTTGGTCTACATTTGGCCTTGTCTAAAAATATCAGTGGCAAGGAAGGATACCCCAATTTTGACCACTGCATGGTAAGGACCTGGAAAGATTGCAGAATAATATTTTGTGTGAGCTATTGTGAATAGGATTGGACTTCTTGGGTTGTTTGTTTTTCTTTAGACCTCATGTATTCATGTGGAAAGTAGGATGCTTTTATGAAATAAAAGCTTTTCCTCTTGTTTGGAAATGTGTTTGTCCCCATCTGACACTTATACAACCTGAAACTTATTTCCTTTGCTGGTAGCTGAAAAAGAAAACATTTTCAAACATATGCTGCATTTAGAGTTAATACGTAGAGAACTATTTTTCCTTAGTCAGAGATAACTTTAACTTATTTACATGTATGCTACTTTCTATACTAAAAAAAAAGCTGAAGAAATACTAAAATTTTAAAGATGGGCTTCCTACAAATTTATATGACATTGTACCTAATTTTCAATGATGTCATGGTGCCAGATGAAACAGTTTCCTGGGGGAAAAAATGTGCAGTTAATCAGTTTAACCCATTTAGGAATTAACTTGAGCATCTTATTGTCAGATTTAACTCTGGAGATTGTCAATGTTCTTTTGCCAGTGTTAACAGCAGATACACAACTATTTCATGTGTATTTC
Source organism: Mohoua ochrocephala (assembly GCA_013398855.1). Taxonomy (NCBI): domain Eukaryota; kingdom Metazoa; phylum Chordata; class Aves; order Passeriformes; family Acanthizidae; genus Mohoua; species Mohoua ochrocephala. Next base: position 176,710 of record VZTA01027955.1, on the reverse strand, counting down.
AGATGAGAAAGATGGAAGATATCTCTTTGTAAAATATGGTATATCATACCTGTTGTAGAAATGCAGGTTGGCCTTAACTGGGTCAGGCTTCCTTTTTCTACGAGTTTTGCTGAAGGAAGATCCTTTCTGGAGGAAACATGCCTGCACTCTTGTAATAAAATTAAATGTTATTTCATGCCTTCAGCATTTCAGACAGTCAAGGAAATGAGCTCTCTCTTTTGTCATTTAAAACTGACCATTTTACATGTGCTTTTCTCCCTATTTTTTCCTTCAGAAGGCAGTCAAAGAGGGTGGAAAGGACACTGTAATGCCTGGGCAAGTCTTGCTTGTGTTCTGAGCTGGACAGAGCCTCCGTAACCACCTAATTAGTCTTTAAATGAGTGTCAAGTCTGCACTTCTGGGGCAAATCTTGCAATCAATGCCATGCACCTGTCTCTAAGTGTGGAAGAGTCTCAGAGACATAAACTGGACTCTTCTGGGGTGAAACTGTATCCGAAGCTGCACTTCCACCTCTAGGGCACATCAGAGTTATTCTGAAAGAAGCCTCCCCAAAACACACATGGCATGGGTGCCAGGTGCTCAGCACCAGCTGTTTCCTCCACTCATCTACTCCGTGCTGTGCTTCTTGCCAACATAGAAATTGTCATCCTCTTTCCCCAGCTTCCTAACACACTGGGTGCAGGAGCAAGGCCTAGTCTGGGCAGTGTTGCATAGTTTGTGCTGCACGAGCTCATCTGAGCATAGGGACAATTAAATATAACATTTGACATAAACAACATCCCTGTGGAACAAGGACACCTTGATAGCCACGCTCTTATTTATGTAACTGGAGGGTTATATAAATCAGCAGGCTTTGGGGGTAAAAACCGTTTGTTTGTCAAGCCTCTGTCTAGTGCCTGGCTCAGGGAGGCCCTGATCCGTGACCTAACCTCTAGGCACAACCAAAACACAATAAAAAGAATTTGCCTGGCCACTGGGAAAATAGAAAAGAAAGATAGCTTCTGCCCTGCAAAACTTACTTCTCCTGGTAATAAGGGGACCAGTCTTTCATAGGCAAACAGAAAACTTAGAATTGTTTAGGTATCAGGAAACAAATTGGGTATCTACAGCCACACATTCCCCCTCACTAAACTATTGCGTGATCTGAACTCTTGGCAATGAAATGATCATTTAGCTAGAAGTTTACTGAATTCAAAAAGCCAAGACACAAACAAGAAAACGCATTCGATATTGTCAACAAACTGTAGAGCATAAGCTTTAAAATATAAGTAAATTGGGGCCAGCTGGTAGAAGCAGGCACCACTTCATTAAAGAGGAGGTAGATATACCAGTTTATACTTGATGAAGACATACTTTTAAAGTATCTGCCTTGGTACCTTCGCTGTCTGTCACATGCAGCTATCCCAACAGGCTTGTGCAAATGCAAGGTCTGTGTATACAGCACAAACATGAATGTGCTCTTGGCAAGTTGCAACCCTATATACAAGTGTGTGATACTTGCTGCCCCAGATGTTTGATCGTTCACACTAAGAAACCCTTAATTTTTTGCCCTTGGGAAAATTTCCTGGCTGAGCTGTCTCAAGCTTCTTCTGAACCTCTAAGGTATACAACAAAAAATTCAGCATCAAGTTGGTGCTATGTTTCTCATCTGCCTGTGCAGTCAATGGATGAGCTGCTTATGTCAGTCATCCCACTTGTCATCTGAAGGAAGAAAACAGAGATTTAATTAAAAAAATAAAATAAAATAAACAGACAAGCAAAAAGACATTGAAGGTTCCAGTGCAGCACCTGCAGAAGTGAACCCTGCCCACGTCTGACACTTGTTTTAGGAGCGTCATCCATGACAGTGTCTCAGACCTCCTCAGGGAGGTAGGGATATGCCGTTGTCCTGGCTTCTACCCGAGCACAAATAGCCCAACAATGGGATATGGAAAGGATCTAGCCCAACTTCTGCTGGTCTGAGTGAGAGTTCAGCAATCAGCTATTTATGGAAGTATGGCACAATGAGAATTTCTGGTGACCTAAGACAGAAGGTCAATTTTTAGGTTTCCAGTATGCAATGCAAATAAGTGTTCTTACTATAAGAGCTGCAACTTTTTTTTTTTCTTTTTAAGCATTCATTTAGTCAGAAGCACTTATGTAAACGTCACAGCTCTTTGCATACATCAGTATAAAGTTCTATACGTTACAAAATGTAGCAACAAACAACACAATTCCTGCGGGATTAAGCACAGTGAGCACAGAGCAATAAGGGAATAATGTTTATGAGCAGGAAATGCTAGCTTGTAGCAGACTGATATATTTACACCTGTTCACTCAAATGTCACATTTACATATATCTACTTTTTAATTATATGTGGGCACTGTAGTACTCAGACTTGTTTACATTGAGTGGATCCAGAGTTCTGACTGCTGGTTTTAAACATAAATGGAAGAAGAAACCAAATAAATACAGTATGCATGTGTAACTGGGAAGGTGAGATGATAAAATTATTAATAATAAATAATTTCCAAAAATTCAGATTTTTTTTTAATGTGTATCAAAATGCAGTGAATCATAGAATATCCTGAGTTGGGAAGGACCCACAAGGCTCATTGAAGTCCAAATGTATTGAATTTCAGACCAAGCCCTAGTTACTGAGCCTTGCTTCCATAAACATCCCTCGGAAAATGTCCATTGACATCAGTAGGTCCAGGAGATCATATACAAAAACCCAAATTTTGTGCCGTGCTCTCCTCTGCCTCCCCTTCATGAAGAATCCAATGCTGAACAGAAATGTTGCACTTCTGCCCAGAGCTGACATAAGGACATATAAGAGAAAAAGAATCGTGGAAACAGAAAGCAGACTCTTTAGCTACAAGAAGAGATTATACTTGTGGTTGACTTTGTCTGCTTATCAAGTGTACTTATATTTCTGTGTAGATTTTGCTCATTACGTTTTGAGTTGCATAGGACGGGACATTTTTGTTGGGACAGGTAGGAGATGCAATGGGGATGGAAATTTTAATCTAAACCACCAAAAAATAAGTTGAATGAAAACTTCACTGTTCCAGATAGATTCTACCCTGATGTGGTAGAAGATAAAATCTACCTGAACTGTCTTACCCATTCAGCTGCCCACATGCTGCTGCTACAAGAAAAGCCAGAATGCATATGTGACAGTGCATGACATTTGTTGCTAGCATTGTAAGAACTGCATTCAGAGTAGCAATCTGGAGGGTTTTTTTAAAAAAAAGCTCTGCTGCTAATCTTTATTTAAAAGAATAATGATTCCTATGTGTCTTTAAAAGTTGAAGCCCAACTCGTTAGTTTAAAGGAAATACCGAAGCCAGTGTAAGGGTTATTTTAATTCCAGGCCATGTTGGTGTGAACATTATCAATTGATCTAGGATTTAAGTGACCTGTCTGGAATGCTTGACAAACAAATTTTTCTCATGAATTATACATATTACTGAAAACCATACTTAATGGGAGACTGGGAAGAGGGCAGGTATTTCCATCACCTAGGGGTGAAAGCCTTGCAAATTAACAACAAGACGGTTCATTGAAGCAGGTAATGGATTAGTCTGTGAAAACAAGAAATCTTTGTGGGAATGACTGTGATTATTCATATAGTCTGTTTGCTAATTATTGCTAGTATGAACATTATTTTAACTGCTTTTAAGAACCTTGGAAATGATGTGGCTTGTCAACAGTGTTGTGAAACACTGCAATATAGGAGAGTTATAAGCAGTACGCACTCGTTCATGGGAAAACCTTGCATTTGATCATGGAATCAAAATATGCACAGTATATTTATTCTCACATAATGAATATGTGTCTGCCTTGCAAGAGGAAAGAATAATAGATAAGAAGGTTTTTAAAAAATGGGAGGTATGATATGTCAGCACAGAGTAGTGATGTTAGAGCTGCAAAGCTACCCAGCTAACATGAGGCAGAGCATACCATGATCTGACATAGATAGGACGGGAAAAGGCTTATCCTGCAATGCTCATTCCTGCATTCAAATTCCATGACTAATAATGCCTAAACATACATGTGGTTAGAGAAGTCAGTGTCATTTGGAGAAAAGCTATATCTTCCTAAGAGCTACGTGGCCCAACATACATATATATATAGTTTATAAAAGCATTTTTCCTTTAAAGTGATGTCCCTTTTTCCTTTGCACCGGCTAGCATCCAGACTTCAGCGATAATTTTGGCGTATGCATTTTGTGAGGTTCTGCTCTTTCCAGTTTTGTCACTCTTCCTTTGAGAAGCCCCATCTGTGCTCCTTTTCCCATTTCATCTACTACTTTCAGGTATTTCAAGAGATTTTAAGTTTTGTAGTATCATTCCTTACATCCTCCACTGCCAGTATCACGTGCCTTTTGAAAGGACACTAGATAACTAAGTTTAAAATTACATATCACTGCAGTGTCTTCAACTTGTAGCAGAACTTCAGTCTCAATTGTTTTTATTTCCTAGAATTGACATTTCAAAGCCAGAATGACCTATCTAAATCCTTCTCTAGCCTTCTACATAATACTGGCCTTCAAATTTCACTCATTTTCCATTTAAGTTCCATATCTTTCAGTAGCTCTCCTGCACATGACTTTAAAGCCATGCACAGCGAGATTCATATGACATGTTCACCTGTGAGCTAGTCCTGAAAATTATTTATAAAAATGTAATTTAAAAAAGAAATAGCATCTTTCTGTTATCTTTCTGTTATCTTTAAATGTTCCCTAAGCAGATTGCATGCACCAAGTGCTGCTTGCACATACTCATGTTTCCCCATTAAATCCAAAAGAAGTTTGAATGACTTACCCAGCAGCAGAGGTCCATGCAGAAGACAGCTGAAGTTAAAAAACAGGTCTCACACTCAGTTTCGATTTAAGGCCTTCAAGTGAGGAGAAAACTTCAAATTCCTTTAGTGACTAAATATAGCAGCCGATAAAAATTTGCATGCAATTTCAAATCTGAATCTGCCTACATTTCTAATCTAAATCTGCCTCAATAGTGAAATATTTTTCACTATTGGCACTTCTCTCCATACTCAGCTTCAGCCTTACTCTGAAAATCTGTGGGTTGATCCTGTCTTTAACGGATGCTGGAATGGTGTTTCCTTCTACACGGGCAAGACTTTTATGCACAGTCTCCTGTATGTTCTCAGATTGGAGGAACATTTTTCCTTCCTGAGCCTCTGTGATCAGCCTGGAGGAGTAATCACAGGATGCACAGTACAGTTTTATTCCTTCTTCCTATCCATCCTAGGTATTTCATAAGCAGGTCATACTCATTTATCTCAAGTGACAGTGACAATAAATTAATTAGGAAGCATCCTGATACTAATTTCCTTGGTGTAATTTCAGGTTGTATTTCACAGTACCTGTGGCAAGGTTGTGTGAGAGGCACTGGGGACTTACACAGAAGGAGAAACTACTTTCAGGTCAGTACCTATGATATACTCCAAGGTCATCTGGCAGCACGGTTTACCTTACCCTAATAATGGAAACACTGGTCCTCGTGGAATAAAAGAGATAGAGATTGGCTTTCACCAAAACCAGCCACTGGAAGCGAGTTGTACGTGATATTTTGACTGACTTTTAGAGACACAACTTAAGTAGATTTCTTTACCAGGAGGCTAAATTATTCAAATAAGATGCTTGAAGTATGAAATAAGGAATGGATAACCACAGAATCCCTTTTTTTTGTTTGTTTGTTTGAAATGGACTTTAAATGTCACCTGCTTCCAAGCCGCCTGCCAAAGGAAGGGGCGCCTCCCTCTAGACCAGGTTGCTCAAAGCCCCATCCAGCCTGGCCTTGAACACTTCCAGGGATGGGGCATCCACAACTTCTCTGGGCAGCAGACTTCTCTATTTTTTAGTATACATCAGGCGTTACCTCTTACTTATTAGGATTCCACTATCTCTCAGCTGTGTTTTTAATAACGGGTTAGATTTTGAAAAATGTCATGGCACAATTATTGCATTCAAGAAACTTTAATATACTCTTATCAGTGGCCATGCAGACCAGATCACAGAAGATGTTTCACATACTGAACCTGCTTCAATGAAAGCAATGGCAAAATAATTTGTAGAAACTATTTATCTATATGTACGGTTTACTTGATTTCAGGTCTCCTGAAGGTATTATTCCAAATGATGACACTACTTGGTAGTAGATATTTCACTAGTCAAAGCAGGTTAAGTTGTCTTTTGTATAGACACTACATTTATTTTACCTAGAGTATACACCAGCAATGTTAAGCTTGTGGAGGCATTGCAGATGTAAGAGAAAACAAGTGTCTAGAGATAAGTAACAGAAATTTTATGATAAACATGATAAGGTGAAATGCTATTAAACACCCAGACAAGTTTCATTTAAAATATTTTTGCTGCTGATAGTCCTTTAGTTATGGATACCCATATTAAATATTGTAAACTATCTGAATGAATATTAAGTGTCATATTGATACAGCCAGCAATTATACTGCTTGCCCAGTTTTAAGCTTTTTCTGCTTCCAAAAATATTAGAAAAACATGAAAAGAACTATGAGACATAACCTGACTTGCACCATCCTCCACTGAAAAAGCTTCCTAACAGAGGTAGTTTTTAAAATGTTATTTATTCTGAGAGCCTCATATAAAAGTTCTCAGGAGCTTATAAATATCTGAATTTTCTCCTAATGGGCATATAGGAAACCTCAAGTTTATTTTGTCAAAGGTCTTTTTATCATTGGTTGCGTAGGCTGCCAGGGTTCCTGCATGCCACTAGCTTTTTAGATAATATTCAGTATTTTCATTGTAATTCTCTGGTTGTAGTCATTCATTTACAAAGCTTACTTGGTCTGGGCTAATAATCTTACAGATCATGTCCTGCAGGCTGTCTGCTAGAATTTTTGCCAGAAGTTGAAAATTCCAATTAATTATCAACAAGGACGAAGCTTCCTGAAGGCTTTGAGAACCTTACCCAAAATCTTATCTCACCATTCCCACTTCCTTGATTGCTTTGAATTATGTACATTATTCAGCTGACCATATAATGTGTAAATTCAGCCTTCATAACTTCTATTCATCCCTAATATCTGCTAATTCAGTTTGCAACAATCAGAACTGGATATCTTGGGTTGTTAATCTTTTGTTTCCCAAAAAATACTACTCCGGCTAGACCTTGTTTGCATCCCTTCTGTATCTAAGCATAAATGTATTAATATTGCAGCAAAAACTACCAATGCAATGTGTCAATACCATAATATATTGCTTGCCACCATCCACATGGCAAGTTTTTACTAAGTGTCTAATAAGTTCTGAGTCTGGCAACACATACTGAGCGGTCACCCCTCTAAGAAATGGTCTGTACAGGCAACCAGTCTGGTTTCTGTAGCTGATTAGACAATTCAGTTCCTCTTGGACATACCAGTCCCATCCGCAGAGACCCATATGCCGCTGCAAATTCAGTCCCTCTCCATTCAGGGCCATCGAGCATCATCGCAAAGTTCTTTGTCCCACAGTGAGTTTCTGAAGACTGCAGGTCCTTTTCTATATGTGAAAACTATTCCTGGAAGCCATCGGTCAGTTTGAAGAGCCATTGCCTGTTGCCATGGTTTTGCTGTTGGTTAATCCTTGAGTATTCATCATGTTTTCTATAGAAAATCTACATCAGATTTAAAAGAGAAAAACAAAAATCTTGATCTATGCCTAGAGTAAGCAAAGAATCCAGTTACAACTGGAAACTATATCTTAAGGTTTCTAACTTCCTTCCTAGAAAATAACTAAAGATTTGTGGATGGGACAGGAAAAAAGTAGTCTATGAATGTTGAAAGGTGTCGCAATCTAAATGTTATAGAGAAGGAAAATGGAACATGCTGTGATCAAGTTGACTAGGTAGTGTGCAAAGTATTCTTTGTTAAACCCTCCTCAGTTCCTGCACAGACCAAAAATAAGGGATTTTCAGCTTAACTTTTAGGGAGATCCACTCAGGTAACCAGAACTCATAATTAGCAGACACATCTGTAAGAACCTTGGTTTTGGATGCTTAGCAATCACACAAAGTACTTTTAGGCAGATCTCTTTTGCAAAAGCATCTGCAATTTTTCTACGTACATATGCAACAGATAGAAAGGTAAGTCCCAGCAGTGCTCACGGTGTATAATAGGAAAGGATACAAGTGTGAATATTTCAAGAGCAATCTAATGTAAATCTCACGTGCATCCATCAATGTGATTAGATCACCTTTGTGTTTTCCAGTGTGAAGGCTCATATTGTATATTCTGCTCAAGTTCTTTTTTCTGTGTTCTGTTACTTTCTCAGTCTTCACTTTTCACTCCTATACAGTCGTTTCCAGCTTCACCCTAATTTTTTCTATGGATTATAGTAATCTCTCCTACTTCTTAGACAACCTTTCCTCAGCTGCATGCTAACTCATTGAGTTTCAGGTTAGACTCGGAAACCTACAGTGTTAGAGCAGCTTTGAAATTTAAAAAAAAATTAGTTTCTTCGTTCTTACCCTATAGTAATAACTAATAGATGCAATATGAATTATTATAATGGTCTTCTCACCACTATATGAATACAAACAAAATCGTTTTTAAAGGCAGATATACAATGAAACCCCAACAATATCCCAGCTGGAGGGGTAAAGGAGCTTGAAACCGATACCAGTTTTGAAGATTGCAGACCAGGCTAGTTTCAGAACATCTGATTGAGTCACTGACTTCTTGTAACACTCAGAGTCAAAAGAGGAATGAGCAATTCAGACCGTTTGGTCTCCAAAGCTCTGTTAGTTCGTCTCTGCTCATAGTGGAAAGAACGGCAGCAATTAGGCTCCTACAGCATGTGATAAGCCTCACTTAACACTACGACTGCTCTCTCCAATGCCTCAACAGCAGAGGCAGCCCTGGCTTGTGGGGAACTGCACTTCTTTGACTCTCAGACACCTTGGCAACATTCTAAGCACTTGACATCACTTCAGAGGGTAAGAAAGCATGATGGTTTCAGAAGGGTCTTTTAAATTTGACTAAGGAAAAGAGGTTCAAGTCAGTAAGATTTATTAAGTTTTCTCCATAGTTTCTATCACACTGAATTGTAGACAGGAAATAGGAGAACTGTGCTCACAAACTGGAGCAATAATTGCTTTGTTAAAGGTCGCCCAGATGGGACACAGCTCTTCAGAACCATTTTAAAGTGTAGTGAGAGCTACAATTATCTTGCTTTTTTTTCAAGTGAGCCTGAAGTTGCATAAAAGACATTGGACCCTCTGGAATAAAATTTTAAGTTTCTTTCAATTAAATGTGTGTTCTTTTAGTTTAGAAGAGGGTAACGTTTTTTTCTCCAAGAGTCAGAAATAATCTGGAAGTACCAGCAGCTTCACTGCAGAACAGGCCACCCTTTTCCAGACTTTCAGGATGAAGAGATCTGGACAGCAGGATATTTTCATTGCAACCCTGGTTGAACTCCTTTTAGGGACCTCACAACTATGCTTTGTTAGACTTCACTGTTTGTGCTTTGACCCAGTTGACCTAAGTAGTCTACACATCACAGTAGTTCTCTCTGTCACACAATTCGTAGCAATTAAAAGATTTTGAAATAGTGTAGCAGTTCCTGATCATGTTTGCTGGGGAGTCATTAATTGCTGTGGCAATTCCAGAGAAGCTGGATTTCTGCTGTATTTCCTTTTTTCTGTGTTTCTTTTGACGAAATCCCATCACCTGCTTAATCAGCTGAATCACAGTGCTAGCCTCTAATACTTATCCTGGTTGTCATTACCCTTATTGTCACTATCTGATCAGATTTAGGGATCTATATGTAGTCAAAATTCCTGCTTTTGCTTCCTCATTATACATAGTATGGAGAAATTCCTCCCCTCCAGATACCTGCACCCTCAGCTGCAGAGAATTTTGAAATATGAACTCAAAGCTATTAGAAATCTTTGTTTTATTAACAAGATACTTTTCTCCCTGCTTTTTTCCCCCCCTAAAGTGAACAATTATGAATTGTAATAACTGTATTCCAAGAATGTTTTATTCTGTCAAAATGGAGAGCTCTCCCCCAGGGCCACATTAGTATCTTTTTCTGTCTAGGAATGCAGCTGTTCCAGGGCAGGCTCTGAGTAATGTCTCTAATCGGCAGATATGCAGAGTGCTTAAGCTAATTATGTAATAAGGGAATCACTCCTAAAATTTTATAAACGTTAATATAGACATTTAACTTCAATTTCTTTGAAAGTTGAACAGGAAATGAGAATTCTTGTGGTAGTAGTACCAAATGCTCATTTTTATACTGAGGTTTTAAAATGTTGGGTATTGCAGCTCTAATGCTGTATTCAAGCTGCAAATTACTCTCTTTGGCATTGAAATATTGCTGCAATTAAACCTGCAGTAAAGTATTAAAAGAAAAAAAAATATCTTGCATCTGATTGCCTTCACACAAAACTATGTGGATCTTCATTGATCTTGAAAGATGGCCCCTGAGATCTAAGTTTTAATTTTTCATACAGATATACTCTCTTCCATAGGTCTTGGAGAACAAACACAAGATTTCTGACTTAAGCAGTTCCATGTGAAAGTTCACATTGTGAGACCTATCTGAGGTAGTTTCTTTAAGGCAGTTTGCAATCTCTACATCAGCCCTTCTTCATTTATCTAGGTGTATGTCATATTTTCTCCATTTCTATAATCCAGCAAACCATTCATTTCAATGACAGTCTTTTCTCATGTATTTGGTAAACAAGACAAATGTATTTTCAGTCACACTGTTTGAGCATGGGGAGCAGAGAGAGGGGACAAGAATGGTTGCTTTAGACCAAACACACTCCTCTCCTTATTCCATGTTTAACATTTCCCCATTCAAACTCCCCCTGAAAAGTGGATCAAAATGTCCTCCAACCAGTTTGGAGGTGGGCCTTCTGTGTCCACTGACTGATCATTAAAACACATTAAAAAAAAACAAACAAAAAAACCAACAAAAACAAAACCACAAAACAAGACATTTCTCATATGGAAAATCAAAGATGTAACAAATTGCCCATGATAGATGCTGATTTTGTTATTTATTGCACTACTATTTGTCGTTAAGATAAAAAATACACACTTCATTTTGAGAATTAGGCTGGCATTCAAACACGTTTCCTTGCACCCACATTCACTAAACATGATCCCAAATCCAAGTCCAGAGACAAAGTAGTATGCAACCATGTATAAAACTTCCTTTTTGTTGCCAGCTAAAACAGACCAAAAGATGGATTTACCTGTAATATGGATGAGCTTGAATGTGCCATTTCTGTTTATCTCATGTGTCCTTGCCATGAGATGCCACTGCTCAGTTCTTTCTAGAAAAGTTTCAACACCGCGCACCAAAAGGAGGAAAGTGATTTGTTGTCAGCCTGCCTTCGTTCGGGAGAACAAAGCCCCGAGTGCTACGTGTCTCACAGCTTGCTGTATTGGGTGTGCATGTCCAGAGCACGGCCAGGTTTTGGTGGTGGATGGGCTACAGGGATGGCTTCTGTGAGAAGCTGCCAGAAGCTTCCCCCATGCCCAGCAGAGGCAATGCCAGCCAGCTCCAGGACAGACTCACTGCTGGCCAAGGCTGGGCCAATCAGAAATAGTTGTAACACCTCTGTGATAACATATTTTAGGGAAAAAAAGTTATTGTGCAGATGTAATTGCGGTCAGAGAAGAGCAAAGTGGGAAGGAACAACTATGCAGACCCAGAGGCAGCCGTGCCCTGCAGCTCATGGAGGACCATGGGGATAAAGAGATCGACCTGCAGGTCATGGAGGAGAGACTCATGCCGGAGCAGGTGGGCACCCAGAGGCTGTGAACCCATGGGAAACCCGTGCTGGAACAGGTGAACCTGTGGAGGAGCACACGCTGGAGCCCAGGCTGGAGCAGGTTTCCTGGTAGGATTTGTGGCCCTGTGGGGACCCACACTGGAGCAGGCTGAGCCTGAATGACTGTACCCTGTGGAACAGTAACCCATATTGCAGCCGTTCATGGAGAACTGTGCCCATGGGATGGACATATGTTGGAGAAGTTTGTGAAGTCCTGTCTCCTATGGGAGGAATCTCACGGTGGAGCAGGGGAAAGACTCTTCTCTCTGAGCAGCACCATGAACAAAATGTGATGAATTGACCATCACCCCAATTTCCCACCTCCCTCTGCCGTGGGGAGGGAGGAGGTAGAGCTTGAGAAGGAGGGAAGGGTGGGGGGAAGGTGGGATTTTTTAAGACTTATTTTACTTCTTATTATCTTGCTCCGATTTTTTAGTAATGAATTCAAATAATATCCCCAATGCGAGTCTATGTTGCCTGTAATAGTAATCCATGAGTCCTTACCTCAACCCATTAATCCTTCTTTACATTTTCTCTCCCTTGTCCACTTGTGGAGGGGAGTGAGAGAGCAGCTTTGGTGGGTGCCTGGCATCCAGCCAGGGTCAACCCACTACACTTGCCAAGACCGGGATTGTGTTAGGCCTACTTGCTAGATTCCACGATAACAGTATGCTACATACAAAGCCTCAAATATTAAACAGATGAGTGCTTATAAATATTAAATATTAATCATTAGGTGTTAGAAAAAGGCAGAGAGAGGACTACTGCCACAACAAGCAAAGTCCCAGGCTCAGCATTTCCAATCCTAATCCCTTCCAAACTTTTCTTGTCCGTTTTGGAGAACTGTCTGTAAACAGTTCATCTGTGCAGGTCCACGTTCTGGGTTTTCACAAAGCAGAACATTTTCATAATATTTATTATTTTAATAATAAACAGAACATTTTTACAAAGCAGAATATTTGATTTATGGATTTCAGAGACTAAGTTTATGTACCTAAGCTTGAATACAATTTCACAAAAAGGACTAAAATGCATAGATCCCTAATGAAAATGCATAGATCCCCTCTTTAAGACTGAATTTAAAAGTCCACAGCTTTCAAAGGAGCATGAAGACAAAAACTGTGAACTAAGTCTTATATCTTAAAGCCAAGTAAATATGGTATTGACTAGCTAGGAAGCTGTAGAAACATCTTGTACTATGGTATTTTCTGAATGGGATTTAACAAGTAGATTTTCAGTTGAGCTCTCAGGACTTTCTCCACTGTCCTGTTAGTAGAATTTCTGCTTTTGCGAACGATCTTGGATTAACTATTCAAATAATTGACTGAATTTCCATTAACAGACAGAAAAGTTTTCACTGAAAAATTAAATGAAAGCCGTGGGAGGCAACAGGAAGAGCACATGATGGATGCCGGCTTGTTGCATTGTTTTGTTTCCCCTGTTATTCCTTGAGATGGTGCAGCTTGTGTTTCAGCTCTAAAAATTACAAACACAGCTGGGTGTATATTCTAAACACAGTAGGATGTTACTGTGGTATTACCAGTGACCCAGGTTCAGTCAGAAGTCCTAGGAACTACCAGATGGACAGAATGGATGTAAACATGTTCATATTCATTGTAGTCATGGAGAGAATAGAGGAAGTGAGAGTTTCGGTGTTTGAAGTCTCTCATACGCCGACATTTCAACTAGAGGAGGAAGGCTTCCCATTTTCTAAATCTTAGTGTGGAACACTCGGTCATACTCAAACATGGAGGTTTGAAGGTCCTTTTCAGTGACACATAGCCCTGGAGCAGGGACAGCGCTGAGAGCCAGGCAGAGCCAGAGGCTGTTCTCAGGCCGATGGCTGTGCACGGGTGTATCCCTATTGCTACAATCAGCCAGCACCTATTCCATTCCAGCATACTAGAAGGTATTGCTGGTTTTGGTATTCTCCATCAAAGAATTCTGGGAGTCTCAATCTCCAGTGAGTCTGGGCTCCATGCTGACACTTCCCAATCTGTAGCTCCCCATTCATACTTGCGGGAGTTACTTCCAAAATGAAGACTCATAAAATAAGTGCAAGTGCTCAATTTCTTGCTTAGTGTCCCGCACAGATGCATTTAACAAATCTTTGATCATTACAGAATACAGCTTTTGGAACAGTGTCATGTGTGCACATGCTTCGCACCTGGTCCAAAGGGACTGAGTCTTGCTTTGCCTGAGAGTGGATCTGTCCTTCACATTGGCATCTTTGCATCTCATTATGGAAATGACAAAAGAGACCATTATTGGCCCAAGGTTATGCCCCTCTCTGTGTGAACACCTTGGATCCACCAATAGAATGGAGAGAAGCTGCCCAAATCTATCACTCTTAAGATGCTTATGGTGTCCCAGCTTGTTACATTACTTTGGCGTGTGGATTTTCTCCCAAACTCATTGAATGGGCATGCACAGATTAACCACCCTTAGAGCAAAAAATCAATCTTCACCATAGTAACCTCAGTATCCTTGGTATATGAACACTATTTTTTCCATTCAGAAACCTTCCCATACCCTTTGCAAACCATAAGCTACTTCTGTAGCTTCTTCCACTTGGATCAGTAAAGTCTCACAGTATTTCTGTAGCTAACATGGATTTCAATCCTCATTTGGCATCTGGTGAGATAATGTGAACTACAGAAAGGTTAAGTGACTCAACCAAAGTCATGTCATAAGTTAGTGGCAGTCTGTCAGAGTCAAGAAAAGGATTTAGATGTCTGAAATTACTTGACTCAGTATTGAAGACACTTTGGACTAGAATATTCTGAGAAATATTACACATGGATCAACACAGTTATAGGCAAACAGTAGGAATATTTATCTTTCAGTGATGTCTTTTATTATTTGAACAATGAAGCAAATACAGCAGTCTTCTTAAATCATTTCCTAAATACAGCAGTGACAGAAAACTCCAATACTGGAGTTTCGTTCACCAAAATTTCAACTCATCAGAAACTAATCAAAATCATATTAAATTTCTTGTGAAGGAGACCAAAACAGAAAGAGTATGCACAAAATATGTTAAGGGTTACAACCTTGGACAAGTTCTTTACACAAATCCGGGCCTCTGTTCCATTTCTACATTACTAAATTAACATGAAATGCCACAAACTTCAAACGATAATGTCAATTGTCTTTAGCCATTTCTTTTATCAAAAAATAAGTCTTTATGGATTTCATATGTTGACTAAGCCAAAGGCATGGTCAGCACAGAAATGTTTACAGATGGCAGAACTCTTGTTTTTTTAAAAAAAAAGATCAAAGAGAGGTTGAGAATATACAAACCCTGGTGGTTAATACACACTTATAAACAAATAAATAAACTAGCATGATGTTTGCCTATGGCCAAACTATCTGTGCAACGGGCAGAGGATGTGCTATCAGACCACCTTTGTTTTGAAACCCTCAGTTTGAGTCCCCCTCACCACCAGGACAGTACTCCTTAGATGAGGTTCTGTCAATACCGGCTCAGTTTTTTAGGGATTTATAACTTGGCTGTAAAACTTCATCTGAGGGTTAGGCTTGGCAGACAAGGTCTCAGCCTGACAGGAGTGGTTTTATTACATTATTTTAAAATGAAGTGGCTCTTTTTAACCTTAAGGAAGATGCAAGATGCATGTAAGTTAACCAGTTTTAGGAGGTATTTGGCTGCTGCTATAACTCAAAATTCTCGGGGGGAGGTGGGGGAGGGAGGATATTTCCTTTTGTTTTTTCCCCCTTGAAGATTGTGCATACATTCGTATGAGTTTCAGAAAAAACACCACATTGACAATTATGGGCAGAGAACTATGTGAATATGCACAGAGAGCCTTCATGGAGACTAAAATTACTTAAAAAATTTAAAGCAATTAGACTTCATCTATTTAGATTAGGCAAACAAAATCAACTTGAATTCACACTGAAAGGATTTACAGTTGATCATCTAAGAAGCACCTATAAAAAAAGCTGTTTGAAGTGTTTGTCAAGAGCGAAAAGCAGCGGACAGATGGAAGGATATATAATCTGAGATCTGCTCAGCAGAAAGGTGTTCAGTACCCGACAAAGAGATAATAACATGGAACGCAGCAAACAGACAAGGTGTGAGTCCAGCCATCCAGGGTGATGCTCAAAGAGAAGGTCCTAGTAGCTGTACTATCAGTGTTTAAAAATCAGGAGCATTATTGCATATTCAAACTGCCTCAGTCAAAGTAATCAAACTTTATAATACATCCTGTGAAAGCACCTGATGGATTATTGGAATAATCTACATCTTTAATTATTTGAAGTCATGGACTGAACCTTGAGATCCCTATTCAAGAACAGTTTTCCGTGGTTTAGTGTTGGGGTTTTTTTAGTTTTGTCACAGTTTCTGATGTCTGGCCTGAGACATTGTCACCTAACTTCATTTTTACCAGAGAGAGGTAGAGTGGCTGGCCAATAAATCAGGTGCTCCTGCAGTGTATTAAGTTGAATGCCTGCAAATTGAGATACATTCCTCAATCTCTTCTGAAAACATAGCTGTGAAGGGTCAGTCAGTATGGAGCACTTTGTGGCCACTTGGGCTCAACCTTAAGAACCTGGAGCCAACGTGTGAAAGAAGAACTTCTTTGTCAAAAAAGAAATGCAATACATTTAAATTATGCAGCTAACAAAGAAAGAGAGTGCTTTACATCATGTCTCCTGGCTCTATGCATAAGACCAAGGACATTACTTATATGAGCCTTTTTTTGCTCTAAGTTAATACTCAAAGTTTATACGAACGCAATGGTGGAAGCTGCTGTGGGGCCACGTTGAATCAGAGCATCTGGTTGACCTGGGCTATAGCAGGGAGGAGAGGATCGCCAAGAATTTAGTTTCACAAAATTGGTACAGGTTAGGCAGAGCAGATGGACATTCTCTGCCTGTTAGAGCCTTTTCTTTTGTAAGAATAAAGCTTAGCAAGGCAAACCCAGCAACGTCAGGTGGTAACGCAAGGATGGTGAATGGCCACTGACCGTTGGTCGCCTCTTCCAGCACCTGAACTTTAAATACAGATTTTAACGTAGACATTCCCAAAATGACAGCATGTGTCAACCTATCTGCAGTGTTTCAGCGTTGTGTTAGCTCCTTCCAGCCCTCTTCTAAATATCTGAGAATGTCACAGGCTTCCCTTTTTCATGGAGGAAAATGTAAGAAAGGAGAAGAGATAAAATGACATAGATCTTCCTGTGTTTTGATGTTAAGATGAGTGTTTTGGACGCTTCCAGAGTGTGTGCCAAGGCATGAGTGAAACACAAACCACATGTACCTTTCCATCCCCAGATTTGCATAATTCCCTATATAGACAGCCACTTCTTTTCCAATAAGGTAAGTACAGACACTGACAACCAGGTATCCTGCAAACTGAGCATGAAGCTTCAACCAAACCTAAAACCACCTATAGACCCAACAATTTGGTTTATCATCTGATAAATACCTTCAAATGTGACAAACATGTGACATGTCAGTAACTCTTCACCTTTAGCTTAAAAATCCCAGTATCTTAAATATGTGTCTCACTAGAGGTTGATGCAGGAATATCAGTAAGGGGAGAGAAAAAGGAACAAAGCCAGAGTTCTAAGCAAAAAGGAAAGAAATAGAAAAATAATCTGAATGTAGAGAATTTCTGTCTGAGGATGAGAATTTCTCTTGGAGGATGACAGGAGGTCAAGAGAGAACTGAAAGTAAACAGAGCGTGCTTGGGCAGTACCCTGTGGTGTGTGCTCTATTGACCCAGCAGTATTTATGAGGAATAATGAGGAACTCTTATGAAAGGAGAGTCACAGGGAGGGACGGAGCAAAGACTACATCATGAGATGATAATAGAAAAATAGGAGAAAACATGTGGTTGACATTTTCAGGAATCCTAGAAGACTGGAGGGGCAATCTTGTGGGATGGATGAGGCACTCCAAGGCATCCAGAGATGTTCAAGTCCAGGCTGGATGGGGCTCTGAGTAAGCTGGTCTAGTGGAAGTTGTCCCTGCCCATGGCAAGTGGATTGGAACTAGATGATCTTTAAGGTCCGTTTCAACCCTTACCACTCTATGATTCTGTGAGAAGTTTGCTCTGAGCCTGTCCAGAAATGATACTGTGTATGACAGTGTTTCGTTTACTACAACTGCATAAAAAGGAATGTTAACCAAAAAAAAGTCACTACAACTTGTGCATTGTTTGGAGACTTGTTATCTGCTGAGGATGCAGACTACGTCTTCAAGAAGGACAAGGATGCAGTGTGATCTTGTGTGACACATGGCAGCCGTCAGTGTCAGCTGAGTGCTTGTAAGAGCAGCTCTAAATGATGGCAGCCCTGCTAGAAAGACTATTGTTTTGTCCTTGAAACAGGACATATAAATCTCAGCTACACTGGCTGCATCATACCTACCCACCCACTGTCTCCTCTGCCATGTGCTCTGGTGTTTGCCCTTGCTCCCAAAGAAGCTTATTCCAACACTGACAATCATTTCAGAAGGCATGAGATCAGGTCTCTGATCTCTGAGTGGCAGCAGAATAGAACCCAAAAGAAATACATGTACTACAAGTGGGTCGCCCAAGCCAGGCCATCCACAAGGGCTTCATCCAACCAGACTATTTATTTTCATGAATAACAGTACGATTTTAAGTCTGCCACGTGCATTAAGGGACCACCTGGCTCACCTTCAGCACGTTTTATCTCTTCTTTTCCACCTTCATGGCCAGGAGAAGCATACACAAAAAACAGTACTGTAAAAAGTGGAAAACCTCAAATACAGAAACTCCTGTCTTCACACTAAATCCAATAAAGATGTTGCAAAGTGGTCTACGATGTGTACATTATTGAGCAGCTGTACTGTAAAGAGTGAAACTAATGTTTAGTTGCCTGTATCCAAAAGGAAAACATGGTCTGTAGGAAAACACAGTTGGAAATACATCTATATCAACATTTACTTGACTGGTAGGGCCGGTGCTCCTAACATGTCTTCTCTTCTTCCTGTTAAAAAGCTGAAGACAGTAGTTTGGAGGGGTGATAGATTCAAGCGTGGTGCAATGCAGCAAACTGCTGGACAAATCTGTTGTGCTGGTGCCGCTGTTTCCTTCCTTTCTGCCACTCTAAGGGAATAACTCAACACTGTCTGAGAAGATCAGTGGTTTCCAGAATGCCACTGTCAAAAATAAGCAGATGTAGTTTAGTCTATTGAACAGATCTTCTCAGTCTCACCTGGAAACAGACACAATTTCCGAGGGAGTCGCATTCCCCGAAACGGGACATTGGTAGCACCGTGATGCCCCAACGCTGAAGTTCACTGCTGAAGTTCACTTGCAACTAATTTTTCACCGGTCAGCACCTCTTCCTTTTTCTCAGTATCCACCAGGAATCTCAAAACCTCCTTCTGTTATCTCTTCTCTCCCTCCAGCAGTCAAGTGCTGGGGGCTGTAGAACTAGACTAAATCCCAAAAAATGGCCTGCAGGTCCAAATAATGCCAGCTTGGCTCTGTCCTTTGGCAAAAGACAAAGCAGTCTCTGAAAATAGGAACTCCATCAGCATTTTTATAAATACTTTAATGAGATTTTAATTCCTGTTATGACAAGAAATGTCATTAAATAAACTACGATTCAGATCTGTGATTTAAAACAAAAACATAATAGGGTAAAAGGGAAAAGAAAACAAAAGTTTCCCCAAAAAAATCACAAAAAAGGGCTAATGAAGCTCCAAAGTGGAACAAATACCTTAGGCAGAACGGCTTAGGAAGCTGCTATGAAAATGATGCCCAAGTCTGTGCTTAATGCAGGGGTGTTTTAGTGCTTCCATAGTAATGTGCATGTGTCAGCCATGACCTTCTTAAAATAAAACCAAAACAGGCACTACACCCTCTCCTCAACGATCTCGATTTAAAGGAAAGTCAAGCTAAGCACCCAAACAGCACAGGAATGACGGAACACTCCAAAATCCTGCCTCATGTGGCTCTTGAGGAGGCTAAGGCCTCAGGATTTACCACTGTAGATACAAGAGGTGAGCTTAGGCACACTGCCAGTAATTGTGCCTGCCTCATTCATTTCCAGAATGAGCTTCAGCACATTGGTGGCACCAGTTACTTTTGATGAACCAGAGCCCCTGTGATCCTCCAGTCTCTTGTGCAAAGTCACATGCAGATTCTATTTTCAAGCATAGATTTTAATATATAAAAAGAAATGTTGCAGCCAGGCTGTCAGAGCACTACCTGCTAGGCTTTAACTAGACAGTGGCATCTGCAGTTCGATCTGGTCGACAGCACAAAAACCTTTGAAGATAAGAAAAAAATGAGTTGGGTCTGTCTGTTAGGAGACCATTTGGGGAACTATTGTTGTTTGTATTGTGCTAAGACGAAAGGACTAACACAGGAATAACCATTACATGAACACTGATTTACTTGCAGAGGGTTAAGGCCAATAAGTTTGATTCTCCATTTCAGGACAACTTAAGAGTAACACCAAAGTCAATGAACGTCCATCAGGAAAACAGAAGTTTGACTAAGAAGGGAATTACATTTAATGAGAAACCCCACAGTCTTATTTAAATGTTATTATCTCCACTGTTCCTATTTATCAATAGTATCAGGGATAGATAAAAGCATGGAGCTTGCATAGTTGCAAGAGCTATTCTCTGCTGAACACATAATAAAGGTTTTCAGCGACAAGAAAAAAAAGTACTGAAAAGTAATTCTCACTCCATCAGTAATGAAAAAAGCAAGATGTCTTTGAAAAACTGCACAGGAGCTACACTGTATAGGTTAATATGTTAAGACACTTTGATTCACTGCCCACCTGTGTTCACTGGAGCTTGTTAACTGCTTTATTTTTATCATGTGTAACTGTCAGTGTGGCATCCATCTATCCTTCATTTCATATGGCACTTCTTCAAGATGAGAACTAGTCAAAATATGTTTCTACAAGTCAAAATTTTGCTTTCCTGGAAATGCACAAAGCCAAAACGATGTGGGCTCCACAGAGCAAAGAAAAGGGAATGATGCATTTTCTACCTCCACTGGAGTCTATTTCTACTCTCCTACCCTGTTCACTACTTATGTCTATTATCTTCTCTTTTTGTGTGTATAACTCCTACTGACATTAATGGGAGGCCTGCTCATGTAAGGAGAGAGGACAATCAAACCTTAAACGTGTTCTTAGTTTGACAGCTAAATCCCCGGGTCCAGGAAATTCTACACTTTATGTCAACATGTTCCAACATCCCATTTTAAAAAAACAGTATTTATCTATCTTCTTCCCCTATTGTACAAACAAATCTCTTACATACATCTGATATTAGGTTATACACTGCAGAAATATATAAAAACTGGGGCAGAGCACAGCAGAAGTTTTATTGAAAAAAGTCTGTTTCTTAACCCAAACCCTCTCCCTGAAATTGATGACCTTAGTGAGGAAAAGGAAAAAAAAACTTAGTGAGGATATTGGTAGGAATAAAGGTTACAGAGTTAGGTTCTCTACTGAAAAATAATTTTTAGACCAAAATAGTCCAAAACAGTCATGCTGCAGTCATCTCCCCAGCAGCAGACATTTACCATGTAAGTTGTACAGCTCTGGGAGACTTCCGGCAGGACCTCCCCTTAATTAGACTGCTCAGAAAGTGTGGTTTTAATTGAGATTGTTACATGAACCAAACTTGGGAACTTTCAGGTCTCCTTTTTAGTAATCTAGCATCAATATTTTTGGTTCCTTTAACCAAAAGAGAGATGAGTGTGCTATATACTTCCTTATGGGAGCTTCAGGGACAGCAGGATGTTCTCACTTGGTGTTGCTAAAGGAAAATGATGGCAGTCTACACCCAGGTACTCTTTTGGATGGTTTTGGTGTTAATGCCTATATATGTTATTACAAAAATAACTTAAATGGCAGAAGGCAAAGATCTAATTTTTTCTTTCAAATTTCAACTTGTTCAAGGTAATCCTGGCAAATCTAGAATGGCCCGTTTTCCTAAGGCACCATGAACTCACCCCTAGGAATCAAATTCTCCCATGCTAGACCCCAAACTGAGATAACCAAACGAGATTTATATTTTATTTGTCTCGCGTAGTTAGATCTTGCTTTTCAGTCCTTGTTATTTTATACGTATATGTAGAATATGAGGGCTACTTTTTGAAATGTCTGAGACACCTAAAGGAGAAAACCCAGTTTATCTGCCATTCTTCTTGTTGCTAGTTCTTAATAGCGCCTGTGCAGGTTCTGTGGTGCTGGGTGTTACAGCTGCTGCGTTTTCCACAGAACCCCTTTGCTGAGGGGTCCCGGACGGGGCCAGACCCCTGCCAGCCAGCTGTTCCCCACCCAGGGCAGTGATGGCCAGCCACCACCCTGCGCACGTTGGTTCAGGCGCTCCCAGAGGTGGAGAGGCGGCTCTTGGGCTGGACTACCGTAGATTTTATTATGCAGAACCCCAGGGAAGAGAAAGGTCCCACATGCTGTCCCAGGAACCAAGAGAGTGAACTTCTGTTTGGCTGGGGATTGTAAGGGAGTCCCAAAGAGGGGCGGGGTAAAACAAAACAGCCAGTGGGGAGAGAGGGAGAAAGGGGCGGGTAATACAAAACCAACCGATGGGAAGAGAGGGGCAGGAATGGGGGCTTTGGTTACACCTCGAAGGGGTACATGAATATTCATAAGAGTGGATGGGAGAGGCTTCTTACAACAAACCTGGAGGGGGCTTTCTTGGACCAAACCGTGGTCCCTTGCTCTTTTGGCCCCCCCGCTACCAATTCATTGCAACAGTTAGTCTTCAGTAACTGTAAGTCTGCAACGAAACCAGGCTACAATCAAATTTCCGAGGCTAGACACTAAAACACAGTAATGATTCTCACTGAACACTATGTTCTGACACCTGTGAACTACACTTCTCCAGAGTTTACTATATAGGTCCATATTATCACTCCCAGATTAATACAGATTATTATAATACCCTCTCTTTGGATAACCTACTAAAATCAGAGTAAGAGAACAATGTGACAATAGGATCAATGCTGCTGCTCCATTGCAAGGCTTCTTGCATGACATCCACACGAAAGTCAGCCAGTAACATATAATATGTTTTCAAAGATACCATAATGGATTAATAAGTATTGTAAAGCAGAATGGAAATTGAGAGACTTATTTCTGCTCACCAAACCAAACGACTTAGAGCTCCAGATTGAGACCAGTTTGAACAGGTAAAATATGAGTATTTTAATTTGGCTCAGGAGTGTACTTTAGTAGCAGTTGCCCATGCTTTGTGACCTTTGGTTTGCATTGTGGTTTCTTTTCTGAGGAAAATAAACTGAAATATACGGTCTGGGAGTGCATTTAATGCACACCAGGAGCAATCGGATATTCAGCCTGTGCATGCTACTCTGAGGTAAAAACAAAATTTATATATGATGGACATCAGGTCTTCAGGACCAACTGTTTTGCTGTACACTTTTGTTCCTATCTGTGCGTGCTACTTCCCATCCAAAGTCCACACTAATAACCATATTTTTTTATGACGCAAAATTACGCGCATCCTTAAACTTGCTAAATATGATTCTCTGTGAAAGAACTCTGGAGATCTTTCATGGATTTGCCTTCCTTGCCCCATTCAGTGTTTTATGTAATAAGGAGATTCTGTTGAAAAATTAAGAGAGAGAGAGTGTGTGCATGCGTGTGTGTGTATGTATATATTTCCAGGATGCATTTTTTCAGTCTCTTTCTGGTATTCCTCTTATGCATTCACTCTCCAAAAGCACGAATCCTACAGTATCCTTTTCCTGAATCTGCCATCATTTATCTAAGTCTCTCTGTATCATTAAAAGATTTCAACTCTGTCAAGAAGAAAAATATTACCCGCACTTGACAGACTGGAAATTAAAACACCATTGAGTTTATATGATTCACTTGAGATTATCTAGGAGTTGTCTGAAGCAGACATTACATCTCAGTTTCCCCAATGTCCATCTGATGTCCTGTCTTTTAAATCAGCTTTCAGATTCATGGTTTCTTTACCATTTGTAGGAGCTTTATATTCTCAATAATTCAGATCTTTTGCTTCCAAAACCTGGAATCAATTAGAGTGGACCTTTGGTCCACTGGTAATAATGGGAATCAACATCAGTGCAAATATACATGCTGAAGAGCCACCATGCTGGATTGAGACCAGGAAAAGCAGGAGTATGTTTGTTTTGTTGTGCAAGAGTTTGGGTTGGCAAAGAGTGCAGTAAATTTGGAAGTCATGAGAACTGGAATACAACCAACGGGCACCCTTGGACTCTGGACTTCTCCTAAAAGGAGCTGTGCTTTGCAGTGGCAGTGAGGGCAGCCTGCGTTTTGCTGCACATAAAACACCAAGAGTGAGTCTCAGAGGGTGCCTTGCGCTGGTGCTCCTTCAGTTCTGTGAGGCCAGAAACAACCAGGTGAGATTTTGCCTTTTGTGGCAAAGCACACGGCCCTACATCCAAGCGAATGGGAACCACCGCGTTCACTCACTGCTGTTCTTCTTGTCGGTTTTCAGCCTGCGTGTTTTTTGTGGGGTTTTTCCTTGTATAAAGCCCTGCTAGTGTGACAGTGAACATATGCTGTTAGTGTGCAATAATTGTCCTTTAGCTCCTTGTTGGCTGGATTTATTACCTAAAGCAATCATGCTGCAACAGAGGAAAAAGTAAATAAAATGTTTATGATCATGGCAAATCTTGTTTCTCCTTTAAATATTGAAAGGGCTGAATGATCTCAATGGCCAAAAATTACCTCAAAATGTATGCGTGTGTGTGTGTGTTTACTTTGGCTTGGTCAACCTGATATGATTTTCACCATAAGCTTTCTCTGCAGCCAAAAATCACATCACATGAGCCAAAGCAGATAACAGATACATATACTTCTGAGGTCACCATTGCCTGAATTATTGAACAGGTTTCTGCACCTCTTCTGGGCATGCATTGAAATGGGAGCTTGCCAATAGCATCTCTTTTTCCAGCATATACTACACACAAAAGCAAATAGATGTATTGCACCACTGTAAATGCAGTGAAATAAGGGATGCTACTTCCCAAGATTTCATCCCCCTTCCTCACCATTAAAGTATAAAAATGCACCGTTTTTCCTCTTTGACAATAGAACTGCCACATCCACAAGGCAATCCAAACTTTGACTCATCAGACATCACAGAGAAAACAAAGAGATTTGGGACTGTTTTGTTTAGTATCTGTCGAAATGAAGGTCTCAAGCCTGTTTTGAAAAGAAGCACCTTATACAGTTAAATATTAGCATGATTTTTAAAAACATTAAAACTGTGTTTGCAACACAAGGGGTGTAGGAAACAACAGAAAATGAATGGACTATAGAATTACTGGGCTCTGTTTCCAAGGCACAAGCACAGCCTGGTCCAGCACAATGCTTAATTAGGCTCCTACCTAAGGAAGTGAATTTTTTTCTTTTTTAGTTTGGTGACGGAACAGAAAATCGTGTGAGGAGGACCTTGTATCAACACAAAACAACTTTTAGTCTTTTAACAGTTTTTAATGGTTGACCTTTTTTTTTTTTCTGTTCTATTTGAAAAGTTTGTACAGCATGAAAAAATTCACTTTTAATTTTTTCAGTCATCTTTAATGAAATTTTTGCAATTCTTTTCAGTGAAACATTAATCTGAAAACCATTGGACGTTGAAAATATAATACTACAACAGATTAGCATTTTCTGACCCTTTCCTTAGTATAAAACCTTGTTTTGAGTTTAGGAGAAGTTTAGTCAGTCCCAGTTTTGAGAGTAAATGGCCCTGCTGACACCACTAGCATTAATCACATTTTAAAGGAGGGTGCACTCCAGTCTGTTCTACCAAACATACGTGAACCATATTTGTTTTACTCATCTGACAGTAGGAAATGAACGAAACTTTCAGGGGTTAGGCGCTGTGCATTAATTAAACCTATACTGACCCGTAGCGTGGGTTACATTTAGACTACTTCTCAGATCCTGTTTGGAGGAACAGACCTGCCAATGTGTGTCTCTAGCCCAAGGTTGTCTGCTGACATCCTACTGTATTTTTCTGTCATTTGGTTGCTTAACAAAAGGACACTGCCCAACCCTCGGGAGCAGGCTGGGACAAACACACTTTAACCTCTGTGGCTGCTTTCTGAAACCTGCAACTGACCCTTCTCCCATAAAAAACTATAAAATACTTAGGCAACAGGATTAAAATAAAAGACTAATGAATATACAGAATGTCACACCTGCCGCACTTGTGAATTATTGGCCTCTTAAACTTCTATAACCCAGCACCGTCAGTGACACCCTTCATTTACCCTTAAGGCGCTTGGCAGCTGCTTAAATGGCTGTCTATGGCAGTTTGGTGGAAACAATAATAATACATTATAAATCAATGAAAATGAAGTTTTTGCAGTGATAATCTGATATAGATTTGCTAACATTTATATGAAATTCAATTCTGTTTGATTGCATCAGCATATGTTTCATTTCTTCCAACACTATTGATTTTGAAGGTTCTTTACCTATGTCTAAATTATTTCTGTTACAATTTTGCATTACTGTTTGGAAATAACTTAAATCAAATGGAACCCTTTATTCAATTTTTAGCTTTGTAAAAAGCTGGTTACTCAAGTAATGCGATCTCACTTTTATTTTTCAATAGACAAAGCTATTAGAATTCCCAAATCTTCTATATCATTTACCTGCTAAGTCTCCTCTGTAATTAAGTGTGTTGTTATTTCTGGTAAAACCACTGAAACACCAGGGAAAAAAATAAAATATGGGCATAATATTAAAGTGCTTAGGGTATTCAAACCAATGAATAAATCCAAGGTTTTTGTGTTGAAATGGATGTTGTTAATGCAGTTAGAGCAGTGATTGCTTACTATGCACAGGCAAGTAGCTGTGTCTGTGTACGTATTCAGGTGCTGTGTGTACAATGGTGATAATAACCACGTCACAGCATCCTCTCAAATAAAAGAGGTATTGTTGCTGTTCCATTGATTTACTATAAAATTGAGGCACAAAATCTTCTGGAAGTCGGTACTTTAAATGGCTGTAAAAGTGTAAATAAATAAATGACCTGATTTTGAGATCTACAGGATGCTGCATTCCATCTTCAGCTCTTGGCTTGTATTTTATGTTTGAGCATACAGAGCAAACCATATGCATTTTGTCTGTACATGGACTTGTGTGTGTGTGCAGGGCATCACTCCTACCCAAATTTCACCATGGTTTTTTGCATGGCTGTGACACTTTTGGCACAAGTGTCCCTCAGACATCAGTTGGAATGAGAAACCTTAGTATTTTTGCCTGACTTACAAATATTGACAATTTAGCAGAAACTTTTCTTTGGAAAATATCAATCCTGTCATGAAAAAAACATTCTGCTTCAGCTATGTCAGAATGAATGGGGGCATATTTTTAAATTATTTGGTTTACTTTTTTTGTCCTCTTAAATATGTCAAAATAAAACTTTAAATAAGAAAGCTTAAAATCCAATTCACCTGAAAATAACAATAATGATAAGAATAATTATAAAATTCATTCACTTCAAAGTACTGATACTTCATTCCTGGAAATCTAATAAAATAGCAGAATCTTACAATCCTTCATGGGAAAGAATTTCTGCCTACCATGCAGGTCAAAAAGTGCTCCAGCCTGTGACTTATTGACAAAGCAGTCGTAGTTGCTGTACGTAACCTTTTGGCGTTCTGAATGTCTTTTACTATTTCTAACACTTCAGGTATTTTCCCCGCTTGGGTGCCTCTGCCATGACTCCAGAAATGTACAGACGCCGACCAAGTCCAGCGTCTCTTTCCAGTGGAAGGCACAGCCACGGGAACCGGTCTTCTTGACCAAAAAATCCACACACACACACCTGATTTAAAGCACTGAAATTAAATTCTCCCACTGTAATGCTGCAGTCATGGTTGCAGGCACACAGTCCCTGAGTAAAAGGAATGACTGGCTCCCTGAATCAGAAGCAGAACAGCCCAGTGCAGTTTCCATCAGCAAAACCTGCCCATGCCCATGACTGCTTCTGCTCTGTGCACAGAAACATGTTAGATCCTCAGCAGAGAAAGGACCTTGCCTACTGAAACGTTGGACAGTTGAAGTTTAGGGTACTCACTTGACACTTTCTAATGACAGGGATTTAAAAGCTGCTTACTTGAAAATTGACAAAACAAATACAAATATAATTCCCAGTTTGTGTCAGGTCCTCCTCTTCGATAACAATATAAAACCAGCAGATTTTTCTGGCACATTAGATTTATGTGGTTTCTGTCACTGGCAGAAATATTTTTTCACGCTTCTTTCTTTGGACTGAGGTATTCTTTAGTGAATACACAAATAAACTATATTAATGAGCTTCAAATTCATCAAAAAGAGGCGAAAGTCAAAACTGCTGTCATGCACCACTAATACGAAAAACTACTCTTCTTCCCTTCAGTCCAAATTCCAGCACTGTCGAGAGAAAAAGAAAAAAAGTGCGAAATTAAAATCAACTGTTTAGTGCTGAATTTCATGGTTTTTCAGGCTATGCCCTTCACATCACAAGAGTGAGAGAAGATTAAATTGTTAACTGTGTCTACATTATCCCACTGATTCAGTCAGGGTCTTTTTCTCAACCACTTATTTCACTAAATTTCACTACTTTAAGAATATTCTTTGCAAATTTGGATAGGGAAACCGCCTTCAGTGAGGAAGAGATTTTACTGTTTGCCATTGTGAGATCAGTCACAAATGTCATACAGTATTTTTATGACTCCCTGATTGACTGAAGTTTGCATATGAAACAAGAGCAAGCAAATGGAGCTAACAAGCAGTGGGCTGGGAATTCTCCCTCACAACCAATTTCTTAGTCACAAGCAAATTACATTATTAATGTCAGAGGATATATCCTGCAAGCAGCTGAGATTGCCTGCTGCATGCCGAGGGTCTTCTCTACCCCACAAAGTGCTGAGTCTCTGAGTATTCAGCTTCCTCTAGCACAGAGAACCATCAGTGCAGCCATTTCCATGCCTTTGCACAGTCAGTAGCCATAAAGTCATCAAAAACACCAGAAGCTTACAATGACAAACATGCTGAACCAAGGAGACATTCAGAATTTGAATGGAAATTCATGACTCTAGTATGTCTGAATGTTAGATGAAAAAGAAGACAAAATGACAGTTTTTACATTTAAAATGTTATGTCATAGGTAATTGCAGATAATACTAAAACAGGGATATTTATTAAATTTTATAACTACAGTTTGCTTTGCTGTATTTTCTAACTTCCGAGATATTCTCAGTTTGGAAAATGAAAATCTGAGAAGAAAATTTCCCGCTGTCCGTCAGTTTGATTTCCTACATCTCACTGTTAGGATATTTACAATGTTAAATTGTAAACAACTTTTCACTACATTGGAAATTGTTCTAGTAGGAAGGAATAAATTTTTGTGGTTTTTTTTACCAAGTCTAAATTTAGTCTACATTTGAGCTACCTTACACTTCAATTTTGGTAGCATTGGTCAAATGATATTTCTTGCAATAGTGAATTTCTGGGACATAATCTGCCCACAAAAAAAATCAATTCTGTTCCTTACCAGTGTTTTCTTTGCACTGATGCTTCTGCCAGAGTCTCTGGACATGCTCTGATGTTAAATCCCAATAAAGACCATAACTTGTGTATTTACAACTAAGACGTGACTAAAGCAAATGGCTTCGATGGAAGTAATGACACAAATTTGTGCTACTGAGCAGAAAGAATTATGCAAACCTGTTAATAGTCTATTTCTCCTCAAAAATCTGGCATTTCCTATCCAGGTTCTCATCAGGAATGGACAAGAGAGGCTTCAGAGTCTCGCCGGGATCACCATGTCATGCCCCAGCCTGAGCAAGGGCTGTGTAGGAATGAGACATTCTCCTGATGAAGAAAT
Organism: Mohoua ochrocephala; assembly: GCA_013398855.1. Taxonomy (NCBI): domain Eukaryota; kingdom Metazoa; phylum Chordata; class Aves; order Passeriformes; family Acanthizidae; genus Mohoua; species Mohoua ochrocephala. Next base: position 147,010 of record VZTA01027955.1, on the reverse strand, counting down.
GGGTAAGAGAGGCCATGGGACTCTCCATTCCTGTGATGATTTGATATCTCCTCCCCATCCCCTAAAGGGAATACATAAAAGGCATCAGATCAGGCTGCCCATCTTTCCTCTTCTTTGTACTTCCCCTGGAAAAGGAAACTTTTCCACTAATTCTGGATGATTTTAAGGCCTATGGCTCCATATAAATTGATAAACAGTATAAGGTAGATTATCAGACAAGATTTTAATCAGTAATAGCCCTAACACACACACAAAAAAAAGCTTTTTAAGTGATTTGAGGGAATCTGTTGCTATGAGTCAGGATTACTCAAGTCCACGAGCCTGCGGGGTCACTCGCTGTATTTCTGTATGGCCTTTTTCCCCATGAGCCACCAGTAACTGCCCTGCCTTAACAGGCAGGCTTTGGGTGCGCAGGATAACACGGAAACCACCCTTTGCAGCAACTGCGCCTCCAAGCTCCGGGATGAAAGCTGAGAGAAAACAGTTTTGTGGAACAGAATCCTACCTCCCTTCAGAAGCCACTATCCATCTAAAGTCAAGGGAAAGCATAATTAACATTTCGTGTAAGATTTTCCTTTTAAACAAAAAAAATGACCCTTGAACGGTGAAGAAAATCTGCCTCTCAGATCAGCACTTCTAGATCACGAAGTCTGCCCAGCCCAGACAGCAGCTTTGAAGTGCTCCCCACAGCGAGAGCCTGCACCCCACAGCAACACGTGCCCAGCCACGTTCACACAGCAAATGGGGCCACCTGGGTCAGCAAAGGCAATGCTGCCTGGGGCAGCTTTTATCTACAAGCCCAAATCATCTCCCTTTACCTGCTGTGCTAGAGGTTACAGTGCCACAGTGAGGGTACTTAACAGAATAAGCAGAAGATTTCAGTCCTCTCTTAGAAAAGCAATAGTTTGGGGTAGAAGGAAGGTCAAGGTAAGATTCAAACTCTGTGTGGTATTACTTCTTCTTAGGACCACACTTTAAACTGGATGCAAAAGATAGATTCATCCTTTCACGGTAATTTGGGAATCATTCAGGAAAGAAAAATGTAATTCATATCTACCCTCAACATTTCTCTGTTTTTCTGGCTTTATCTTGTAGCAAAAAAAGTAACACCCAGAAGTCACCGCTTCTAGCCCTTCACAATTCTATAGGTTTTATGTGTAGCTCTTGGTCGAAAAACTGCCATGGCTGGTTACAGTTTCTTTAAAGGAATGCACTTATCAAGGTCTCTACACCTAGGACACTTTTTCTCCACCTCTGCTTTTTTTTTTTTTTTCCCCCCTTTTTCCTATTTCTCACATTCACTTTCTTACTTTCTTTGCTGCCTCTTTCTCCTTTTTCAATCTTTCTCATCTAGCCTTTCCATTGTTATTCACCCTGTTTATTGCTTCAAGCAACCCTGACATACTGGACATCATCTGAAACTACAAACGACAGGATGCAATAAGCTAGAGAATAGCAGTAATCTGAGGAAAGTTCTTCATTCACTCTTGCTCCTAACTCTCTGTCTTCTTATCCTACATAGAAAATAAAAAAATCAATACCACCTCACAGGGCTTGATAAAAGTGCTGGACGAGTACAGCAGGCATGCTGGATATAGTAAATTAAAGTGATCAAAATTTTCCAGTCGACTCTGCCTATAGCCTACATAAACTAACAACCTTGTCTGCAGAATGTCTGTCACTCTAGAAGCTTTATTTTATCTGTGTCTCTGATTACCCAGAGAATGAGTACATATACGGTATATGTGTGCACATTTATCTGTATGCATATGTGTGAGAAATAGATAGGAATAGGAATCAGCCTGTGTTTATAACAAATATTTCCTTTTAGATGGGTAGATTTTGAATTTGCTAACATATTTGTATGCACAAAACATTGTGGAAATAAATGTTCTATCATCGTGAGATGATATAACCAAGATTAAAATTACTGCATTGTATTTAATTTTCAATATGTCATTCCCTGTCAGGCTAGATTTTAGCCAGTGTAAATCAGCACTTAAAATACCATTTGAAGATCAGGCTTGTTACCTTTTCATGTTGTTTTTCTGGTCTAGACATGGCTTAACAATTTCCAATCAATGTCTAAAAATGTATTAGAGAACTGAGAGACAAAGCAGGCAGCAGGGCGATCTGTCAGTAGCAGGATTCATAGACCAAATACATGAGAAGCTAAATTTTCCCCTCAAAGGAAAATGTCTGTGGATGCCTTGACTTCAGGGGGACATGTGTAAAGGGTGAAGTGAGGCCTCATTATTTCACAATCAAAATGCCATAATGTAAAATTCCATAGTGTGTCTCTACAAGAAGGTTGATCTTGTACTAATTCAGGAGGAATTCTATCTTCAAGAAATGGCAGAGCAGCAAATGCCTTCACCTGGATTTTTTTGTGTGTTCAACTTTCTGGGCATTTGTGTTTGGTAAATTCTGCTAGTTTCTGTCTTGTGTTTAAAACAACCTGCGTCTGATGAGCTACGTAAGGTTAGTAATTCATGCAGCAGGCCTGACCCCGGGTTTGGGTGCCTCTGCATGCCACTCGGGCTGAGTGCCAGACTGTGCTGTGAAAAACACCCACTTGAACAGATTTTTATTCCTAAACCCATAGTATTGATCCAGTCCTCAGAAGGCACTAAACAAAACATTTTGAAGGAAACCTGCCAGTGTGCCCAAAAAAAAAAAAAAAATCTTTGGCAATATGAATCAGGAAAGAAAGAGGGAAAGAAAGAAAAAGGGAAAGAAAGAGGGGAAGAGGAAAGGAAGGAAGGAAGGAAGGAAGGAAGGAAAGCAGTACAGACTGAGATCACATGGGTCACATAGAGGAAAAACTTGGAGACGACAAGCCAGTGTCCAGAAATTTTTTTCACCCACCAGCTAAGATTGCCCTTCTCTACAAGGAAGCTCTGTCTTTTCGCTCCTCTTTCTCCTTTCTCTGTCCACTGCTGCTGTTACACATCCCCTTTCCTCTTTCTGGGCTTGTATAGAATTCCAGCCTCTTTGATCGCTCCTGCTTTGCCCTACGCCTGCCCTGGGCTAATGGGACGAATGAGCATCCTCACCACGCGTCTGAGCAGAGTCACAGGGCAGCATCAAGGTCTTGTTTCTGACACGTTTTACTCCTTTCTCCGTTCTGGTCTTGCACTCCTCCTGCAATACACGATGGTGCTGAGCCCATGAGCCTTGTTGGGATACTTTTGCCTGAGGCCTACACACTGAACAAGCACTAAAATGACAGAGCCCAGCCCACTTAAGCACTGTATGGCAAAAACACAAGCAATTATGTCTTCAGATTCTTAGACTTTATCCTGAAGCTTTCACAGTGTCTCTGCCTACATTTGTGCCTCTGATTATTTTCAGTGCTCAATTTTAAACACGCAATGTCTCGTATCTGTATATATGGTTCTGTTTTTACCTGCAATTTTCATGAATATTTAGTAGGTTAAGTGTATGTATATGTAGGCTCCAATCCTCAAAACATGTGCCAGGGAAAAATATAAAATAATTCCAGCTGTTCAGTATATTTTGGGCAGTGTTTGTAAGTGTGTGTACTGGACCACACTTGATGTTTGTCTGGGATACTATAGTCTGTATGTGACCACAGAAAGCACAGGAGCCAATGGCAAAACTTGGGGAAAGAGTGTAGGAGTGCAAAAAATACATGGTGAAACTTCTTAAGCCTTACCCCAGTCTGGAGTTCTGGGACTTTCTCCATCGGAGATTGCATCCACCTCACAGAGTTGCACAGCAAGGTGCTCAGCTCTGTGCTGCACAGCTGCAATGTCCACAGTGAAGTACATTTTTGCCTGAGCAACATATATCTCTGTTTAGTTTTAAGCCTATTGATGTAATTTAAGGGATTGTACTCTAAGCCCCTTTCTGTCTGGAACAGTGGATAATTATCCCTTATTAACTTTTTCCCTGTTTTTTATTATTCCATATGGAACTATCACATCCCGTTTCTTTGCCCCCAGACACCTTTTTTTCCAGGGGAAGTTCTAATCTTTTTATTCTTTCCTGAGGATTGTCTTTTGGTTTTATTCTGACTTATTTTCTGTTCTCTGTTTGCCTTGCTACTCATGCATTTCACCAGTTATCAATAGGACTTCCAGATAAGCAGGGAAAGCACAATGCGAGCAGAGGATCATTGAGACTCGAACTGGTGCTTCATGGGTGCTCTTTCTGCTTGGCCTAAATCCCATAAAACCCTTCAAAGCTTTTCCAGAGCATGAGATGCAGAGGTCGACCTGAAGAAACTCAGCATTCTTCTTCCAGAGAGCCTGGAGTTCCACTAATTTTCTTCTCTTTATTTTGTTTTTCTTTTCAGAATAATTTTTCTCCACAATTTCTCTTTGCATTTCTCCTCCCATTTGGTTCACTTCTCCAGAACTCCTTTTGCCCTCACACCACATGCCCAGCTCGTCTTCAGCCACCCACAGCCACCTGGAAACCATCTCTTTCCCCCAACTAGAAGCCAAAAGCATCTTCATTGTGATGCTTCCTCAAACATGGAAACACTGTAACTGACTTTGGTGAACAGAGTATTAATTGTGGGAGCCTGTGACCCACAATAAACAAAGAAATATCTCCAAATGCAATTCCTTCCCTGTCAGCTCTCTACCAACTAGCTTTCCAGCTGGTAGAAACTTGATGGGAGTTTTTGCACACTGCCTCTTATCCACACAGAGCTGTATCTTTAGGAGATCCCATCCATTTTTAGCACCTTTCTCTTTGATGGGAGGCATTGTCTAGTGAAGGCAACTGACTGTGCATATAATCAGATTTTTATTAACAACTGTGGAGAAAATGCATTGTTAGGATATCCTGTTTCTATCCTACAATATCTTAGTGATTTTTACTTTCATCTGTTTTGTTTTTTCTTCTGAATAACAGAAGTAATTACGTAGTGCCATAAACTTATTTCATTTTTTTTAATTCAAAGCCATTTTAAGTTATTCAAGTAGAACAATTATATTTTTATGCCACTATAACTTAACAGCCAAAGGGATGGGTAAAAAAATTGCTCCTGGGCTGAGACCCATTTGACAAGTTTCATTCCAGAGCAATGTTTAGACTGACGTTGTAAATCCCTATGAACAGTGGATTTGTAATGGAAATGCTGGCACAGACTTCTAGCTGTGGCAGCACAAATGATATTGCTAGAATAAAAAGCCACCATGTATTAAATTAGTACATAAGCATGTATGTAGCATATATGTTCCCCTTCTTTGTGCATGTAATCCCAGAGCTGTCTATTGGCATAAGAGCTTCTTTCCTGTTATTACCATAACCTTATTTTCCTGCATCAAAGACCAGATAATGAAAAGATACAGCAGGAAAATAGACTTAAAATTGTGGAATATTTATTGATTTGATTTGATTTGATTTGAAGAAAAAGCTTCTACTGATTGTATCGCCAAAGTATTTATGCCAAAATACATCAAGCAAACCAGTGAGCATGGACAAATATAATTTTTGAGAAGTGTATAATTTGGCCAAATGCACGTGGACTTTCCCAAATATGGCAAGATGTACCTCTTCATCCACAAATTATGTCCCTGCACAATACCCAATCCCTCTTCCACAAAAGGAAGCACCAAGATTTTTCAGTATGACATTTGCGAAACTTATGCAGGGCCAACAGAAGCTTGTAAAAATAAATGAAAAAATTTCAGTGTTAATTCTAAATTCAGACCATGGCAATTCACAAAAACTTTCAGTCACAAGCTTTTCATAATAAATATCACAAGAATATCTACTGATCATCTGTAGTCAGACCAGCTCTCCAAGCACAGCAGAAGCTGCAGGGGTGCTGTCAAGACAGACTCAGCATTTGGGCTTTGTCATGTAACATGTTGATTTTACAAAGCCCGACACTAAGGAAATCACTCATTTTGTTTATAATCAAATATTTTGGTTGTGTGCCTGACAAGTTGTCATGATGATATGTTGCTGCATGATTACTGGCTAGCGAGACTGGCTGAAAAAGGCAGTGTCCCCACTGCTTGTGAAGATTCTTGTGTTTCTCTCACTCTCTTCACTGTCACAGCTGAAATTTCCCTTCTCGCCTACTTTCCCTGCTCCCCCTTTTCTGATGTCCCCCCTCGTCAGCACCACTCCTCTTGTCTTTGTGTGCAGCATATTTCCCTGGCCACCTGTGGGGGTGTCGGAAATGGAGGGAAACTTAGTCCAATGAAAAAGCAGTTGATCCCAATTTTGAGATGAATCCTGAGGAAGGATAAGCTGAAATTGAGCCAAAAGGAAGGTAAAGAACAGTATTTGCAATGACATCTAAGGAAAAGATGAAGTGATGTATATTATCTAAAAAAAAAAATGCAAGAAAGTGACAAACCTTGGACTCTCCAATGGTCACAAGCAGTCAGGCAGACCCCTGGTTTATGTCTAACCGAGAAGTGGCAAATGTAGCACAGTCTGTCTTTACATAGGAGGGAATGCAATGCCTGCGTCATAGATAACAGCAGTTTCAGCACTATCCTGTTCCCTTACATTGACAATCTCCTCTTAGAGGTCTGGCCAGGCTCACTCAGACCATGCCCCACCGGACTAATGACCTCACAACCTGACACACCATCATTGTACCCAAGAAGTTCACCTCCCCTTTAGGCTAAAGCCATTCTATGCAATAGGCCAAAATCAGTGCCAACATGAGACTGTTGCTCTGTTGTGCATAAATGGACACCTGTCCACTTGTTTAGGAGGATCAATATGTTTATTACAAAATAACTTCAAATTACTTTGAAAAGTCATCAATACCCCAGGAAAGAGAAATGTTACATTTTCTGGCAAAAAGAAGATTGCAGGCAGTTTTAAATACTTCATATAAACCCATAGATTAGATTAAACCAAGTGAGTTTTAGTTTTTTTAAAATTCAACAGTTTTAAACTTCTTGGGAAAAAAAATCTGAAGGTATGATCTTTTCATTGCAAATTTCCAAAGTGGATTTAAAAAAATTGAATTGTTCCAATTATTATGACTTCTGTCAGAGGTTCTCTACAGCCAACAAAAAGGATTATAAGCAGGCCAGTGCTGCTGATGGATTTGCAAATGATGTTTCATGAGCTGGGCTTGGCCCACATGCAGCGAGTTAGGTCTGGTCTAGGGAGCTGTAGGTATATGACTGACAGGCACTCTGGTGTCACTGGGATGGTCAAATTAGAAAGGCTTTTGTAGGCTAGAACTGGCAGATTGGTCTGCAAGATAAGGGTTGAGGAATCTCTGTTCATAAAGAGATTTCACTGAAAATTAACCTTGAGGTGCTAGAGATTCTCTTTATGAGAATGGAGTGCAGCTGTTGGTATTTAATCATCAGTTTGTGTTGTAGAAAACCAGGATAAACTAAACATTCTAGCTTTATAAAATATGTCCTCCATAGTTTTGCATTTGTAATTCCTATTATTTTGTCATTCAGCTGCAGCTTTAATTTGGCTTGGTACTTGCACCCATCAACAGTACCTATTAGAACTTGAGAAAAATGACCTCTCGTCCAAAATCTCCTTTTACACAAGTCTGCAGTGTCTGCATTCATGTCCTCTCTGTGATTGGCCTAGCAAAGGAGTTTACTGAAACCTTTCAAAAAGAGCACTTTTTGGGAATGGCCAGTTCCTTTCCAGCACATTTAGCAAAAATACATCTGTGATTATTTTTGCATAGGATTTAATTAGCTGAACTAAGTAGGGAACGAAAACCATGTTAACGTGACCCACCGTGTCCAGCCAAAGCAGATATCAAATACTGGGTGTACAAAGTGAACAGCTTGTGAATGAGCCACGAACTAAAGTAGGGAAGGAGTTAATCCTCTCGCTGGCTTAGAGGAAAGATCACAGTTGCCAGCTTGTATATAGGAATTTGCAGGTTGGTGGGGCTGGGCCAGCTCTGGGGAATTAACTAATTCCTTCATCTTCTTCCAGTGTATTATAAGATGTCTGGGCTAGAGGAAGTGAAGCCTGAGACTGGTGGGGAAGAGTCAGTCAGTAAATAATGAGGATAATGCTAGAAGGAAAAGAACAAGAGAGAAGTTCTCTTAATCCTGGAGTTTTAGAGAGGTGGTCCCTGTGTGGCCTTGCAGCAACTTCTGGGAATCATAGTTTCATTTTCAACTTCATGGAAGGGGAGCCCCTCTTGCTTGAAAGAGCATGACATAATTTATTAGCTTTATTTAAGAGAGGGTTGCAACATGACACAATACAGAATTTTTTCTCATCTTATAGCAATGCCAATTCAGAAGCTGGCTTGGTACTGATGGCAGAAAATAAGTGAGGTGCAATTCTTATATGCATGGAAAAGAACTCATTAGAAGATGGGATGTGTAAAAATTGTTTTCCTTCCCCATTTTTCTAACAGATAGGTCACAGATAAATTTCAAGTTGCTGTTGCTTTGATGGTCAGATTAAAAGAGTGAGGTCCAGTCCTCCTGAGGAAGTGCAGGATGTGGCTTGTGTAAGCATACTCTTACTGAGTATGGCATAAACACAATAATAGAAATATATTCATTTAAAATACTAGAAGTAGCAACTTTCACGTGGGTAGCTTTTGCCCCTTCTGTCTTACTTTCATTTAAACTTTATCATTTTTACAGACCCAAATATTTAGTCCTGGTTATGCCAATTTGTAATTCAAAATTAGATTCAATTAGAATTATGTAAAATTAGAATTCAATTAGATTTATGATTCTTAGCATCTTCCAGATACTTCCACACCCTTTTCAAGAGACAGCTCATATTGAGGTCATCAACACTACTTATTTCTGATGTATTTCTTTTCCCACATATTTCCGAAGCTTTGGGGTTACAGGAGGTAGCAGAAGCTCATTCAGTGGCAGATTACAGGAATAAACAAGATAGGAGAACAAAGACCTGATTATGGTGAGAAGCTGTGGAAACCCAAATATCCAAATTAAGGGATGAATGCACCCTCATCCAAGAGGACAGAGAAGGTCGGGACATATGGTCTTTTTAAGAGCTTTAATGCTTGAATACAGCAGGAATAAAACCCAGAATACCAGACACCAACATAACGACAATTGCAATGCTTGCCACAAAATATACAGCCTCCATATTGCCGGAGGGGAAGGTCAAGTGCTTGTGATGACATTGCTCCCTCACATGCTTTTATTACATCTCCCCTACCAGGCACGAGCTTGCATAACTTGCACCAGATACTAAGTACACAGAACAAGCAGAATTTATTTGCCAGCAGCCAAGGGGAGGAAACTGTCCACATGACATTTGCTTTTCCAGCTATGCTCCATGTCCCACCATCTGAATAAGTTATATTCATTTTACACTCACTGAAGGCTTTGCTGAGACAGGTTGCACTGCCTTGACACAGCTGGATGTAGCTACGCTCTGACTGATGGTCAATTTACACCCGAAGAATAACCTTCCTTTAATATACTGCTGAATCAAGAAATCGCTCTACCTGCACCGTGTATGAATTTGACCTATGTACCATCATTGCATAATTTATACAAATTCTGTGGCGGAAGTGGTGAGAGTATTATACATTTTTCTGTTATTTTTCTGAACTTTTACACATACACAGACTGAGAAGTTCATGGATAAAAAACAAGAAATATTTTTTCTTTGTTTTTTCTCTGAGGAATTCAGTTTGGAAATTCAACGGAGTTCATGTCTCTAAAAGCTGTGATGTAAACT
>VZTA01027955.1:114841-132341 GCA_013398855.1 Mohoua ochrocephala | reverse complement strand
TTCCCACACTACACAGAGCCAATGAGTCTGCTGTCAATATAAGATATTAAACTATTATAGAGTGTCCAAAGGAGTGCCATGAGGATAGTGAAGGGCCTTGAGGGGAAGCCATGTGAGGAGGGGCTGAGGTCACTTGGTCTGTTCAGCCTGGAGGAGACTGAAGAGAGACCTCATTGCAGCCTGCAACTTGATCATGAGGGGAAGAGGAGGGGCAGGCACTGCTCTTTTCCCTGTGGTGCCCAGTGACAGGACCCGAGGGAATGGCCTGAAGCTGTGTCAGGGGAGGTTTAGGTTGGATATTAGAAAAAGGTTCTTCATCCAGAGGGTGGTTGGGCACTAGAACAGGCTCCCCAGGGAAGCGGTCACAGCACCGAGCCTGACAGAGTTCAAGGAGCATTTGGACAATGCTCTTAGGCACAGGGAGCAACTCTTGGAGATGGTGCTGTGCAGGGCCAGGAGCTGTATTTGATGATTCTTGTAGGTTCCTTCCAACTCAGCGTATTCTGTGATTCTGTTACTGGCTCAAACTTACTCTGCCTCTCCAATCTCCCTCTAGGAAGACTGTCTCCCCAAACAGTGTTGAAGCCTCATCTCTTCTGACTCTTCCTTCTTTCAAATACTGCTCTCTAGCATCATATAAGGAATAGATTTCTGCTTTTCTTCATCAAAAGGAAATGCTTTCCTCGGCCACTGCAACATTAAGATGTAAAGACTTTCAGATTATGGAGTAGTAGACTTTGGGAAAGACAAAGTTATTGTCTTATTTTTCTAAGTCTGCATTTTCAAAACTCCATTTTGCACTTACTCGTGGAGCTCACCAGACTTAAGTGTCATAAGAGCACTTTCCCACCACAGGCCCAGGGACCACTCTGTCTTATCTTGAGTATTAGCCAGAGCTCTGCTGCTGACTCTGTAGCTTTGTGTGCAGAACCCGTAATACTTCAGGAGTCTGCTAGCACAATCTTTCCTTGTTTACACAACCTGCTGAGGGAAATTAAAATCTTAGTCATCAGTGAATGCTGAATTTCAAAATCAAAAAAAATTATTCTTGCAGCAGACATTATTCTGCTTCATTTAATTACTATGTTGACACTTATGTTCAAGCACTGTGTGCTTAACCTTTGTAGTTTTTCATGTTTAACAAATACTGGGTTTATCTTTCATCATGTCACATCTTTCCTGACAGGAGAATGGTGGCTGAACATCCACCTGTCTGAAATGGCAATCTTACCTACATGGTTCTAAAGCCAGAGAACTGTTATCTGACCTTGATTCTGAAATGATGTTTTTTATCAACATGTTCAGTGCACTCCCTTCTGATGAAGACAACCTTCTGATGAGAAACCTTGCTGGATTCTGTGTAAATTCAGTATGAAAAGTTATCCCAAGTCTGACTGAAAAACTTCAACGTGGGGTTGCAAGGTTATGAAAAGTGAGCCACAAAGCATGTTTGTGTTTGCAGAAGACTTCCGTGCATCTCCCAGCTGTCAGGAGCATCAAGACATGGAGTCATCTTCAAGCAGGCTTTGACTGATGGCACAGGATGACTGATAAATGCTCTATCACATTTGAATATCCTGGATCTTCCATGGCTAATATCAACTTTCTAATATTCTTGATGTCGCTTCTCACTTGGGTCCTCTGACACCCTAATCCCCAAGCGAGTGTCACTCATGGCAGTCAGTCTGTACTGTTACAAGATCAGCTGAGACATGGATCTCTAATAAGATTAAGACTCATCAGTATGGTTTTAGCCCTTTCCTTTTCTAAGGCAGAGGAACAGAATTATTCAAGACTTGCAGCAGCAACATCGAGCATTTGCTAAATATTACCTTTCCCCTCTCTTCTCTTCTAATTTGTATAAACACTTTAATAAAAAGAGAAAGCAAGAATAGCAAAAAGCATTTGATGTTTCGTTTGAAAGTATCTTTTCACAGAATCACAGAACACAGTTGGAAGGAATCACCAAGTCCAACTCCTGAGTAAATGGCCCATATGGGGATCAAACCCACAACCCTGGCATTATTAGCACCATGCTCTAACCAGCTGAGCTAATTTGACATCATATACGTTTGCATTTTGTTATGAAGCCACGTATTTGTCAGCATGTCCTTTGATACTTCAGTAGCTAGTTTTTCAGAGATCAAGAAAAGAGAATTGATACACGTGTCCTTTCCAGGAGAACCCTTCACTCCATTCTCTTCTGTCTTGGTGGAACAGGGCAAGCTACATAGCTTTGTCATTTGGGATATGCTACCGTTTTTTGAAACTTTGGAGCAGTTAGAAAACCCAAGCTCACTATTGCTTTGCAAATGCTTGTGTTAGCATCTTGTAGGATGCTAAGGAAACTTCTAGGAAGTTGCACATGCAGATGCATTAGACCTTGTCCTTTGTGTAGTAACTTCAGGACGCAGATGGGTAGATATCAAATGGGTGCCACAGAAATCTAGGAAAAGCATTTCACCCACTTTCCATAGGGAAATCAACCCCTTCCCCCAGCTACCCTCACACCCAAATCCCAGATACTGTAGCTGTGAGTGACAGCTGGATTTTGAATCCCATGGGGAGACTCTATGCCTCTTGACGGATTCATTGTGACACTGCCCAGACTGCCTGCAAACTGGCAGACAGCTCTGTTTGCCAAATGTCGACATTATCTAATTGGCATTTCAGCCCACTTCTCGTTTTTAATGGACATGAGGAAGACCCAGCCAGCAGAGTGTTGAAGCAGCGGCAGCGTGCTCAGGCTGCTCTGGCTGCAGCCTCCCTCGGGCAGCTGCAGGATGGCACCAGCACCCGGGGTGTGGAGGCAGCTACTCGAAAGCTGCTGGACCACTTGATGCAAAATACAGGAACTGAGGAGGAGAAACGAGACAGCAGAGGAATGGCAAATTCAGGGCTAGATGCTAGCAATCAAAGCAATGTGATGTTATTGTGGTGGCTAAATAGCTTAGACCTCTTAATATAATTTACAGCAAAAGCAGCTGTCTTCTTTGAAAGAAGAGGCTTGCCACAATCAAGAAGATAGTTTTTGTATACATATACTGATCTGTGAAAAGTCTCCTGATGCATTACATTCACAAACATCAAACCTTCAAATGGGTAACTTGGAGCAGAGTTCACACAGTAGGCCATCTGCTGAAGCAACTGAGAGATGGCAACTCGTATATTAGGGTAGCTGTCTATTCATTCATAATTGTTGCCTACATCTCAAGAAATAGATCTGTTTCTCTTTTTCATATCTATCTGCCTGGCCTGTCAGAGCCATGGTAGATTACTTTTTCTCACTGTACTAAACTGTGGTTTTCCAAATAAATTATTACACCTCTCTTGGCTTGCAGCAATAGTGTGGCAGAATGGATAAACAATTCACGTGCTTCAGCCATCACTCTAAATCTTCATCAGACACCGTTTCAGTGGCTGCACCCTTTTATCTCAAACATGTCATTCCTAATTTCCTGTCAAAGGGTCTTTACACATTATTTCATATTGCTTTAAATGGCAGGATATACATCCATGGAAAAAACACTATACAAAATACTGCCTAGATGAGAAAAGGTCTGCTGCCAGAGAGAAAAGCACGAGTGCTTGAAGTTTTCTTAAAATTGAAATTGATACCAAAGAAGATTTTTAAATCATACTGCTCTAAACAAAGTGTGTGGGAAAAACAATTAAAACTACCAGATAAATGTGTGATTTGAGAGTTGCAATTAAGCTACTCCAGCAATAAACCAGAGAATAAATACGAAGAGATATGATTATGTGTATAAGCAGTGTTTTTTAAAGATAAGGGGGGGGGGGGAAGCACCATAGGAAAAGTCCAGGGTTTTGAAGTTTAATATATAATTTCCAATTAAATGTTTTCTTTCAATTTATATTTCTTTAATGTTACCTTCATGTCACTTGGTGGAGCTGGAATATTTTACATTGCACTCCTATTTGGTAAGCACAAATAAGGACTGCACTAATAATGGAGGGCACTTTTGAAGCTTTACATCAAGATGGTTTTTAACAAGCTACTGTAAAAGGATTTTCCAGTTTTAGTGAGAGTTATGACAGTATTCATCATTCTAACAATATATTAAACATAAAGAAAAGCTTTCCTACAGTCTCAATAACATTTTCCATAATACCCCCTTCTAGCTGCATGCAGGTGCATGTTTTCAGCCACTCTTCTCAGTTCCTTAACAATCATTACAAATCCCACTTATCTAAACTAGTGATTAAAAACCTTTAAGGGGAAGCTGTTTAATTAAAAGTAAAGTAGACATTTATTGTGTGTTTAGTGTGCCAATTTTGCTATGACCTAAGAACCATTCCCTAATTAAATTTTGTAATTCTTCCATATATTACAACTACAATATGATAACATAGAAGAAACCTAACAGCTAATTCAAAGCTCCTATGTGCTTTTCTAAAATAATAGGTTGGCTGTTTTAAAACCTGAGGCTGGATTTTGCCCTGTAAAAGTCTGTGGAAATATATCTATGGTTTTGCCATCAATTTTAACAAAACTAGAATGAGACCTGTAAAACTCATGGTCATGATTCATTTATGTACATTGATCTTAATCTGTCATAATTTCTTTGGTTTCAGTGGAATCAATCTGGACAGATAAAATTATTCCACATGTATTTCCGACAGCTTAGAAACATAATTTTTGTGGCAATTTTCTTTATTATAAGCATATGCATAGGTGTTCATCCAAACCCAGGGATGCTTGTGATCTCCCAGTAATGCCATGATGGCTTGACACACCACCATAAAGCAGAGGCGTGGCTGCAGTGCCTTGCGAGGCGCAGGGCCACTGACAGTGACGTGAGAACACACCTCTCTTGTTCAGTTTTTTATCGTTATTACTTCAGTGCTGACATCTGACCTCTTTAGCTGCCTGTGTGTACTGAAGTGTTCCTGGCTCACACCTGGCGTCGGTAATAAAGCACAGCATGCATAAATAATGAAGATATGTTTGTGAAACTTCACTAAGTGGCAACTGCCTGTGACAGAGATCCTGCTACCAGCACTTACTGCTGTAAAGGTTTGTTAATGGAAGCTGCTCAGCGGATGACAAAATGACCCAATTAAAGTTTATTCCAAATGACATCAGGGTCATAAAATGGAACAAAAGAGGAGGAAATGGCTCTGGTGGTTTGAAAATCTATTGCCATGTATATTATTACATCTGCACTTTTTGCTATCACAGGAGGACTTCATATTCATATAAAACAATACCTAGAGAAAGCCAAGTTAAAAAAGCGACTGTTGGCTAGACAGAAAAATGATGGCTTGTGACACTCTGCTGGACATGCTTTCCAGGAAAAGATCTAGTAAGAAAGTCTTTCGAGACTGGGATAGGAGAGACGTTTCTCCTGTCAGACACTGGATCAGAGACTCTCCAGATGAGCAAAGGATCTCAAATTCAAGTAGTCAGTCCATTTGTAGGGAAAAGCTCTTACATAAACAGTAAAGTACTTCTAGCGCAGGGTTTGTCGTATTCTGATTTATTCTGAAATTTCTAGATGAGGGCTGAAGCTGTGGGCCCCTGGAGGACTAGACATATGGCCCAATTTACAGAAAAGTTATTTGCTCCTAAGTGCCCCTTCCATTGGAAAGGAGGAAATGTGTGTGAATGAAAGGAGACTGAGGTGCTCCAATGAGAAATCAGCAGGCAATAAAGCGTCAGTGATTTTGAGCCACCTGCAGTTAATTTTCCATTGGTTCCAGTCATCACTCTGCATAGGGAAGGAGGAAAGACTGTTTAAATGGATTTCTTTTGCATTGGGACTCCACCGACACCTTGTGATGTACCTAATGCACCAGTGGGGTGAGAGAAGCTGTGTGATGTTTTTTTCAGGCAAAGAGGAGCAGCAAGGAGAATGTGGGATCAGACCACAAGTGTCACTTGTGTGTATTCATCCGGGCAAAATGAAAATAGATCAGCTCAATTTGTTCTGAGCGACTGTGAGGCCAGTCTGGAAATCCTAGAAACACTCCTTACACCGTGCAAAATTAGAATATTTAAGGGCATTTTTAATTGGGGGCCTTAATTTAGGGTCGTTTTTAATCCTAGGAAGCCAAGGAAACCAAGGCCACAGAGAAGCATCACTTTGAGTACATCAGTTTCAGTTGATTGAATGAAATGCAGAGTCCTGCTACTCAGAGAAAGGCTGCCAGAAATCAGCTCTGATTAATTCAGCCTCACTATGACATTTTTCCCATGTTATAGTTGAGGAAAGTGATAAGTTGTTTTCAGTCCTGTTAGCCTGTCTTAATAATTCACTGCTGTCCCAGCTCAGACAGTCTGCTCCCCTGCCCTAGTCAGGTTTGATTTGTGAGGAATTTAATTTTTAAGAAAATCCATTTTCAAGAACTTAGGGGTTGGTTTCCTGGTTTTGGGTTTGGTCTCGGGTTTTTCTTCCCTTTGCACGACTACATACTTGCAGCAAGTATTCAATCAACTGCCATTCTGCAGGCAAGGAGCAGAGCAGCAACCTGTTGTTGCACTCACGAGCACCTCGCCAGCATAAAACCACATTGCTAAAGATATAGCAACAGGTCGGTAGCTGCCTGAGGTGGGAATATTCAGATTTCCAAGGACTGCCTCTTGTGGCCACACTAAACCATATTTTGCCTATTAAGATGCAGCTTTAACTTTGTCATTTCTGTCGTCACCAGAGAGAAAGGATGCTTAGGGAAGAAAGCTAGGTAAACATTTGGTTACGCTCTCTTGACATAGTAACACACCTTTCAACAGCCTGTGGCTCAAAGCATCCTGGGCCACAGTTTCATGTTTAATAGCCCTTGGTGAATATTTTTTCTGTGCTAACTGTGCCTGAGTTTTGAACCTACATAAATTTTAGGCACCTATTTTATGCCAGCACTAAATCAAAATGAACACCAAGCCTCCACAGACAGCTAGTTTAATAGAGAAACACAATTTTCTCACAATGATTGGATGCTTTCCTTGCAAAGTGTGATACTAATTGGAATACAGTAATCTTCAGCCTGAAGATTTTGTTTTGGTGGAAATAATGACAAAACAAGTAGAGTCATACTTGCCTTAATAAAAAGTCATCCTACCCTTTCAATATGAAAATGGGATTTGACCCTCGTTAGCTAAATGAGTTTGAGTGAGAAATTGAGCAATAACATTTTTGGACAATTACTCTCCACTATGCTGCTTCTCCTAGTAAAGGAAATTATTTGCCTTCTATCCCAGCTCCTTTCTGATGCTTCTTGGCATGTGTTACTTTATTGTGAAGGAAGATCCTTTTTACTTTCGAGGAATAAATATGTGCCCTTGTAAAATCAACAAGATTAAGAAGTTGGCCTTAAGGCAGTGATTCCTGCCTTAGCAAAACATGATGCAGACCTGCGTATCGATGCTTCCTTTCACCTATTAAAAAGTGGATGAAAATCCTGAATAATATCCTGGAGGTAAATATTTTTTCGTTTATATTTGTGCAGTATTTCTAGGAGATATGTTTTCCATTTTGGCTTTTGTTTGTCAGCAGAAAAAGAAAGCCTGTTACTGCATAAATCCATGCTTTGTCATCCCACCAGCCTCAATGGGATCTTACGAGATCACATCTTGAGAAGATGTGTGAGAGCGGAGACCATGAGCAGTTCATCGGTGCTGCTGCTGTCTCCCAGCTCCTGCTGCGAGAGACATCTCAGAGACCTCAGTGTAACTGGTAACGCACCAAAAGCAGAGCAGATGCTCAAATTTTCTCCCAAAAATAGGTCCTCAGCAAGCAGTTGTTTTTTTCTCATCCCCACTGTGTTGGTGTAGAACCAGTGTGATTAGGCAGGGAGGACACTGATGTGGTACAGCAGCAGCAACCTTTTGGAAGGGAAGCAAAATAACAGTCCTAGTTGCTTGTCCTCTTTTCAGGAGTGCAGTGGTATTTATCCGGTGTGTGAGAGCTCTTAGCCTCAGCCTTCTGACAAAATTTCTATTGTAGCTAATTATATTCTCCTTATCTACAAACCTCCCATGCTTCATCTAGCTTGAGTGGAACTTTTCCAATAGAATGTTTTTTCAGTGGAAAACTGCTGTTTGATTGAAAACAAATCTCTTCTGAGAAAGTGTCAACTTCAACAAAATCTGGAAAACAATTACAACTCCTTTGGTAAGGTTAAAATACCCCTCATTAACCTTTTCAGAACAGTGACTCCATTTTTCATTTTGAAATTACTCCTTCAGATAGTGTTATATTTTAAATTGAGATTAAAGACTGTGGCCTAAAATGAAATTGTTTTGAAAATATCACTTAAGGTGATTTAATTTTATTCTGCTTCAGAAGCAAAATAAATCCTGAAATCTTGAAATTTCCTGCGAAAGGCAAATTTTGTATCCTTTGCAACTTTGCTCATTTGCTTTTGGTTCCATGCTGTGGTGCATCGCTACTACCCTCATTAAGGAAATCGATGCATATTCTCCACATGGGATGTGTATTTCAGTCATGGAGACTGTAGCTGGGTCCCAAAAAGAACCAAATTTTTCTTTTTCCCATTGCCATGAAGTCCTATGCTGACCTCCTGTATTAACATGTGTAAGAGCTCTGATCTCTTGCTCTTACAAGTGAACTGCTGATAACTTTTTTTGAAAGTTCATATATATCACAGCCTGAGCAGTGTGTAACTGAAAACCAGTCACATATTTCTGTTTTACATATAATGAAGAAAAAGAGAAAGAAATAAACACATTCTGATGAAAACAATTTCTGAAATCTTCACAGCTGGATGTCCTCTGCAGAAAATGTCCGGTTTCTCCATTCAGATAACACTTCCCATATAGCTTCAGCTGCTGGAGTGAGTACCACATACCAAAGAGAGCAAGACAAAGGGAGGCTCCGAAACACGAGGATTTACAAGTTATTGAGAACTTCCGGAACTGCATGTGAAAGTAACAGAGGGCACAAAGTTTCTTAATCTGCTGTTTTAACCATGTCGTTAGTAGAGGGTGCTAAACATCCTTATGTGGCTTTTGCTGCTGGATAGTGCTTTTGGGTAGAGACAAATGGAGCAGGTTAGTGCCAGTAGAGTGGTCTTTTGGTGACAATTCAGGCTGAACTTCAGGTAACACAACTCCTAAAGTTGTCTGCCTTACAGAACAAGGAACAGGTCTATGTCCTTGGTACCTCTGGAAACACGTCCCATGGATTGTGCTCACCAGTTGTCACTGGAAAAGAGCAATCTTATCATCTGGCTTCAGTCTCATCTAAAATGCAATGGGAAGAACAATGCTGAAGTATTTCATAAAGTTGTCATGACATTCAGTTCAGTCAGTAATGTTTGCAAACGTGTATCATTCATAGATTGTCACCAGCCAAGGAGCTGTCTTTGAATGCTGCTTCAGAATTACATATCCTGCTTTAAACAAATCAGGTCAGTCTACCTCTAGTTGGTTCTTGCCTGAATATTACTCTGTGAGATTTAAGAGCATCACAGTGTCAGTAGGAGTGTTATGATCCATCAAAGAAAGTATCCGTAAAGTTGTAGTACCTAAACATAGGTGCAAGCATTATTATTTGCAGGAGACAGACAGAAAACCCAAGTTCTAACTCAGACTTCATTACTGCCTTATCTATATAATTTCATGCCAGTTACTGCATTTTGGAACTCTTATGCATCTGGCTGATGTGTAAACTTCATCAGACAGAAATGCTGTGTTTATATTTGTTATCCAACATAGGCAAGCAGCTTTCTAGATGCTTGGAGTTGATGAAAGCTGTAGTATCTGAACACAGCTTATCACAGCTCTTTGTAACAGGGGTACAAGAACTGAGGTCACCCAACACTGGTAAAAATTGCTCTGACAGAACCAAGCCTTATCAGAAAACCCCCATTTATCAAAGCAAAACCACTTTTGTGAAAATCCTTCTGGTTTGATACACCCTAATTAAATCACAGGCGTGGTTCTGATGAAGAGCTGCCTGTGAGGAAAGATCCCATTAGAAATACAAGTGGCCTAGGCTCCCAAGAGCATGGATGGGATTTCTGAAGTCCTTTCATATCTTTGCCTTACTAGCCTCCTACTAGAAATGGAGGTCTCTGTAACTGAAATCTTGCAGAGGAATTCTGAAACTTGCTGCTTTTTCAGTTGGGTGGTCTGATGCTGCCAGCTTCCCTAAACAAGCCAGAAATATATAATGCCGGACTAAGCTTGGCTGTTTCTGTAGAACATGAAAGAATACAAACCCATACCCCACTCAAGGCAATCGGTTTTGCTAGGGAGTCTAAAGGATTTCTGAATCTTTTCTTGAAAAGAATCTGATTAAGTCTTCTTACGGTTCACAGTTATCTTCTAATACAATTTTGTCAAGTGGTCCACCTGGAAACTCTGGTACCAGCCCTTCAGCCTGAACTCAGATAATGCTCTGGGGGACTTTGCTAAATTGCTTCAGATAATGTGCTCTGCAGTGCACAGCCCAAAATTAGGTTGTCTATGAAATTAATTCATATTAAACAGTTGTTTGAATACCCAATGAAAAAATAATTCTTCCTCTTCGTTCCCCCCTCAGAATCTCTCATAAACTACTGAAATTTCACTTAAGCCAAATCATCTTGGTGATATATGGGGGGGAGAGGGATAGTTCTTTCATCCAATTTGCTGTTCATGTGGAAATGTGTAATTACTAATCAAAAATGCACTTGGATAGTAGGAAAGTAGGAAAGATTTCTTTATTCAAGCAGAATTATAAAGTAGCAAATTTCCAGAGGAACTAAAAAATATGCAAGTCATGCCAAAGTATTGATTGCATAATAATGTGATGTCAACAGCGCAGAATAATCATGTTTGCAGGTGGGAGCTTTACATACATTATACAGCAAAGGTTTTACTGTTGAAATGGAAATATAAATCGAGCAGTATGTATTCCTAGAAAATAAATTATTATTCACATACTAATACCCATCTTGTACATCATGATAAAGCATTATCATCTCTCTCCTGGACTGACTAATGAAAAAGGAAAAATTCAGTGTTTGGAATTAAGTCTGATGTGGATGACATTTAAGGTCATGAAACACAATCTTAGTTGTACTGAAATCTTTTAATCTTATTTGCAGATTATTCCATACAGTGGCTCCCTGGAGTTGCAAAAGGATTTTATTCTCATATCTTTATTATTTAATTGAATGTTGAAAGTGTAACATATTGTAAATTGCTCTTAATTTTAAAAAGTACTTTCTTTTCTCAACATCATCGCATTTGCAGAGCTACAGGAGTACTGACTCAGAAATATACCTGGGCAAATTCAATAGTGGCATGCAAAGTGGTTGGATGTAATTAGGTAAGGAAATGACTATAGGGGGTGAAGTACATAATCATACTTAATTGTGATTCAACAGATGTTCAAAATTACTGTAACTTACACCAATCTGATGTAACAGCCAAATTTGATTCTATATTATATCAGGATGCAATTCCCATTGAAAACAGCAGGTCCACATAATTCGGGGTGTCAGGCTACTGACTTCTGTAAGCAGGAATACATGGCATCCTGTGCAAATGCAGATTACAGGGGCATGGGTATGCTCTCCTTATCATGGTCATCGCTTTCTCTACAACGTGCAGTTCCTTTACTGATGTTTAAGATGTTGCTGCTCTTCACACATCTGAAATGCCTGGACTTCCTAACCTCCAAGACTTCTCTAAGGACTAAATTTTGCTTTCGGCAACTGAATTCAAGACAGCTTTCCCAACAGCCTGAGTAGCCAACCCGAGAACAATTTCCAGGCTGGACTAACACACCAGCACTGAAGGTCCCATTTGTTTATGTAGGAGCCCCTCAGAGCCTGTCTTAACTATCCAATAAGCCTAAGGTTGAGCTCTTGCCTTCACGTGGCCTGAACCGAAAGTTCACCCAGCAAAGTTGCATCAACAAAGTGAAAACCCTTTCTTCCTCACTGGTTTTTTTCTTACCTCCATTCACCTGGAGGTATGATCCATGGTTCCTGAGTTAAGGTGAAGAATGTGTCTCTCTCCCAAATTACAGAAAGAACCAACATTATGAGTGATTTCACCTTGCAATGCTTGATGCAAAAAGGGAAAATCCTACCACAAAGACAATTTGAACCTGAACTCTAATCGCTCCCCAACACAGACTAGCCAGTCTGTGTGTAAAGGCTTTACATGTTGATTTGAAGATATTTTTAAAGACAGTAGAGGGTATGGCACTAACTGTCAAATAGTGACAGCAGAACTTCAGTGGTGAGGCTAAGGATGGGCAAACTCCACACTTCAGTGATCAGCCACAGCAGAAGTCCCCTGAGTAGTTATTTCAGCCATGTGACACCAAGCTTTCCAGCAGACTGTCTTTCCTGGTCTCGTCCCCTCGGGTAGGAAAAGCCAGTGGAGAAAACACACTGTGCATGTCCATTGATGCTGGCTGCACCACCTGGAAGCCAGGCGAAGCTGCAGGCGTCTTTGACACTAAGAAGCAGCACCTGCAGGGTCCCTCGGTGAGGCCACCTGCCCCTGAAACCAGCTTCATTACCTCTGCAAAGGAGCTTAGAACAGTTTTCTCTTGCTACCTACTTCTGTGTGTTTCTCGTAGAACAATCCGATTCATTTCCCGGCCAGTGCAGGGCTGTCTCTGGTAGGCATTTACACAGCAACAATCACAAACCACTTGTGCGTAGGTATTTATAGAGCACCAGTCACAGGCAGTCGTACCTAATGACTGATATTAGCATGATGCGTCAAATACAAAATCTTTCTCTGAAAACAGCAGGGTCCAAACAGCTCAGCTAATGAAACAGGCAATAAAGAACACGTATGTGGCACCACCTTGCCTATCCTAGTTTTGACCGTTAAAATAAATTATATGGATTTCAAGTATATGAAAATAACACAACAAGACTACCTGACTCGCCTGCATTGTCTTGCAGCAAGGCTTAAAAGAGGGGGTTTTTTCCTCAAAAGCAAACCCTTGGCATAAATCAGCTCTTTGGTGACAAACTGAGAGGACTGCTGCTAGAGCTACATGCATGGGAGAAAAGAAGTCACGCTCTTCCTTTCCTGACAGGAGCGCCTGGCTTCACAGCATGGCACTGTCCATACTCATGCAATGTCCACCTTGGAGCATGAATTAATGTCCAGTACCTGTAACGTAAGAGAGTGTTACCCCATTCCATGATCTGGGACGTGGCGAAGCTCGGCAGCCAGACTTGTGTTGCAGTTAAGTGATAAGCCTTGTGTTGCAGGCAGGATTTGACACACAGAAAGATGGACCTGCAGGACAGACAGCTTTGTCATCACAGCAGTCCCTCCTGCCCCTGTGCACCTTCCCTCTCCCTTTTGGAGTCTCCTCCACAACTAAATAAAATGAAGGTTATTTCAAAGAGAGCAACTTGCGCTGCGTTATACAGAGCTGATATTACTCTCTCATGGAAGCAGAGACAGGGAAGCAGATGAGAGGAAGCACTAGAGATGTACAGATGTAATGCACCCTTGCCAGAGAACAGAAAGACATAGAAATTGTCGTGCTGGCACAGGACAGTTGTCTGGCTTACTTGTTATCAGTCTGTGGCATTGACCTGTACCAGGTGCTTTAGAGGAACGTCAGAAACCACACTAATGTTGACTCTAAAATTACCAGTCCATCATGGAGATTTTTCCTAACCGTAAGATATCAGTGATTGGTCTCAACCTTCTGGTTCACCTCCCCTCTGTTTGTGTCCATCTCTGTTCCTTTCCACTTTAGATGTAAACCTAATACATTAAGTATTTGTAAAATTATGAGAAACTTACCAAATGGATTGAATTCATTGTTCTCACGAATTTAATACAGTGTCTCTGAGAGTCAGATTCTACATTTTGAAAATGTGCTTGTAACATGTGATATGGATGCTTTTTTTTATTTTGAGAGCACATAAAAAATAAATACATACTTGAGCAAGAAATCTCCCACTATGAGGAAAAGTGGATCTTTCAACCAGAAACATTTCTCTGCACCCGACAGGGAAAACACAGCATAACTACTGTCATGGATAGATACTGCAATCAGCTGCACAGATTGTTCAGATAATCATTTTTGAAAAGAGGAATGAATGGCTGGATGTTACTTTAAAGTCAAGCCCTGTGTCCAGGCAGAGAATAGAGGTGTGCAAACACAGTTTTCAGATCTCCATGGATATATCTGCACAGTTCTGTATGTGACTATGAAATGTACATACCTGGCTCAATGACCTTAAAGGCCTTTTAAAACCTAAATGATTCTGTGTTTCTATACACACACATAGGTGCACATGCACACATACAAAAGTTGGTGCATTCATTCAGGAAACAGATTCCAAACAGGGAAGCAAAACTCTTCTTTTATTCTCACAAAGAGGGGCAAGAATAGATGCTGCAGTATCATTCCTGTTAGCAGGCAGAGGCAGGCAGGGTGATTGACTGATCAATTGATTTTGATCACAGCAACGGTAGAGATTTTGCTGTAATGGTATAAAATCATGAGTTGGGAGCATTATTGCACTCCTTAGGTAAATCTTTGGAACCCAAAGGTGATGCTTTATAAATTTTATCGGAGTCACTCCCCCTATGACCATCCCACCATTTTATACCTTTCCGTGGTGAAAAAAAACACAGATCAAAACAACAAAACCAGCAAGTCAATACTACCACTGCCATTTTGGTTTACCTTAAGTGAAAGGGCTGTCAGGTGACATTAGTAAAGGAGTCAAATGCACATACTTGAAAATGTATAATACTTTATGGCCACATTATGAGCACTTTAAACTAAAAGGTGTGCCTTTTATGTATAAAATATATATGTAATATATACAATAATGGGACACTATCGACTGCTGGAGTTCTTAGAAAGCAAAGCAGGGAAAAATTATATTTTTTCTTTCATTTTATTAATGGCACATCCAAAGAGAGCAACACTGCCATATCGGAAATTAGCCTTCGTGATTGTTTATGCCTAGAAACTTCTCGAACAAATTTATGTTTCATTCTGCATTCAAAGAAGAGCAGTTTTAAACAGGATCCACAGGTCTGATATGCCCAAATCCTCAGAATCTTGTCCCTTTACTCGGAGTCTCAGGCTTTTTTTGAGAATCCTACCTCGCATAACCCTTTATGTAAAATAAAGGCTGTAATTTTTCGTTTGCTAATTTCTGTGAACTCATTTCCAAAACACTTCTTTTCTCCACAGTCACACACTGGCCTCCTCTCTCTGTCCATGTAATCTCCCTTCCCATCATCTCTGTTTCACCTTTTTGCTCTTACCACCATTCTCTTACTACTCAAGTGGCTCAGTCTCCTATCTGTTTTATCAAACTCCTCTTTTTCTTCCTTTTTAATAGTGCTTCTTTACCAAGTATTCATTATAGGCTGCACTTTTTGTTCCTCCTCCTGATCTCTACACATCTCCGAATGATTCTAACCCAGGCTGCACTATATGAACTAACACATGTGGTCTGAAAGGAAACCATATTCCAGCATGTTGCTTACTTAATTTGTGAAAAGTTATTCAGAAGTTATGGAAAAAGTAAAATGCCAGAAAGTTTTTTCTCAGATCTCTCTGGCCAATGGAGTATTACAGAAAGATTGAAACCCAGCAGAAACGCCAACCCTTAAAAAGCCTTCGCACAGACTCAGAGCTTTCTCCTGTTTCTGCAGTGTGACAAAATGGTTTGCATTGAAAAGCCAACATACTTATCTTGAGATTTGATGATCTTCCTCAGAGTGGACTTCAGAATTTAAATGTTTCCCTTATCTAACACTTTACTCTTTCTCACATTCCTGTTATTCATATGGGTGTGCAGTCTGAGTGGGCTAGCCAAAATCATTTATGGAAATGTATGCTGCCTAGTTTTCAAAAAGATTGTATTTCAGCTATCCTTATGTCAGATCACAGCACATGGGCTATCATTTAAAACTTGCAAATACTCAGACAAACGGGGACAACTCAGCTAGCTTTGGTAGTAAAGGTGGTATCTCTAGCACAAAGTGCATAAATGTTACATGCAAACATGAAAACACATACAGGACTTTGCAAAATATAAAAGCATTTTTAAAAGCCCTGGCATTTGAAAATATCGGACGTTCTTTCTACAGGGAAGCTAGAGTGACACAGAGAGAAGCTGTTTCCTAATCAGGTGCTGCCTGTACCCAAGCAGGGTAATCTAATTTACAAGTAGGTGACCTATATGTCTGGACATAGCTGATTATTTATTCAACTAATCAAATTATATTGTGTCATTTGACGCTAGGATGTACACAGTGCTGACACGATGTTATTTTTTGTCACCAGATAAGGGGAATTGATTCTAATCTATATTACTTTTGTTAGTCATCAACTCTTACACCTAGACCTGCCAAGGGAAGCATGAATGCATTTTGTGAAGTTCAATAGCACACATATCATTAGGTCATAGCAAAGATATGCATTGTTGAACCAAAAAAAACCACAAAACCAAACAAACAAACCAGTTTGCTCCATTATCATTTGATCAACTTTTTCTATGTACCAGTAGTGTAAGGCTGAAAGCACCCTTCTGCCCCTCTCCCACCAGTCACTGTCATGATGTATTTGCCCATTTCCACTTCTTCAGTTTTGTCCTTCTGTCATCGTCTGGTTTTAGGAAGACACCACCATGGATGAGATTGCATCTTCCGAGAAACCTTGCCTCTTGCTATCCCAAAAAGCACTGAAATCTTAAGAACAGCCTCCATTCATTCACCGGTGTGTACTTCTGATGCCCAATTTATAATTAATCTCAAGCTACGTGTCATAACCTGGACAAAAGACCAGGTATTTTTTTTTAATTTTGATTGATTGATTTCACTGTCTAACGATATCTACTGCAAAGGTCAGTGAACAATTCTGAGGTATCTGCTAGGGCTGGGGAACTCGTCAGGAGGGCTCTGTGCCTGGGCGCCCTAATGAGGAGCAGCAACTGAGGCCTCAGCGGATCTCGGTATTTCTCCCATCCCTCCCCCGCCCTGCGTTGTTGGTTTGGTTTTTTTTCAATGACCCCGCAGATTGTTTCAGTGGGGAGGAGGAGCAGAGAGAAGGGGTGCTGAGGACTTAGTGGGAAGGAGGAAAGTTTTTAAAATCCGTAATTATGAGCCGCTCATAGAGCAAACGGAGCCTCCTGTGTGGAGTGTTTGGGAGAAGGACGGCAGTAATTGTTGCCGCTGTTGCTCCCACGGGTGGGGGGCTCTGTCCCCGATCCGCGGGGGAGGGGGGAGCTGGGAACGGCAGGAGCCTGGCCGCGACTCTCAGTGTTGAAGCCGCCGGCTGTCACAGCTGCCACCTCCGCGACCCTCCATGGGCCACAGTCGTGGGTGGAAACTCCCGGTGGGAATCCTCCCCCGGGGAAAGGCCTGCGGGGGAGCGGCGGCCCCGCGACTGCCGGGGCCGAGGCTTCTGGAGAGGGCACGGGAAGACAGGGAGAAATCGGCTCGCTCGGGAGAAGTTGGCGGCGGCGCAGCGTGGGTGTCACCGAGCCGGCAGCCCCGGCGGAGCGTGTGGCCGGG
>VZTA01027955.1:94330-101272 GCA_013398855.1 Mohoua ochrocephala | reverse complement strand
CGGATCGGCCGCGCCGTGCCGCGCCGCGGGAGCTCCGCCGGGGAATGCCGGCCAGAAGGTGGGACCGCCGAGTGCCAGGAAGCTTCCCTAGGCCTCCTCTCCCTGAGGGTGGGTAGTTAGAAGTGCTTTGACAAGGCTTGCTGATTTAACCTTTGCCTGCTTTGCCCTGCCAGGGGTGGCCACTAGATGTCAAGCTCATAATACAATTAGTACATCTGTGCGGTTGACCTTGGCAGCACGGCTTACCACTGTTCTGTTAAGTGTTAACACTGAATTTGAGTGTTAACTAGAGATCCCTCGGAGTTTGCTACATGCTGTACAGCTTATCAAATGCCCATCTAGTTCAGCAGAAGTGTTTACAGTCCTTAAAGTAGGAAAAAGGTTTCCTTTTGTGAAGCCCAGCATCTTGAGCTGCTTAATTAACCCTGCAGGTGCTGCTGCATTTTTGTTCCAGATAATCAAAACTGACTCGGTGCTCAGCGTTTCAGGAGACCCCTTCTCCTGGTGCCATTTGATAGTTTTCATTTATGAATTTGTTGATGCACTAATGTCCCCAAAACTGGAAATGATGAAAGCTAAAGGATTTGTCTAGATCATTATGACTTTGCCATCCTGGGCAATACTGCAGTATATGGAACGGTGAAAGACCAAAACGACTGAGCTGCACAACTGGCATTGAATCGCTCCAGGTTTGCTCTTTCAAGCACTCCTGGTTGTGAGTAATTTTGCTCAAAGGAGTAGTGTCATCGAGCCCAGAACTCGTAAGTTCAGTTTTGAGATACTTAGGAGGTGTAGGATTGGGTCCTCACATCAGATCCTCATTTTGCAAGCCTCCAAAACCAAATCTGTCCGCCTTTCTGTGCTTGTTCAGAGAGTGATTGGCTTCATTAATTCATGTTCAGAGTTGTGTAGTTTAAGATGTAGTTAATTATACACTTTTCAAGGAAAGCAATGCAGAATCTCTATGGTTCTCCTTTCTTCCAGTTTACTTGGTTTGGTTGGGTTTTTCAGGTTTTCTTCATATCAGCTATGTTAGAAGCACTGACCTCGATTTTATTTTTTTTTTAGGATTCCAAATAAAATTCTATGCATTCCAAATAAACTTAGTTCCTACAGACACCTGCATTATTTGTACACGAATTCTGCACAACCTGAAATTAATGTACATGTGCCATAACAGCCAACCGAATAGCTGTTTATACGACTTTGAAAAACGTAGCACAGGTCTTATTTAATATGATATCTTGCACAGATATTACAAACAATTTGTGAAGCTTGCATCTGTTCCACATCTGCGTCCACAGAGAAAGGCGCCAGTGTTTGATATAGTGAAGTGCTTCATTGCGCAGATTAGAAACTGCAAATGTTTTAACCAGAGTACAGTTAGTGCCTGTGCCACAGGTGGCTGTTACTTAACAAATTCTGAGATTCAGGCTACTGAATAGATCAAACCGAGTGTGCCAGGTCAGCGCGGGGTTTTGCATAGCAAGAGTGCCCTCCACTGTTCAAATCCATACTAACAGCTTTTGTGGGCTGAGAAAAAGGACAAAATTTTTCTTTTGAGTCTGGAATTTCTTCTACATTGTTAAACACAGTAGGGGTCTCTATTTGTCTCCTCCTGTTTCACAGCTTGGGCTCAGTATGTGATAATTCATCTTTCTTTATGGGATTCAAAGCTATCATAAAGAGTTAAAAAGAATTAATTTGCAAGAAAATAAACGTGTTCTATCAATTTAAGAAAACTTTCTTTAACGGCTCTGTCAATTGTAAGAGATGATAGAACTAAAGAAAAAGTAGTACTGTTCTTCTCCAGGATCAATATGTTGCTACAAGGCTACTGTTTCCAAATTAATATAATTTTAAAACAAATTTATGGGGTTTTTTAGTACATGTTCTTACTTTATTTAATCTGTGCTTGGGGAAAAATAAGTATTCTGATGATAAATAATTGTCCTGTATCAGTGCACTAGGCTCAGAGGGGTTTTTTTGTAATAATGCTTGTTTAAATATACAAAATGCTGTGAGCTGCACTTTGAAATGATTATTGGATTTGCATGTGAGAGCATTTTATACATCTGTCTTCATAGTTAGCAGACATTTTAGCTTTAGCTGATGCTAACATATGCATTTTTTTCTGAAACTTCTTCACAGTTTCTACACTGCTTCTCAGTGTTTTTTTTATCTTCCTGAAAGAAATTACTACGTTTAGAAAATATTAATTAACTCTCAATTATAGAGCTCTGAATGTAGAAATAACAGTAATTCATACAACATTCTTTCATGCTTTCATTTGTATTATCGTGTATAGTCTAAAAAGAAGCTTCAGAAAATATTTTACTCCGACATTTGTTGGATTCCTTTACAAGGCAATTTTGTTTGAATGCTTCAGGAAGGTATCAGCAATTTAAAATATGTGCAAGCCTAAGGAAACGTTGATTCTCTTTCTTGGTTTTACCCAAGTGTCCTATGAATCACACATAATTTGAGGATTCCGTGACACAGAGTAACACAAAAAAAAATACTGAATAATCAGAGATAATTTTATTGTAACAGTCCTTATTTAATAAAACTGAAAAGGCCCTTTTTGGGTAATTTACTTGTGTGGAACTAGAACTGATTTAAGATGGGACAAAATGAAAAGATTCTGGAGCAAAAATGAAACAGAGTATTTGGTTGAGGCTTTTTCCTGACTGGAAGCAGTTAGTCCTAAGAAAGGGGGCATTTAAGGAGCAGCACACATTTTAAGAATTAACCTGACTAGCATGTGATGCTTAATTTCAGTCTGTTTCACAAAAGTAGATTGCAACATTTTTGAAGCATCCTTTTGTTATATTTTCCCTTCACATCATGCAAGAAGATCTCCTCTCGAACAGAGGAGAAAGATCTATGCCGGCAATAAAAATTCAGAGCTGGTAAAGTCAGGTTGACAAATCCTCTGTGTGTGTAGTCAGAAGTGACAATTTTTCCTCAACTCTGCGCATTTCCCAACGGTGACTAAGGGACCCACGGCACCCTTTGAGCTGTCTCCCTTCCCCTTGGGCACTGAGGAAGCAGGCCGATGCCATCCTCCTTGCTCCTGCCTGAAAAGTGTTTGGAGGGTACACTTAGGGGCACAGAGCAAAGCCTCCTGGCATCAGCCCCTTGTGCCCCCCTCGCTGAGTCACCAGAGCACCTGAACGGCTTCAGATATCACCATCCCAAAGTGCCTTTCTCAAAGTGCCTTCGTTTGAATTTCTATGGGCTAATTTTAGGGCCAGACCTCAGTGGTGCAAAGTGCCAGCACTGCTGGAGCCACCGTGGCTCCATGGGCTGGTGCCCGCTCAGGAGCTCGCCCCGGGTATCATCTGAGAGATGCTTCTGGAGATTTTTCTCCTGTTTTCATAGGGGAAGCTTGATGTGCTGTAATTCATCTTGCATCTCGTAGCAGCTTCAGATTAGTCCATTAGCTGTTAGACTGCTAATGAGAAAAAGAAAATAACTGAGAGGTTATTAGTGGCTGAGATCCTGACTGCTTGACAAAACTCCCATTCAACACCTTTTGTGTAACTAAGAACTGCAAAATCCAACCCATGTCCGTAAGATTAAGCAAGTGCTTGTTTAATTCTGCCAAAGTCCTTGAAAATTTTTACTGTATCACACCCTCACTGTAATAACAAAAATTCTTGCTTCTCTCCAGGGAAATTTAAAGAAAAAAGATCAAATTCTTCATTACCTAATGGATTCAATCACTTTGTAATAGATCAGAAAATGAAAACAACCTATAAAGCATAAATAAATATGGAAAAATTCTATGTCTTCCTGAAATAGACATATTTTGCGATTAAAAAAACAGAATTAATTTGTAGCTTAATATTTTAGCATTTAACATTTTTAATATTCTGAAGTAATGATTAAATTTTGGTATAGATTTCTGTCATTCGTAAAGTGACTGAGTTTTAACAAAGAAGCAAAAATAGCCTTTCATGTAGAACGCTTTTAAGCTTTACTCCCTGTTGAATTCAGTGAGGACTTATTTCAAAAGCAACAATAAATAGAGTGCCTTTGTGCTTTCATATCAGTATGGGATGTTAGAAACTGCACTTGTGAAATACGGAGGCAATGTCCATTTGTCCAGTACAGGGATATGTTACAAAATATTTATCAGTTGTTATTTTCAGTCTTTCTTGTTTCACCCTTGGAAGTGCTTGTTTTCATGGCTAGTTTGTACTCTTTCAATCCTATCAAATTCAGCGCTGTTTCAGATGTGAGTAAAGGCTACTCATTTCAGTAGGACTTGTTGGATTGAGATCACAGGCTGTCATTCTCTGAAGCGTCTTAGTAGCCTCAACATGCTGTGCAGGAAAGTTCCATCACCTGTGGCAAAGCAGCATTTACTTTCGTGCTATTTGTGTCACCTGCTCACCTGTCTGTCCAAGGAAGTGAAGCTTTGAGAGAGATTTGTTTGATTTTTTTTTAAAAAGGCACAAAAATTTATTCTAAATAGAAAGTACTGCGGTGAGATTTGTTAAATGTCTAGTTTGAGGTTGAACTGGGGGGAGGAAAACCCCTAGCGACTCTCTGGCATTATTTGAAATATTTTTCTGAAGGAGTCCTTGACTATTTCAAGGCAGACAGATGATGAGGTGAATGAAGTTGGATCGGTCATTTGAAAAGTATTCTTGCTATTTTTAAGGTATGGGAGTTGAGGGAAGGAGAAATGCAAAACAGAGCTGTAGGTCCCCACTTAGTATAGGCAGGAGCCTGGTCCCCCTGGGACAGCACAAAACTAGCCATTTATTTCATTGAGAGCACAGCTGAGCACTGATTATCCGAGAAATACCTATACTGCTTCATTCCTCGTGTACTTTTTCACAAATTATATTTCAAATTTTAAACGGCTGTTTCTTTGAGGTTGAGAATAAGTACACTAGCCTGCTTATTATTTTGAAATGCTGAACAGGTCCACATCAATACCTCCTGGCAGTGGGCACCAGTAGTTAAGGTTGCTTTGGAAAGCTTACGCATTATACACACTAGCTTTGATATCTGGAGATCATGAGACTGTCTTCCAATGCATAAAATAATACCTGTTTTGGTTGTAAATGTTCGCATTTGGACTTAGTGATTACTGTACAGTGTCTGAAATAATTAGCTTGCTGATGTTTGATCAGCTCATTCTAGATCAGAGGACAGCAATATTTGAATGGCTATATTGCCTGAATCCATCGCTAATTACTGAAACCTTTTGTGCGAGGTTTGTTTAGAGAAAGCTCTCCTTAAACAAAAGAATAGCAATATATAGATAAAAAAGCTGGAAGGGGAGCTGCACAGTTTGCAGCTTCTTTAAGAATCAATCTTCCTTTGCAATCAGTTAGCAGCAGTATTAGAAGTAGTAATTGTAATAATAATAATAATAACAACAACAACAACACACAACTGTTACCCAGCCTGCCAATGTTTGGAAATAAGCACTGGAAAATGTTCCCGGTGAAAGCCGTTGGGGAGACGTAGTCTCTCTCTGCGTGGTCAGTACTACCAACCAGGGCACTCTGTAGATTCTGAACAAGAACCAGAGAATGTGTCTCCCCAACTTTTAAAATGTTAATCTGTAATGTAAATAAGGATTTGTTTGAGTTGCCTTAGTTCAGAAAGACTCTGGAGAGAGGCAAGCGTGTTGGGTGTTGGATGCTTCGCTGGTCTGTGCTCTGCGTGCTTTCGCTTTGAGAGGGCTGAAGTGCGCACCGAAAATGTGGTTTGGAAGCCTGCTTTTTCACTTAACTCACTTTGGGAGGCTTTGGGTTTTTCAACATATGCTTTAGGATACCTGCTGCCAGTATGCTCTTTTTCTGTGGTGAATCATGTTATCTTCCGTGATATTTTTGTAACATAGAGTGATAGTTTTTGCAGAAGCATTTACCATAAGGATTAGTCTAGTATTGTCTAGCAACAGCTATATATTATCGATCTTAACCCAAACAGTGTAACAGCTTCAGCACTTCATGCAGAAGTCTTAAATAATTCTTGACTGTTTTGAATTGCATTTTATTCCCCCCTTTTAAAAGGAAAATTAAGAAGAGGGGAGAAAATCCAGTAGTATTCCAAGAAGAGTTTATTCTAGCTAGTGAATACAGTAGAATTTTGCAATTAGAAAATTTTGCATTCAGCTATCATTTCTTAATAGAAAATGCATGTCTGTTACTTAGTGGCAGGCACTGGATATGTGAATGTATTCGTGTAAAGTGTCATCTTTAAATTTTTTGAAAGGTACAGTTTTGGAAGGTAGAGGAAAAGAATAAGTTTGAGAGGCTCTCAAAGGCTAGGAAATAGTATTCAGGGCACAGATTTATCACCTTTATCAGACAAAACTCCCCGCTGAAATCTGTAGGGAGTTTTAGCTGAGCAAAGACTGAAAGAACTGACAGGCAATTTTGTCAAAAGCGATTTTATAGTTAATGTTCTGTAAAAACCTCTTTTTTAAAAGCAACCGGAACATCTCAAGATTACACTTTCCTTTTATTTTCCACTGCTACCTTTTTTTTGTAACTGTTGCTGTTGAAATGATAAGTCCTGAATTTCTTGGCAATCTTTTTTTTGGTTTTTTTAGGCATTCTATAACAGTGCCGGGTATATTCATAGCTGCATGAAGCTTTGTTCGTACTAAGCATGGGATATTGAGGGTTTTGGCCCAACCCTGCATCCACCAAAGTCAATGGAAGTGTTGCCGTTCATTTTAGTAGGAACAGTATTGGACGCTTTATTTGCTTACTCTGCCTATCTTCAATACAAATCAGCTATGTCTTTGCTTCTAGCCATGCTCAACCTCATTATAGATACATACTACATTCCTTGCTCTGGCGGGATACTTAGACTACCAGCATTCTAATATCATGGCAGAATTTAGTAGAAGAACTTGTTAATTGTCAGCTCTTTTATTTTTAGTTTTAGTTGCACAATTTTTTTCCT
>VZTA01027955.1:44330-91830 GCA_013398855.1 Mohoua ochrocephala | reverse complement strand
CAGCTCACTGCAGTCATTCCTTCTGCCATTGTGGGGCAAGCCACCAGTGGTCAGCCCACTGCCTTCGACGGCTCTCAGCACATCTCGAGACCTACATCTGGAGCAAGTACACCCAATATTTCCAGCGGCGGCTCTTCTGCCCTGCCTGAATCAGGTGTACCTTCCTCCTCGAACGCAATTACGTCCATAACTCCCGTTTCTGTGTCAAATGCTCCTAACAGTGCTTCGCAGCCCCAGAATGCTTCGACTCCACCTTCAATAGGACATGGAAGCCTCACCTCAGTATCCAGCCTGCCAAACCCACTTCTACCTCAGACTTCATCAAATAGCGTGATCTTCCCCAATCCTCTGGTTAGCATCGCCGCAACCGCTAACGCGCTCGATCCTTTGTCCGCCCTTATGAAGCACCGCAAAGGAAAGCCACCAAACGTGTC
Source organism: Mohoua ochrocephala (assembly GCA_013398855.1). NCBI lineage: Eukaryota > Metazoa > Chordata > Aves > Passeriformes > Acanthizidae > Mohoua > Mohoua ochrocephala. The sequence goes on along the minus strand of VZTA01027955.1, from coordinate 91,396 downwards.
AGTGTTTGAACCCAAGTCAAGCTCTGAGGATCCCTTTTTCAAGCATAAATGCCGGTTTTGTGCCAAGGTCTTTGGAAGTGACAGTGCTTTACAAATTCACCTCCGCTCGCATACAGGCGAAAGACCTTTTAAGTGTAACATATGTGGAAACCGCTTTTCCACAAAGGGCAACCTGAAAGTTCATTTTCAGAGGCATAAAGAGAAATACCCTCATATTCAGATGAACCCTTATCCTGTTCCAGAATACCTCGATAACGTGCCCACCTGCTCTGGAATCCCGTACGGGATGTCGCTGCCCCCCGAAAAGCCGGTCACAACGTGGTTAGACAGTAAACCTGTTTTACCAACCGTCCCGACTTCCATCGGGCTCCAGCTGCCCCCCACTATACCCGGTGTGAACAGTTACGGAGATTCTCCAAGTATCACTCCCATGAGCAGGTCACCCCAGAGGCCTTCTCCTGCCTCCAGTGAATGCACTTCTTTATCCCCAAGCCTCAACACTTCTGAGTCGGGCGCTCCGGCATCTGCTGAATCCCCGCAGCCTGTTCAGAGTGGCTCATCTCTGACCAAGGCAGAACCTGTCACTCTGCCTCCCACGAGCACACGGCTTGGGGACCTTTCTGCAGGTGGGCAGGTTTCTACAGCTTCCACGTCTTCAATTCCTACGGTGGTTACAGACAGCAGCGTTGCAACAAGCCTCCCAAACCCTGTGCTTCCAGCAGTGTCTGACCAGTTTAAGGCAAAGTTTCCATTTGGTGGTCTGCTAGACTCTATGCAAACGTCAGAAACCTCAAAACTACAACAGCTAGTGGAGAACATTGATAAGAAGATGACAGATCCAAATCAATGTGTCATTTGTCACCGTGTGCTCAGTTGTCAGAGCGCTCTCAAGATGCATTATAGAACACATACAGGAGAAAGACCATTTAAATGCAAAATTTGTGGACGTGCCTTTACTACGAAAGGCAATCTAAAAACACATTTTGGAGTTCATCGAGCGAAGCCACCACTTAGAGTACAGCACTCGTGTCCCATTTGTCAGAAGAAATTTACAAACGCGGTTGTTCTTCAGCAGCACATTCGTATGCATATGGGTGGGCAAATTCCGAACACGCCGCTACCAGAGGGCTTCCAAGATGCCATGGACTCAGAGCTTTCCTATGATGAGAAGAATGTTGACACACTGAGCAACTTCGATGATGACATTGATGAAAATTCTATGGAAGAGGACCCGGAACTAAAGGACACGGCAAGTGACTCATCCAAACCGCTTATCTCTTACTCTGGGTCATGTCCTTCTTCGCCACCTTCTGTGATCTCCAGTATTGCTGCTTTGGAGAATCAAATGAAAATGATTGATTCTGTCATGAACTGTCAGCAGCTGACCAGTTTAAAATCCATAGAAAATGGATCAGGGGAAAGTGACCATTTGAGCAATGACTCCTCATCAGCTGTTGGTGATCTTGAAAGCCAGAGTGCGGGCAGCCCTGCAATGTCAGAGTCTTCTTCCTCCATGCAAGCTTTGTCTCCTGTGAATAGCAATAGTGAAAGTTTCAGATCAAAGTCCCCCGGTCTCAGTAACCAGGAAGAGCCACAAGAAATACAATTAAAGACAGAAAAACCAGACAGTCCGCCACCCACAACTGAAAATGGAGGCGCATTAGATCTGACATCCACCAACCCGGGAAGACCGGTCATCAAAGAGGAGGCTCCTTTTAGTCTGCTGTTCCTGAACAGAGAACGTGGTAAGTTTAAAAGTACTGTTTGTAATATCTGTGGCAAGCCTTTTGCTTGTAAGAGTGCATTGGAAATTCACTACCGCAGCCATACTAAAGAACGTCCATTTGTTTGTACAGTCTGCAGTCGTGGGTGTTCCACTATGGGTAATTTAAAACAGCACTTACTGACGCACAAATTAAAAGAGCTGCCTTCTCAGTTATTTGAACCCAACTTTACTCTAGGTCCCAGCCAAAGTACTCCTAGCCTGGTCACCAGTACAGCACCTACCATGATCAAAATGGAAGTGAATGGTCACAGCAAGCCGATCTCTTTGGGTGAGGTTCCCTCGCTTCCAGCTGGAATCCAGGTTCCTGCTGCACCACAGACAGTGATGAGTCCGGGGATCACCCCTATGCTGGCACCCCCCCCTCGCCGGACTCCCAAGCAGCACAACTGTCAGTCGTGCGGGAAGACCTTCTCCTCAGCAAGTGCACTGCAGATACACGAGCGCACCCATACCGGTGAAAAACCGTTTGGTTGCACAATCTGTGGTAGAGCTTTTACCACAAAGGGGAATCTTAAGGTAAGAGGCCACATAAAACTGTAAAGGCTTGGGGAGGGGGGGGTTAAAGAGCACTGCTCTTGAACTCAGCAGGTTTTGGTGCTAAGCATTTGTCCCAAAGACAGGGGAGAAGGGAGCTTCAAGGAAATGCTTGCTGTACGGTGGCGGTCATTATGCTTCCACTGTGTGGAAGATAGGGACTGGAAAGCGGCTGTGCAATGATGCAAACTTTAAAACTGGTTCCAGGTGTAAATGCAGGCATGTTGTAGTTCTCTCGACAGATGTGATGGCACACCCAGTCAGCTGATGGACACATTCTGAGAGTTCTTATGGACCATCAATGCAAAATAACCTTGCTATGAACCAGAAATGCAGAGCTTGCTCAGCTCCTTGGGTGCCTCCCCAGTTTCTATTTTCTATTTGCAGCCATTGCAGAGTAGAAAGCTGTTTCTCCCAGATTTACAGTGAGTTACTACAGGACTGATGGCACCTATTCCTGCAGTCTGCTTAACCATCAGGATGCAGCCTGGGGAAGACATTTTAAATGTCCTTTTTAACAATATTAAATTTAGCAAAGTAAGCAGTGCTTCTGACATGAGATAAAATATGAAAACAGACAGGATGAAAAAAGGAAAAGGGCAGAAAAAACCACCCATCTCCTAGTATGAGTAATGTCCTTGGTAATCTTCAGCATGTGAGGACTTCCAGCTTGCATGTGAAATTGTCTAACCCAAGAGAGTATGTACCCTTTAGTCTTGCAGCACTGTTTGTTTTCACTGAGAAGAAGCAAATGCACATTGAAAAACTACTATGGAACTGGGTTTTCTGTGTGTGGGCTGACTGGACCTTAGAATTGTCTTAACTGGAATTGATTTTTTTTTTCAATGGCAATTAAAAGACATTTTTTTTAAAAAAGCAAGTGCTACTGTAAGTAACAGCATTTCAGGCTAGACACCTCACCAGAATGTGCTAACTTGGGGGTGCTTCTTGTCCCTGTTCACTCTGCAGGTTCACATGGGGACTCACATGTGGAATAACGCCCCTGCACGCCGTGGCCGACGCCTCTCTGTGGAAAACCCCATGGCTTTGCTCGGTGGCGATGCGCTCAAGTTCTCCGAGATGTTCCAGAAGGATTTGGCAGCTCGGGCCATGAATGTTGACCCCAATTTTTGGAACCAATATGCTGCAGCTATCACTAACGGACTTGCTATGAAGAACAATGAGATTTCTGTCATACAGAACGGAGGCATTCCTCAGCTCCCAGTAAGTCTAGGTGGAGGCGCCATCCCGCCTCTAAGTAACCTTACCGGTGGCATGGACAAAGCTCGCACGGGCAGCAGCCCTCCCATTGTCAGTCTGGACAAAGCAAGTTCTGAAACGGGAGCCAGTCGTCCATTCACCAGATTTATTGAGGATAATAAAGAGATTGGCATAAATTAAAAGCATTCATTCCGAATAACTGTTGGACCTCTACTCGACACAACACTTGTCCTGTTCCATGTACAGCTTTTGAAGCTAAGCATTAGTTTCCTGACCTAAATGCATAGGTTCCCTTTAAAGTTTTACCCATAGCAGAAATACATAACTTTGTGGCTGCTGAAAAGTTGTCTTGCAAGATCTGCATGGTACTTCTTTCAACAGTGAGTTTGACTGTTACTGAGAACTTTGAAATCTTTTAATTTAACAGAAAACAAACAAACAAACCAGTCATGGGATAACTTCATTAGAAACAGAAAGAGGCTAGTCTACATTCACTTTGCTTCTTACAAAACTTACTATCACCTGAGAAAGGGGGGCTTCATTACGGCATTCTGTCACACTTATTTGCTGGTTTTGTTCAAATTAGTTAGCAACTTGGACTATGTTTTTAGGAATCTTAATCTTAAATAAGTGATTTAGTACCCCAATGCTGTGTATTATTACAGTATCCTTGTCTGTAGTATTTATAATGTTAAGATTATGCGGGTAACAGACAATATACTAGCCCCAAACTTAAATGAAGCTTTTGTACTGCAAAATACATCTGGCTATGTGATTTTTCTTTTTTCTTTTTCCTTTTTTTTTTTTTTTTTTGTTAAGCAAGTTTTGTTTTACTATGAGTAAGTGGTTTCTTTCAATGCAGGCAAAATTGTGAAGTTTTATTGGGAAAGATAGCATGCTTTTCATGTGCAAGTACCTGTCAGTAACAAACCTTTTTTTATTTAAATATTTGTAGCTGCTATGTGGACAGTTGTTCTATTAAATGAAAAAAAAAAATGTAGTGTGGATTTTAGCTCAATGATTGGAAAACAAGTTACAGACAAACCTTAGCACCATAAATTATTCACAACATTATAAACAGTTGTGAGTAAATACTCCGTGTTATGAAAGCTGTACAATAAAAAGGTAATGTTTGTATAATGTGGTTGCAAACTCTTAATTTATACTATTGCACTTTTAGTATTTTGTATTAGGGAGGTTTGTCTATAATTTGAAACTGAACAAAGATGTAAACTATTTTATAAATAGTACTTTGACTTGAGGAATACGGAGGAGGACCCTGTTGCAGTTTCTTGTTTTGTTTTAAGGTCAAACAATGAGAGATCTCTATCAACTAAGCAGAAAATTGCAGAGAACTGTCAGATCCTTAGGAAATATGGGGACTGCCATTTCTTAAATGGAAATGATTCATTTAACTTTTCTACGAAGCCCACTCAAAAGCGTGACCACCCCCAACAGAATTCTGATACATTTATCTTAAGAGTGTGATATTAATACAAGCCTAGGATAGAGGAAGAAGTACATTACGTAGGTTTAATTTTCCTGTAATCTGTTCTGTCTCCTTCACACATAACTATGAGAAAGATGCTGACTGCCTAATAATAGTGGGAACAAAAAAAAGAACTTACGGGCAGTGTGAGCAGTAGTAACACACAAATATCCTGTATTTATTTCCAACTCTGTCTGATTATCTTTTCAGATTGCTCCAAAGCACAATGTACTCTGATTAATCAAATATAATTTTACGGTGATTGCATTGTTGAAATTACGCTGAGTAAACAAAGGGAATGGTTCCACTCATAAGTTAGGCTGGGGATGCTGAGGAGACTGGGGCTTAATCAAAACTTGAACAGTAAATGTTTTGTGTACTACCTCATTTTTGTGCATTACAAGCATGGTGGAGTTGACACGCTGAACTTCCGTCCAGCAGAATTGCTTGAGGGACGTTATGGGTAGCTGGGTAACAGCGCAAGGAGTTTTATGCCCCTGAAGAACGAATCAGACAGTGAGGTCTTCTCAGTTGAGACTGAAAAATAGGACAATCTTTCTTATACAACAGAAACCATTACTGTAAGAGGATGGACTATTTCTGCCATCATGTAATGGAGTGAAAAGAGGTTCAAAGACTTATTCGCTCTTTGTTTCTATTGGAAATGAGCAATGAACTCTACAGCTCCATTTTCTACAATGATGAGATAGAGATATATAGATATAAATATATATCTATATCTGAGCAAAATTATATATCTGTAACACCTCTACAATATAACATAATTTTTTGCCACAGTGTGTGGGTGTTTAGGGGTGTTTCCAAGCGTTAAAAAAAAGAAAACTGAGGTGGCTTAATGTTGCTGTATTTCAGCAATTGAATGTTTTTATTTATCTGTGTAATTTTTGGTGTGACTTTTTTTTGTTAGTATTTGGTACCATGTAGTGTTATCTCTATTCCCTAAAGGATGTGTATAACTTAAAAAAAAAAAAAAAAAGAAAGAAAGAAAAATAGAGAAGAAAAAATGAAAAAGGAAAAAGAGAAAAAATATGTAAAGTGTTGTAAATAAGATGGTTGATGATGGTACAGTAAGACTGACCCCATTTTGTATTCAGGGTTAGGCCATTCCTCTCTGCATGGTGAAGAGAGACACTATTTTTATACTGTGATACCATGTAGGGCTAGGAGCCTCCCTGAAACAGCTGGGAATTGTTACCTAGATCCAATATTTTTTATTATTAAATCTTGTTGGCTTGACACATCTACTGATTGAAATGGATGTCTTAGTCTAGGTTACTATTTTTGTCATATGGAATTGAATAAAATGCAGGATGTAATATTATTTCTGAATTGCCTTCCGTGATTACTCTAATAACACAACAAGATATGAGACTAAGGTCACTTGTGGTAGATTGGTGTCAATGACTTCTAATCATTGCATCTGAAAATCGGAATAAGGTCGGCACCGTATTTTCAAATGTTTTTCTAATTTATATTAACAGTGTGAAGGGATAGAATTATTAAAATGTCTTTTCCAATGGAAATAAATTTTAAGAGTATTTATCCCAAGGCAGTAGAACAAAAAAAGACACCAAAAAAAAAAATATTTTGGAGGGGGGAAAACAGACTTTGGAATGATTACTGTTTCAAATTGACTGTTTTCTGAACACTTATCATGTACTGTCTACTGAAAAAGCCTCCTTTTCAGGTTGTTTAAACATCTGCCTAATATTTATGATACACTGAATGATAAAATTTGGAAACAAATTTATCAGGAGAAGTTCAAATTCTAAAATACAAAAAAAAAAAAAAAAGGGAAAAAGGAAAAAAATTGACAACTCGCATCCGTTCATTCCAAATGACATAACCTCTATGTTTAAACTCATGGTTTTGTTTTGTCTTTTTTTCCAATACCCTCAATTATCAAAGCATGTCTAACTTTAACCAAATTATTTTTTCACATTGATTTAAATGAAAATATTTACATTCTTAAGGTTAGGCATGTGGTTAAGTATCTCCTGCAAAAAAGCTGTATGTTCGAGTAACCTCCAAGCTGTTATATTCCGGTGGTGAATGCCTGCTGCATTTAAAACAGAAAAAAGATAAATAAAAGAGAAAAATCTGTATTAATAATCTTTCAGTGGCCTTGTTATGCAGATACTGTGTTTTATAAGACGAACCCAAAGAAGGTATGAGTTTCCTCAGGTGACTCGACAACAACGATAGGTTTGTGCTTTTCTTCCTCCGTGCACATCCCTGAGTCTTGCTGAGAGAAAACATGATATGCAAAAGAGAAGAAAAGCAAAGGAGTGCTGATAGCTATGGTTCTGTTCAAAACACAAGAGGAAAATTGCCTGCTTTCCCCTTCTCCCCCCCAAAAAAGGATAAAAGCAGAATGGTATCTAGTTTTAAATATGTATGGGTTATTTTTTTTATCATATGAAGACATTAAATAATAAAATATGCTACACAGATGAAAATGGTCAAAGTCTGTTGAATTACAGATGTCTAAAAATAGAGCCGTGTAGGAACTCCATATACGATCGGAAAAATTGCCCACTATGATTTTTTAAGGGGAGGGTTCCAGCAAGGCTTTCAAGCTTTTTGCTTCCGCTTTTCCCATGAGTTATTAGAAAGAGAGCATTTATGACAAATGATTGACATAACTGAATTTTTACCCAAATTTTTTTTTTATTTTCTGTATATTAGCCTTCAATATATTATCTCTTCCTTTACCTGTTTTGTCTTTTCTCTCTTGGCGAATACTTTGTTTTTCTAAAGCTGCATTTGTGCTGTATTTGCGTTGCCTTTAATTTACTTCTCTGCATGTACTCTGTCATTTGGAAGATACTGTGGTTTATTTTTTTCCTTTTTCTCTAATTCTGCAGAGGTCAAAAGAGCTGCCTGTTTTTTACGTCTATGTGTAACACTAGCATAATGAGTGATGAAGTCTTCAGTGATGTGATCAGGTATGTGCATAGCTCACAGGATTTGCTGACAAACATGCCATTCACACTCCTTCCTCCAGATGAAGGCAAGAAGCTCGTTAGTGTTGCTGACAGAGGGCAGCTGCAGATGGGCAGGAGGATGGAAGTCCTGATCCTAAGTTCGCTCCACCTGCTTTTACACCACTGAAGCTCTACGGTCTTTAGTGGAGATACTCCAGGTTTATTCTGGTGCAAGAGGGACTGCTTCCAGGTTCAGATGTCTTGCTTTACTTTATACATTTTCAAAACAATGGCTAACTATACAGTATTTTAAAGTATGTCTAAGCAAAAGCATTCTGGACTTTATTTTTAAAAAGAGGGAAAAGAGAATACATATATTTTAGTGCATTCCACAGGATTATCTCAGTTTTAAAGGAGGTCCTGAAAGCTGAATCTAAAATATATATGGTTGTGCCCATTAATATATAATTTGATGTCATAATACGAATATTCAGCGTATTCGCATAAATGAGTAAAACAACCTGTAATTTTTATGCATCAAAGTAAAAGAATGGGAGACTCTTGCTAACAGCTCTGCTACACAAGGTATGCACTCAGAGGGAAATACCTTCCCTTTGCAGATATGAAAGGTATCATCAGATTTATGAAAAGAAAAATACATGTTTGTGCATGTCACAGGACCAACATATAGTACTTTATTTTTTCAAAGGGACAATGTCTCAATCAATTGACAAAGTGAGAAATATGAAAGCCAAGAGCTTTGGGTTATGCCACTGACATTATTTTGAGGATGTGGGCAAGTTCTTTATTAGACTAATATTTTGCTTAAGAATTATATACTTCTGGGGCCTCTGGGAATCAGGGAATCAGGCCTCTGGGAATCCCCCTGCAGCATCAGCTAGCACCTTGTAGTATTGGGATGAGTTGCCCCATCAGTAAGATGGGGTAACACTTTCGTACCTACCTCACAGGGGTGTTGTGAGGAATAGTTTTATGTTTGTACAGTGTTTCAAAGACGGAAAGTGCTTAGTATTATCACTGATTTTAGAGACTTTACAGTACATGTGCTATTATTTATTATTTGTACTCCAGTAGTACCTACGAGCTCCAGTCAGGACTGAGAGGCCTTATCCTAAATGTTGTACACTCACCTAGTCGGGACTGATCAAAATTTTACTCAGTAACCTTTTCCAATGGAGATATTTCATTATCAAATACCTATTTGATTACTATAGGGTTGAATTCAATTATTTAGGTGTTTAAATTGATTATCAGTTTCAGGCTATGGCAGAGAATTATCTGGTATCACATTTTGTTTTGAGCTTGTATTGATTTTCAGAAAAAGTGCACCAATTTTCTATGGGTATTCTACAATCAAATCTTGCTATCAGTGGAATTCTACTGTACTTTTTGCTATTAAAGCTAAACATTAAAATACATGTGTGTGTATACATTATTATACACCAATATATAATATATATATACCTATAAACATGTATGTTTTAAATTCTTTTAGCTGCTTAGATTAATTTCAAACTGTGTGTGACATATTTTGCTCAAGCATTGCCCATTTCAGATGCAACTTAAACATCTTTAAATGGTGTTGGCTCTCAGTAAAGATACAAAAACTGGAAAACATGACAACAAAAGACATATTGTCACCATCATATTTATGAAGGCTTGTAAGGAAAGTGTCTAAGTCTCAAATGTATTAAAAACCTTCAGTAAGTCATAGAAGTCTTTACTTAGATTATGTTGAAATAAACTACTATATCAGAATGAAATCACTGTATATAAGTATGTTAAAATGAATAAATAATTCCAAAGGTAATGCTTGCTATCATTTGGATGCTGAACAGAAAGTAATTTGTTTCCCAGATTGGCAAACTATAGTTAATATTTTTTTACAGGTATCTGATTTACAACACTGTGTTAAGCAGCCTCTTTAGCATCTGGCCGTGTGCTAAATATATTGGCTCAATTAATTCTATTGATACTCCTGGCTTTTTTATTTGACTGTAAGGAAAGTTTTTGGTTTCGTTTTGATTGAGTTGTCATCAGTGATATTAGTCTCACTGATTTCACTCAGGCACATCATGGAGTAAAGGTATAAGCAACAGTGTGTGAATCTAGCCTAAAGAATGCCTCTTTCTTTTCCTTCTGAGTATTACTGACATCTCTCCGTCACCCCACTCCATGCTGGTTACCAGCCAACATGTCGTAGGTTGTTGTCTTCCTTGTGTGTTGATTAGCGCTCGTGACTCAGCCAATTTTGTCGAACACTTGGCACTTGTTCACCTACAATGCACACTTCATGTGGGACCTATAGATACACTAACACAAGAATCATATTCAAGACAGGCTGCAGGTGGAGGCTGCAAGTGAACACCTATGCTGGAAGTCATACGTCATTACCTGTGGTGTGCGACGAATAAAATGGGCCCGTAAAAGGATGTGGTCACCAGGAGGTTGATATCACTTTATACTCTCAATAATGTGCCTGATATAGAAGGATTGGTTTGGGTTTTGCTTTTTTAAACAATCCTTGTAAGAACAGTTATGAACAGATGCCTTAAAAAGGGGAATATACATTTTCAGGTAGGAGTTTTGCAGGCAGAACTTGACTGGGACTTGCCTTTTTTTCTGCCCATTTTCTATTAAATTACTCTTCCCAACATAGTCTTCTAGACAAGTTCACAGTTAGAATTTAGTCCTTCACCTAGGTTTTAGTCTACCATTATCCCATTCCAAACAGGCTTACTAAATCCAACAGGCTTTATACTAAGACATTAGCTAATGCATCTAACGGGTAACAGAATCAATTTCCCCGTGCACTTTGGAAATTTTCTTAAAAGAAAATTCAGTTAAATCGTCAAACATTTTCTTATGTGTCTTGTGTCCTGGAATGTGATATCCATTCCAATATTTGGCAAGAGTTTGGGCCAATCCGTAGTACTTTCCCTTACACTGGGCAGCCCAGTTCTCCACAAACTACCCCAGGTAAAGTAATGACACGTGCCAACATGTATTACTCATTAAATGGAATTTTTTTCTATGTCTTATCATGCAACTTATTACTATAGCTGCAATTCCAGCCTCACATAAAGTAGATTAAATGAGCCTGGTAATCTCTGCAGTTTACAAATTTCCTCTTCTCCAAGCACTACTATCTTCGTGAAGCAGTTTGCCACTGTTTCCTCTGTGCTAATGCGTCTTCTGATTCTTTTCTGCAAAGTAGTGCTGCTATGTTCATTTCTTTGGTTTCATTGTCCTTCTGTACATGGCCATGTGCTTCACATGTTTTCTTTTAAGGTTGTGTTAGATTTCCCCAGTACACACATCTGTCCTTGTATTATGTTGCGATTAATTTCTTTTTTAATTTTGGGGCCGGGTCATATTGTCCCTACTCACATCTCCACCCAATTCCAATTAATTTCTTTCATTGGGACTATGAGTAGAAGATACTGCACAATGAAGCAAAATTCAGCACCCTGAAACTCTGAAGAATTTTAAAATGTTTGTCCAGCTGGGATTACTGCACGCTCACATGTTGGACACTTGAGTTTATTAACCTCAGCTCTTGGGCCTGTTATACATACGACTAGTTCCACTCTTTGCTCCTTTATGTCTGGAAACTCTTTCAGGCTGATCTTGGTTTTCCATACTTTTTGAAAACAGCATTATATTACTTTTCCCAAAAACCTGTATCAAAACCCCATTCATTTAGCGGCTAATGTTTTCTATGTAACAAGCAAATTGTAACAAGGAGTAATCAAATTTTGCTATTATTTCAATCAACTCATGTATAATACTGAGGTGCAAGTAAAGCTCACATGAGTGCAATCAGTAGCCTTTTCTTCACAAGTATCTTTCTAAGTAGATACTTTGCCTTTATATCTCCAGTGCTAAATGGGAGAAAAATAAAGAGATCATAGACTGCATGATAAGCAACCAACATAGAGATCATGGCAATAGTAGTGTTAAGCACAAACACAGGCACAGTACCAGAATTAAACACAATAGAAAACATAAGAATTTAAGATACTAGATTTTAAAAATATACATCATAAGGAAACAGAACCATACCTCTATGCAGTTAACAACCATGAGCTTTACTTTTTTACAAGGATTCACTCACCTGACGTCAAGAGCATCTGAGGGAAGCCAAGCAGCATGTCCCTGGGTTCAGCTTCTTATTAGACTCAGGAAGTGCTTATTCAAGTTCAGTTGTTAAGGTTGGGGAGCTCCTGAAACCAGAAATATCATCTAGTCAATGTTAGCATGTATGAATGTCCCAAGCAGATTTTCAGCTTAACCCTGCTCCAAGGTCTTAGAAAAAAATGGAATGTTTTATTACTTCTAAACCTTACCATAGGGCTCCAAAAGAGGAATGAAAATGACCCTTAGCACATCCTGATAAGTGCAGCTGTAAAAGGGCACATCTGTTTTACTGAGCACAGAATTTCTGATTTCTACAGAATCACTCCTGATTTACACTGGTATGGGCAAAATCAAAAGGTTGTAATGACTGTGTCATTTCTTTTTCGTCAGAGCAAGACACTTGTCTCTTTTCTTAAACCACAAGTTTTTCAGTGCACTTTCTGTGGTACAAGTCACAGCACATACTGGAACAAGCATGAGATAATCGAAGCATATCTATACTTCTGTATGTCTGAGACCTGTTCCTGTTCTAGAGGCCACCTGTCCCAGCAGAAGCTGCATCCGTACCACTTCAAACTCTTTCACTCTCTTGGAAGAGGACAGTTACACCCAAAGGGAATATTGGGATTGGCCCTTGCCCCGCAAATCCTGCCTGGATTTTGAATGGGAGTTGTGTCTCTTAGCCCGTGTCATAGCTTCCCATGAAGATGTTTCAGTCTGATGGGGCAATTCCTGGCTGCCTGTCCTGGTCCTGGTCAGCTTGAGGAGACCATCAAAGCCTATGAGGACAAACATTTTTGTCCTGAGGAGCAAAACACACTTTTAGATGGAGTCGTTTTCTATCCCGTCTTTGCGTAGCTGTACTTTTAAAGTAACTGGAACGGACTCTTTATCGGACCACTCCGTTCGGCTCTTTCTCTCTTGCCATTAGGAATTTGACTCATCTTACGTGATTTCATAGGTCCCATCTCATGCTCCTGGGATGCTGGGCTTCTTTCACCAGCTCTCATGTGCGAAAAGATAATGTCTCCTTATAGGTTTTCTGAGGGGATTCTCTGGACTCAGTGAAGCTGCCAGAACATCTTTTAGCACTTGTTTACTCATTATTTTACCTAGGTATGTTATCTAGCACACTCTTGTTCCAGCATAAGAATGTTATTCATGGTTATTCAGGAATAATATTTCCTGAATACTTGTGTAGACAGAGTAGTCCCTTAAGTAATGAGTTCAATTAGGCTAAGATACACTATGTAGCAATTCAATAACAAAAGTCCTGGGAGGTAGAGGGAGAAGAGGCTTGCCAATTGCTTACACACAGTGTGCTGGATGACAGCTAAAGGCTCCGTGCTGCGGCATATTTGGCACATGCTGGCCTTCAGTTATGCCTAGCAACTCCCAAGGTTTGAGCAGTTCCTTACTGAGGTTTTAATCAAGGAAAAAAAGTAGCATGGTGTGCAAATTAGTAAGACAACAGGCTCCATTTGAAATCTCTTTGGGGATGTTCAATCTTACAGAATACCAGCATCTAAGAAAATCAATTTATCTTCTATTTTTGCCTAAAAAAATGTCAATAGACAGTTTAATTTAGCAATTCACTACCCTGAACACAGGGTATTGGATTCAGAACTGTAACTTAAAGAAAACACCCTCAAAACTTGAAATGCATACAATTTGGCAGATTTTAATTAGGAATTACAGCAGATTCAACGTTTGGTCTGCATTTCTCATTTCTGTTGTTAAAATATGTAAATATTTATTCTAAGAAGATCAGTTAGCTGCAATTTAAATGGGCTAAACATTCTACCATGTTCTTGAAATAGCATGCCTCCGCTATATATTCTTTTGAGAGAATAATACATTGCAAAAATGCCTAGAAATCTTCTTTGGCTCTGCCTGTAGTCTAGTGAGATTACTCTTCTCAGTTTCCATTTCAAGTTCCTTTTGAGGAACCTGTCCTGCAAAATGTTTCTCATTTTTTAGAGAAAATTCCTTCAAGATTTAAAACCTACTTCAAGTCATTATAATGGCTATTCAAATGAAAACAAAACCCAGAACCTAGCAACACTACACTAAAATAATATGGAATTGAAAGATTGTTATGCCAATACCTCTGAGTCATCTGCTTTTCAAGCTCCTGGTTTTGTGATAGCAATGGGATGCTGCCTGGCGGAGCATTAAGCATTCTTCTGCATTTTCTGAAGAGGTGACTGCCAGTCAAACCTCTTGACTGCTGCTGGGGTTAAGTCTTCAGAGGCTTGAGATATTGATACGGATTTCTCAGCATTGATTTTTATGGAGAATGTTAAAATGTAAAGTTTCACTCAAATGCTTCAAATGAATTACCTATTATATTTGTCTTGAGCCACAGAAACAAAGGAAAATTTTGGGTAATTAAATAAGAGCCAAAACCAGATTTCAGCTGCTGAAATTATGCCACAGCTTTAGAATCTGTGGATGATGTGCCATTCACGGTCTACAAAGGTTAGAACTTGCCCATTGGGTTAGGATCCTTGAGCCATACCACACCTGATTGCTGAACAAAGCACCCAGTATCGGAAAACAGAAAAAAGCCCCGTTTCTCCACTGCAAGACAGAGATTTGACTGTTCTCCTGAGCACTTAAAGTTGATGTACTATAGTTTTCATGATTAGAGCATTACAGCAGAGCTGAAACTCTACCAGGGATTTCAATATGGATTTTTTTGTGCTTTGTTTTTAACTCATCTATATGCCAGTTCATTAACTTGAGGTAAGCTTTTCTCAGCTTGTATTTGACTTCTGCTATCATTATTCTTATAATTGGCTTCTGTCCATGCTATTTTGTACACTGGCAAGACGTAGTGTTCTGTTCACAGGATGTATTACTGAATAACTCGTTGTAATGTAAGTGAAAGCATTCAGAGAAATCACAAACACCCAACACATTGCTGGTTTTATTTGTTAAGATGTCAGATACCGTACTCCTTTAAATTCTTACCTTTGGCTGAAAAGGGTATATTTGTCTCCATTTTTTTCTTTCCATGTACACCTATAAGTAGGGCACAGCCACTAAAATGGCCATGTACTTGGTAGCTGATTCTCTGCTCTAAAACCAAACTACCACTAGCTTGTATCCGAATCTGAAGTTTGTATTTCTCCCAGAGTGATATAACCACATTATATAGTCCTCCATGAATTATTTTGTGGTTAATATGTAGGAACTGGGAGAGCAGGTGTTTTTCTCTCAGAATGATTTGGAGATTTTAGTCACTTAATCAAACATTGCTACCAAAATGACCAGAAAAGGTTGTTTTAAGTTGCAGCAAAAGCTGGAGGCAATAACTTGCATAAAGTAATGTAGACAGCCTTACCACAGCACAGACGTAAGTGAGCAAAAGACAGGAAATTTGCTCAGGGGAAGGAAGGAAGGAAGGAAGGAAGGAAGGAAGGAAGGAAGGAAGGAAGGAAGGAAGGAAGGAAGGAAGGAAGGAAGGGAAGGAAGATGTAGAGTGATGGAGAACTAACTGGACTGTTGTGCATTTAGGAAAAAATCTCTTTGTATATAATGTCTTTAAAGAATACAAGACTGAGGTAACACATATATTATATTGCACATATATATGTGCATATATATTTTGTGCAGACTGCAGGCTTTTCACTAACTGGTTGATTTTGCTTATATGCCTTCAGACAAACCTTACCATTTGTTCCTTGTCTTCAATATTTCAAACTCTGAAAATCACTCGTTTTTAATTATCAGCCCTGTTTTTGCCTCAATGTCAAACTTTAAAGCTATAATTGCTCCACTGACTGCTATAAATGTTGTCCTATTGCAAGTTATAGTAGTACAGTAACAAATTACGTGGGCTCATTCTGAATACATAAAGTACATCTCAGCTAAACAAAACTCTCATCTAGGATCATCACCAGCACTTCAGGACTCATTGTCTGTGTTCTGATATCATAAAATTCGCCTTTCAGCCCTACTGGAGCCTCAACTGTTGCGTCAAGTGTAGCAGACTGTGTATTTGATGGATATGTTGTAATTTGGCTTTATTTTCTTTGAAGAAGCTGGGTGGACTTACTGAGGAAAATTCTTGAAACACTACTGAACAGATTCAGGGAGAGAGAGGATGGGCAGACCAGTGGAGTCCAGCAGAGCCCTTGCAGATCTGGTCAGTTTGTTTCTTTCAGAGACCAAAAGGCTGAATGAAAGGCTTGGAAGCGGACAGTCATGCCTGCGGGGTGATGGAAAAAATGTCATAGGGGTGTGGGAAACTCAGCAGATCTTTCTGCTTCTCAGTTAGTGAACTGGCTGGGATGATGGTCACGCCTAAAAGGCTGCTGTACTTTGTTCCCTCTAGCTCCTCTAAGGATATTTTTCTACTTAAAAGCTTGCTGTTCAAATAAAAGCTTTTATTCAAATAAAAATTATCTTTCCTGAGCTGGGGTGGGGAAGAGACTTGGGAGGAGGCAGGTCTTCCCCAAAGCTGTAGTTGAAACAGAGCCTTGTGACCTTCTGCATGTGTTCAACACAGCAGCTTTCTTAGGTCACCACCAGCTCTCATAAATGCTCTCTTTCTTCATTCATTCAGCCAGGGAACAAACACAGCCAGTACCTGTTTCCAAACTGTTTTGAGCTTCTGCAGTTCCTAGTGTCTGCACAGGAAGGGTAAGAAGGTGATGAGGAAGGCTCGTATCTGTCCAAGAGAACAGGGTAGTAAAGGAGATCTGAGGTAGCAAAGCAAAAGGTAAGGAATATCTATCCCTATTAGTTAGCATGGCCCATTTTTGGGCAGGAGGTGAAGGCATTTCTTCCAACACACAGCTCATTGCTGTTAACTGCCTCCAGGCTGATTTCTGACTTTCTGACAGTATTTGAAACTAATCAGGAAATACCACTGATGGAGAGCAAGGCTTTCCACTCCTGTAGATCTTCTTCCCCTGCAGAATGGACTGTAACTGAGCTTGTAGTTGCACTTGCTTTTATATGGTGCCAAACACACTTTAAAATAGTGATCTCATAGCTGAGAAAAAGGGAGCAGGATGTTGGAAGAAACTCATACCTGTCACCTCTAAGTCTCCCTAGGTCTGGATTAGTTTGCTTTAGAGGCATAATTCACATTGCTGTTACTCCCTGCTGGATGAAGTAGTTGGGAATTAAGAAAAAGGTTGAAATTGGATGAAGTGAAAATATTCATTCTGGACAGACAGAATGGATTTACTTATGGGAATTGGTCAACCCTTTTCTTGCACATGTGCAAGCATATTTTGTACCTGTACTCAAATCACAATGATAGATTTTAAAACTGTATTTCAAGAAAGAACAAATAACTGTTTAACTACCCCATTTCTGAAACACTTGTATTTTCTACAAGGATGACTTATGTTCTCCTATGCCAACAACATCTGAATTCAGCTGTCTGGTTATACTTTCTTCTGTATCCCTTGCTTATGCCGCTTTTAGGAACGATCTGCCTACCTAATGCTACTGAGCTCCTGAATATGTGCACATTTTCAAGTCTCCTCCCCCACCCTTTCTTCCCCCTTTAGTTACTACCACAGTTTGTGAACCATTATAACTCCACTTCTGCTGGTTTAATTAAATTTACCTATGGAAAACAAAGACATGAGATCTGGCAGTCAGGGAGCTCAGGGACACAAGGTGGTCTGTTACTGAATAAAGTGATGCTTGAGAGGTGCTATTCTTTATGCATCATCATGATCATCAGATAAGGAAGAATCATATGACACATTGCAAGAATGCTTTGAGGAAAGTGAAATTCTAATCCTTTCCCAACATAATCATAATGATGTAAATGTATCCCTTTATGTGGTGTAAAATTGATTTTTCCTTCCTGTTAACAGCTGTACAATTTCTGTTCTGCACACATTTTTCTTCAAAACTGCCTAGTTCCCTCTGAGTACATTGTTGTTCTTTCCTTTGTCCCTTCTTTAAACTCATTCATTTTTTATTTATTTTATTTGCCATCCTGACCCTTGGTAAGGTTAAAATGATTATTCAGCAGTTGTGCCCTGTTGAATTACCCATCTTTTGTTCCACGGTCTATTTTGTTGTTAGTGTACTCCATAGACGCCTTTGACTCAATTATCGCTGATATTGTTAATCTCTGGGCTACTCAAGATGAATTCCCAAACTGTATAAAGATGGCATTGGTCTTTTCTATTCTTAAAAGACTAATTCTTTTGACAGAAATCCAGGAAACTTCAATCTGTGAATGAATAAGGTAAAAAGGACAGAGCGATGATGTGATACTTTTTATCACACTGACATTGTAACTTGATTCTATTATAACATCTCTTAGGAATCTGATATTCTAGTCCAATAAAAAGTGTGGCACTCTTTCTTTTATGTAACAAAAATCTAGCTTGTTCATATACGCTGCTGGACCTCAGCTGTCAGAATGTGGTCAAAGGAGTGCAAAGGGCGGTGCCCTGTTCTCAGAAATAACTCGTGTACTTGGAAGCATAAGGAGTCCCAGAGATGTCCCATGATACAAGGAAATTTTACTGATTTACTGTCTTGATAGGGGAGGGGGCAAACCATTGTGCTGCTGCGTTCTCACGGGAAGGCAGGTGTGCTGAAATAGAGGTGTCTCACAAACTCACTGGACTTTTCCAGCCCTTAAACTGAAGCCTGTGGTTTGCTTTAGAGGCTCAGTGAGAGGCCTCAACACACATTTGGGCATATGTGCTTGGATCAAAAATGCCAAGAGCAGCACCCATCAGGACCTCAAGGGAGGTGACCACCCACAAACACCACCTGCTTTCAGCACCGCATGCGCTCTAATAATTTAACACTATAAAGCTAAAGCATGTGAAAAGTAGATAAAAGGAGGATTTTTCAATTTAGTCCCTGATCTAGTTGTGGATTTAATACCATCATTTTAATGCTAAGGTGAATGTTAATTGTTTAAGCCCGCCTCTCACTTTTCTCCTGCTTTTCTGGCCTTCCACTCCTCAGCCTTCCCATAGATCTGATTCCTGCCTATTCTATGTTTGCCTGCCACATTTCTCGCTAATCTTTGCCTGCCACTCACATCCTCCCTGAACTCTGACACTATATTCAAACCTCACACCTGCCTTTATGCTGGGATGTCTCACTCCCTTGGCTCCACTCACACTAGTCCAGGAAAAGTCAGTTCCTTAGACCAAGATTCATTCCAGTTGCAGAGCTTCCAACTGGATCTTCTGAGTGAACTAGCTATGGCTTTAGCCTGATTAGGTGGCTCAGAAAGGACTCAGATACATGGCATGAAGGAGATTATTCAAAAAGGAGGATTAGACAGATAATAGCTAAATTGGCAGGGAGACTAATCCTGTGCATGTGCAAGAGGGACAACTTAGCTGTCAGGGGACTTTTCCCTCTCTCATCTGTGCGGCTGCTGGGATAAGATAGGTGGGGAGGCCTGCAGAGCGAGGCGGGTGTGTGAAAGCAAGCGGGGTTTAGGTGTAGCTTCAACAGCTCTGAGTCCCACTGTTGGCTTTCACAACACTCCTAAAATGGGGGTGGGCCTAGCCATTCAGAGAAGGATACAGATCCTGGGCCAAGAGCCATCAGTCAACTCTTAGTATTTAAAAAAATACACACAGATAGATTTGTATGTAATGTAGATATGTACCCACAGGACCATCTTATTTTATTTCCCTTCAAAGGATGCAGTGACTTTTGTTTTGCAATATTCTCTGCATTATTCAACCCTACTTACCTTCAAATATTCCTGAACTACCACACAAAATCATATTCATTTCATTTTATTTTTTGTGTTTGGCTATTATCTAAGTTGTGAGCACAGAGGTCTCAGGTATCAGCTGTGGTATTTTCTTTTTAGTGGCAATTCTTTTTGCCTTTCAGATAGTTGACCATTTTATATAAGCAAAGAGCTAAAAACAACTGAGATTTCACTCTAAATTTTTAGTTTATTCTAACTGAAACAATATGTGCAATTTTAGCTTACACACTTCCATATGAGAAGCTTTCAGAGATCCTGAAAAATTAATATATTAATCATTTCTTTATTTTTTTTATTATTATTCATCTCAGGGCAATGGATCTAATCTTTAAGAGTATTTTTAACATTTCAGCTAGCTTGAAATCAAGTTTCTCTTTCCAAATTCATACCCCATAGATCAAAACATTGCCTTTAACTCACATTGCCCAGTTTGACTACATGCAGCCTTTGTGAGCTAACCAGTTGCACTGGAAATGCAATCATGAGGTGAGATACGTTTGTGCACTGTTTGCAGCACTATACAGTGGTGCTATTTGCAGTTAAACTGGGGGTTTGAGTTTTTAATACCTGGAAGAAGGACCAAAACCAAGATCTTCAGAGAGACACAGACTCATGATTCAGACACATGCTCATAAGTTGGTACTGAACTGCCTCAGCCAGAAGATGCATGACCAAAGCCCACTAGAGTAACAAAATTACTTTCCATGCATTTGAGCTTAAAGATATAATTGCATCAAAAAGTATAATTAAGCTCTTGTCATTAACAATAAAGTCAGCAAAGAATAGGACCCTATGTCAAGCTAGGCTGTCATCTCAGAACTCTGTGCTGCTCGTTTTACACTATGGAAAAATAGAGGGGCTCAGTATCTCTTTCCACTTACTTGCAGCCTTACTTTTGTGTTGTCTTCAAGGGAAGTCAACGACTCGATAAATCATCAGAACCATTTCCTATACCACCTTTTTTTTTGTCCTAATCAGGTTGAATTCTCTTTCAGTTGTGACAGAACTGCAAACTGGAGTGAGGTGCTTGCAAAAAGATAGTTTTTAAAATGTGAACATGATGGTTTCAAATTTAAAATATGTGCCAAATGAAGCACATTAGGTTGTACTCCTTATGAGTCTCCTTTACTTCCTCGCTATTTTTTTCTACATCAGGTCTTTGTTCATTCAAGAAATAAATACATCTAATTATTGTGATGTGGAGAAAAGACTTTCTATTTCTGAAGTTATCCTGACTGACAATAAAACAGCAGTTCTGCTCAGAGAAAATAGCCAAAAGCATTGTAATTATTCTGCTATTGCATTTTCTATGTGCTTGGTTTTGAACTGTAATTATTTACTTCGTTTTTAGACTTGCCTATATTTACCCATGGTCAGACTTTTCTGGTTTTGTTTGAGTCACATTACATCTAAACATTACTGAAAATATAAACACAACTTTGCTTCAATTACTATTTTCCTTCTTTCCTAATCAGGCTTTTTTCTTCTTCATTTTTGTGGCTATTATTTGCTTCCCTTTACCTACTCTAGACTGTTTCAATATTTCCTCTTTGTCCCCATGCAGCCCTGCCTCACTCTTCTTTTGCTGTGTCCACTTCCACATAACTGTGGGCTGCCAAACTGTCTTCCTTCATGTCCTCCTACTTTTATCTTAGAGCCACTGAGCTGGCAAAATCACAGGAGCCCACCCATTGACTGCAGAGAGAAGCAGGTCAGCTCTCTTCGCTCTCCATGGCTTGATCCTGTATGAGAGGAAAGAAGGACAAAAAGCTCCAATGAGTTGCTTCTTTGTGTGTCTTCTGTGTCCTGTGCTCTCTGTCTGCCTCAGTTTTGTGGCCTCCTTGAAGTATAGCTTTGTTCTGGTCATTGAGACAGGAAAAATACTATTTAACGTAGTCACATATTTCAGTGAGACCATTAGTCTTGGGGTGAGCTGTCTTGGGATTTTCCCTACTCTTTCTAAACCAGTATTTAAGTAATATAGTATGAGGGAAGTTAGAGACTTCATTGCTAATCAGAAAGCTTAAGGCATTCCCATCCACATGCAAAACCATTAAACTTGCAGCTCTTTTATTAAAAGCCAGAGATACATTTATGCTGGTGCTAAACAACTCAGCCCAAGGGAAAAAAAAGATTAATCAATACATTGTTCAAAACTGACTGAACTCCACAGGGTAAAGGATTGAAATTAAAAGTATTTTCTGATCTCAATACTCACTATATAGGAGCGAAAGCAATAATGAACGGCAGTTATGAAAGATAATAAAGCTTTTGGGGGAAAAAAGTGGATGAACTAGTACACTTAAGCCACACATGAAGTGTTGGGGTGGTTGGTATGCCTGAATATGCTTAGGGCATGGCTGAGGGCTTAGACCCAGAAGGATTTTTTACAAGCTGGCTGAAAGAGTTATTGGTACAAGCCAATTTAGCTGCCCCAGTTGTGCTGGCATCTGTCAGGAGCCTTCTTGCTAAATAAACTTCTACTTCTCCCTTTCTGTGTACTGTGCTGGTGGGTTGTGTAATTGTTTTTGTAATAAAGAGGCTCCTTAAAACATCAAGAATTGCTTCTAATCTGAATTACCAAAGTCCCACTCTGGGAATATATATCCAGATTACACTATGTTACTTTTGAAGAGGAGACAGATGTTCATGGCTGTGAAACAGATATTTCAATATATTGGTTTTCTCCTTGTGCAGTTCACTACTCAGCCAGACTTTGGGTACAAGGCAAGAGGCATATGGACAGATTTTAACTCCTGATGAAGCAAGTATGTTTACACAGGATTCGTGAAATTGAGATTTCTGTATTTTCAGGAATGCAGAAATGAATAAATAAAAAAAGATCCTCTTAGAACACTTCATGATGCAGACGCAAAATATGGAATTAAAACATCGCGTAACACAGTGGTTATACTTTTTTAACGTGATACCTTTATTTAATTCCTTAAGTAAGATTCAGAGGAAAAATGCATCCTGAAAACATCATTCAAGGATGAAAAGAAGGAAAAAAAAAATACACGTTCTGGGAGTCACTTCTCGTATCATCATGTAATGGCTGAATTTTAGTTACCTGAGACAGACTTCAGCAAGCAAATTAAGAAGCAAGACCTCCTGAACCATATACTCCAACCATATTTGCTGTTTGCAGCCTTTTTTCATTGGATGTGCTTATGTGCACATGGAAATATATATGTAGTCTAGTTGACTATAGGCTTTTTTCACATGAATATGACCTCTATGTTAGGGAGGGATATGGAAACCTCCTGAGGTACCTGCCAAAGGAATTAGCACAGGGACAAGGCCAGTCATCTTAACTGTTTTCTTTTTATTTCATAGAGTGTCTCCTCAATCTTGTATTGCAGCTTAGTAATAAGGAGTAACTGACTGCTAGGATTTACACTATAATGATATTATGATAATTATATCATGTCACCTCTTATTCATCTGCCTCATAAACAGACCTAATCTCTCCCCATGTGGAATTATTTCCTGGCATCTGATCACTTGCCTGTAAGTCCTTCCAGTTTGTTGTATTTTTGCCCTGTTTGGTGAGAAGTGCTGACAGACAGTAAGCAGGATCAAAACCGAAGGGCAACTATTGATTTGTAGGATCATAAGATGAATGTCGTCTAGAAAGTGTCTTCTCTTCCATCTCTTAATACTTCCTGAAACACTGTGGTTTTGTTGGTGGTGGTTTTATGTTCATTTTTAACTTACGGCTGCACATTGAGCAGATGGCTTCATTTGAGCCACACACAAGGATGTCAAGGTCTTTTTCCTGAATGTTTACACTTAATTTAGAAAAGCCCAAAACTCCCACTGAAGTCAATGGGGAAAATCAACAAGAACTGCTGAGGAAGGCTCAGAGGCTGCCGGGATGCTACAATCTAACAGTCTTAAGTATAATTTGAAAAAAAAAAAAAAGAAGGCCGCTTCTTTTTCTGAGACACAACCTTATTAAAATGAGAGTGCTAATAGCTTTCTTTTGGTTAAACTGGTTGTATGTGATGTAGCTATCCATTTCTTGGAAGAGAGATGGTGTAATTAGAGAATTAAGCATTATAAATAGGTCACAAAACTGTGTTTCCTCATTCCACAGACCAGAAGGATGTAGGACAAAACTTCCACAGCTGGCTATTTCAGCATTCTTCAAGAGGCACATGGACCCATTGGTGTTAAGCATTACTGAAAATCTCACTTTATTTAGGTGACTCTGCGTGGAATCAGGATCCGTTTTAATTATTCAGCTTTCGAGGTGTTTTCCCCTGGGTCTAATGGTAATGTTGCTGAGGACAATGATTCCTTCACACAAACCAAGGAAAAGTAACAGAGGGCAGCCCAGCAGTAGGAGCAGGACCATGAATCAGGCTGTTCCTATTACTCATCTCCTTCTCCAGAAAACCACCATGGAAGATGCA
This sequence comes from Mohoua ochrocephala, assembly GCA_013398855.1. Classification (NCBI taxonomy): domain Eukaryota; kingdom Metazoa; phylum Chordata; class Aves; order Passeriformes; family Acanthizidae; genus Mohoua; species Mohoua ochrocephala. Next base: position 67,107 of record VZTA01027955.1, on the reverse strand, counting down.
CAACAGTATAGGACATATTTTGCTTAAATCTAGAAGTACAAGATGTAAACAGCTACATCTCAGCTCACCTTCAGTGGTGGGAAACAGGTACTAACTGGGTGCAATGACTGATGTTTGGCACCTGTGTGGTCTTGGCTCAGCTAGATGAGCAAAGGCATGTACAATACGGGACTTAACAATCCTGCCCTGTGGCGGTGGCTCAGCTCTCTGGAGGGCTGCAGCGCCCTCGTGGCCGTCGGACCACTGCCCTGAACTGCTGGCGAAGGCCCAGGGACGAGAGCTGCCAGCCATCTGCTGAGGACACCTATGTGTGATTCCCCCTCGTCTTTGTTATTCCCTGTTTATTGTGTATGTTCTCCGTTCAATATGTATGTCCCCTGTTAAATATTCATTATGTTCTCGAAAGTTCTGTTCACTTCAACACCCCATTGGTTCCTCCCTACCCAGTCCCTCCTTGCCCAGTTCCGATTTGTTCCCCGGTTGTCCCTCAAGTTTCCCTCCGCCCATTTTCCCTTCCCTGATTGGCTGCCCTGTTCCCCTTATAAACCCTGAGCCTCACCTTTCCCAGATGTCTTTGTCTCTGGACTCTACACAATGAACCATCTTGCTGGAACCTACACGAAGACTCTTCCCTCCTCCTTTGCCTCCGGCTCCTCCCCAGCTGACACTCTGCGAGCCCCCTTCCCCACTCGGGAAGGACAGCACAGCAAGAACAGCAGCCAGCTCCTGTCAGCAGTGGCCGACCCCTGTGGCCAGGGACGCTGCAGGATAGCCGCAGATTCCCTCGAAGAGGGGGGGCTCGAGGGGAGCCGACGCGGCACTGCCCTAAGTTAATAAACAACCAGCAGTATGTGAAGAGCTCTAGATATACGCATGTCCTTGGCATTGTTGACCACATATGCTGCTGAAACTTCTGGAAGGTATCAGTAATATTTCAGTAGCTCATGCACTCCTTATGGGAACTCTCTTTAGAGTTTGAATAGAAAGACTATCATCCTCTATTAAACTCCATTTTTATTATTGCATTCTGGTGTTTGGTCCCCACATTTCATTTTATTTCTCAAGAACTATTTCTTTTTGTAATGCTTTTCCATGGCAATATAAATCTATTCAAAGTGGTAAGTGGAATTTGCATGAACCTAAAATTTTGTGAAATTAATCTAATCTATGCAGTTAAAATACTACTTTTGTGTGTTATTGCAGTTTTTGTTGTGCAGGTACAAACTGAGGTTGTTTGTTAGAAAAAATTCGTCATTGCAAAAAGGTCCTATTCTTTCTCTAGCTGCCTTACAAGTAATTTATGCAGATTGCTTTAAGAACAACTACTTATATGCATTATATGCTAGAACAGATCTTTTCTTAGAAGTCCATTAGGGAATCAGAGAAAACCATATTCAGTTACCGACTCTGTTGTGTGAGTTGATGAATAATTTGACAGTTTTCTTTTTGCAAGCTTATATGTTCAGAGATAACCATTCATCTCTAGTGTGGGTATTTTTCCTGTCAAAATGTTTCTTTTGCAATAGGGATTTACTTAGGGAAAAACAGGGAATTCCACGTCCAGCTGTCATAGGTCAGTAAACATTGAAAGAAAAGAAAGAAAATTTCTATGAGGCTTTTGGTTTCTTATATTGACATGGCTAGATTCAGAGAAATCCTTTAAAATCTTACTAAGGGTAAGAAAAAAACCCAAATGTCAACTTTTCAGACCAAAGGGTTAAAAGAAATTCCAATGATAATTAAAACATAAATGAACCAACAGTAGCTCAGTGACAAAACCTGTAGTTTATGAGGGGCAAACTTGAATGATAAAGCCAAGTTCCAAATAATCAGGAGGCTACTGATAAAGGTTCTGTCTGGTTCCTCTGGTCATCTCTTGAGTAAGAGCCTTACAGGAGCCTGTCCATTCCCTCACACATAGTAGTATTGTCTAAACTAAGAAGAGCAAGAAGCATCAAGAAAAGTATAATAACAGACTGAAGTCATAATAACTTTTTTTTGAATGCTGGCACCTAAAGAAACCAGATGGAAAAATCTGATCTGGCTGTGGTCAGTCCAAGAGGTAGTGAATATGTTTGTGTTAATTCATCCTTCCGGCCAAGAGGACAAGAATTGGCATTTTACTAGGACATGAGAGGCTTGAATCCGTCTCTTATTTATAAATTTAGTGCCACCCGAGATTCCCTCAGGTATCCCACCTGATACCCTTGGCCCACCACTTCAGCAAGATTTAGACCTCTCCTAGTCCTGCATCATGTTTGCTGGGCCCATGTAGAGTAGAGGTCTTGGCAATCTTAGGCACCACTTGTCTGTTTTTAGGAAAGTGAACCATACACGAGGGGATGGCTGGAGCAGCTTTTTTCTTATCCAGTATTATGTATAGATAAACTATGTGCAGTTTTTGGTATGTGTATATTTTGCAGTGTGTTTTATGCAAAGGACTGAAGGTGACATGTAGCTGAGGAAAGTGCTAGGTGACAATAACCTAAACACCACAGCTGGTTTTGCAGGGAAGAATTCAGAGCTTCTGCTGCTGCTGCTGCTGCTGCTTAGGTAGGGGAAAGTGGTGCCATTCATGGGGGTTTTTAAATTACTTTAATGAACTATTGGATAGTAACAGCTTAGACCATTACATCATCACAATGCTGCAACACTCAAACATTGTTTTTAACAAGGGTTCGAGGTATTAATTTTTAATTAGGGAAGACAAAGGTTAACAGTTTACAATACTCCTATGTGTTCTTCATTTGGCTAGGCCCTTAGTTAATTATAACTCTAGGGAAAAAAACAATATCCCCTCTCCCAAAGACCATACCATTATCCCTAATTATTCACATATTTTATAATATCTATTTTCAGGAGATAGAGGACTAAACTGAAACATGGATTCAGTACAAATATTAGCTTTATTTAAAGAGACAATATTCTCCAATGGCTAGACTCAATCCTATTGACTACTTCCTGTTCTTTAGCCAAACCTCTCATGTCTCCCATGAATCTCAGGCTTCAATTTCTAGTCAAGGTATTAATTAAGCTGGATTGACTTCAAATGTCTATTGAATACAAATTTACATCTGCCTCATGTAACGGCTTTGAAAGGACTGGTCCTGTGATCCTCTATCTTCATCAGTTCTTTGGACCTATTACCTCTTCAGAAAAGTATACAAAACTTAGAAGGCACAGGTGGATGCCTCCATAATGGTGTTGATGAGTAAGTACTCCGGTTGTCAGGACTCTGCCTCCTGACAGCTACTCCAGCACAGGTGCTTCCCGATCCATGCTGCTGATGGTCAGGCTGGGCTGGTGATTGCTGCTTGGCATCTTTGAATTCCTGATTCTGGGTATTCTTTTTTCTTTTTTTTGCCTCCAACCATCTTGTTCTGTATCTAAATGTTTGCTATCCAATCATCTGATTTTTGGCCAGGACTTCAATGGTTCCTTGCTGACAATTTCCAAGGCTGCAGAAAGCTGCCAAGGGGGTCATTAGCACAAATCCATAAACATCTGCTGTGAGAGGGAGTTTTTTTGCCAAAGTTAGTAAAATTGGGAAGGAAGTAAAGCTGCCCCAAAGAAGTCAAGGGAAGCAGCACTTCATCTGTAAAAGAAATCGAGCTCTGCTGGGAGCAAGGACTTTTCCTTCTGTGTTCAGATTGATGGTTCAGCAGTCTGGTGCCTGAGCAATCTCCTGGAAACTGAAGCTGAAGAAGGAGTGATTTGCTTCTGGAAGAAGAAAGATGGGAACTTAATATCCTTTCTGCAAGATGTTGAAGGAAGTACAAGAACATACATACATGTGTACTTTACATGCCAATCAGGGTGCAGCCATTTATATATGCTGAGGCTTATACAGCTCATCTGCCCCTTACATGCTGCCAAATGTCAGGTGATGATAGTACATAAGTGGTCTGGTACAGTGAATTTGATATCCTTCCTTTTCCTCTTTTTCTCCTACCCGATAAATCTGTGTGTGTTGACTGCACACAGATGCTTGTGTCTAATCCATGAACTATGTGCTAGGGAAGAAAAGGAAGGATTAGACTAATTTCTAAGTAACTGGGATGCCACTCAACTGAGTACCGGACCAGCGCTCAAGTCAGCTCCCCCAGGTGAAAGACAAAGTTTTTTATCCACCCATGTAGCACCCAGTGACTTACTGCAAAAGGAAGAGAATTGGGAGAAAATTCTCTGCAGATTAAGTATATTCCTGCAGAGATGAATGACAAAATTAAAGATCATGGATATCTGAACATGTCTCATGCCTCTCAAATCAGCCTTCTAACTGCACAAGAGATCCCACTCACCTCAGAAATGCAGAGATCATGGAGGAGGTAAGAGAGGACGAGATAAAAATATCTGTCGTGGACCCTTTGCAGGCACACTGAACAATTGCCTCATTCAGTGCAAGTGGATGTAACTTCAAGCACAAAGTAATGAGCAATTAAGTGATGTGATCTAGGGGAAAGTTAGCTGGCAAATATTTTTTTGAAAAAAAGTTGTTTCAGAAGACAGCGTGTTAAAATATTTAACTTTATGCATTACTATTGCTGCTGTTTTCTTTCTGTGTAAATAAGTATGATAGGAAACCTAGAAAACAACATCACCTATTTAAAGATATGCTACTTACAGCTGGAATTCTCCATGCAAGATCACTATACTGAAATAGGGGACAGCCCAAATCAAACTTTCCGCTCACCTCCAAGTAAGGATGTATCTAGTAAGTCCTTTGGACTCTCGTGTTATTTTTTGCCAAAGATTATATAGAATAATCTATATAATTATATAGGATATAATTATATAAGCAAAAATATATTCATTCTATTATTATATAGAATACAGAATAATACATAAGAAGAATTTGGCCCTAAAAAATTATGAGAATATTACAGAATTCTTTAAGTTAGTCTCTAGTGAGGGATGGCCTCCCCCTGTAGTATAAAGAATCTACTATCAGTTGGGCACAATATTGCAGAACTTTTAATCAAAGATTTCCACCATGGAGAATTGTGAGGAGGTGGGATTTTTTTGCTTGCTCACTGCAAAAACATTTCTGTTGCTTCTAAAAATGATATTAGGGAAAACACATCACTTTGCCTGTATTAACTGTGAGTAGGATTCTTTCACTAAGATGTCCTCATGCTCGCATGGCTGGGAACAGCAATTTGAGGCTTGATGTGGCATTGCAGCATTTTCTTTCAGGGATGTTTCTTTCGTCATTATGGCACATTAACTGCCCAGCTATGGCCCTCTTACAAGTCTTTAGAAATTGTCTGTCTTCATATGCTCTTCGCAGAGTTGTCAGGCTGGCTGCTGCCTTCGTGGAAGGGTATGTTTACGGTGAGTGTGCTCTAGCTTTTTACAGATGTTCTTCCTGGGTCCTTCGGTACCAAAAATGAGATCAGGCACTTCCCCTTTTGCCCTTTCATGCCCTTCTCATGTACAAAGGGAAAAAAATGCCTCACTGGAATAAGAAGGAGAAAGAACAAGTCCTAGACTAGGATGCTAAAGAGAAAATGAAATGGGATAAGGATCTGAAAGGTTAAACTGACAGGCGTTGGGGAGACTCTGACTCAGAGAGTAGAGGAGTCTGGCATTCAGACTGAGACTTAGTAATGAATTCAGAGGCAGGACAGAGGAGGACACTCCACCCACATAACCTGGGAGACTAGAACTAGAGTGTCAGAGGTGAAAGTAAGCATGGGAAGAAGAGGTGTGGAGAGCCTAACAGAGTTGCCTGACATTAGCTAAGCCAGGAGTTTTAAGAAAAAATAGTCTGTGTTCAATGTAACTAAATGTCATCGTAAAGCGCATAGAGCTGCATTAAGACTGTGGGAATTTGGAGGTCAAACGATGATGCCATTTTTGTCTTGCTTTATTAGACTAATAGAGAAAGGCCTAGATTTTGGTTGGTTTGTTTGGTTTTTTCTTTGTGCAGCTTTTCAAGGGAATGAATCCTTTTTTTTTTTTTTTTTCTGACAAGTATAAAAAGAATTCTGCTCCTCAAATTGCAAGCATTTATGAGGACTCAGTGAAAGCAAGAGCCTGAAAAGCCTAGGAACACTTACAGTGCTTGCCTTGGAGCATGTGTTACACCCTGCATGATACTAACCACCTAGTGGACTGGTGTACCACAGCACACGCAGCGATACCCTGCAGTGTGGTCGCTTCTGATATTTATACAGCCTAGAAAACACAGAGACTCGAGGGAGAAATGATCACAGAATATAAATACTTTCTGGTAGAATAAGGAGCAATGGCCTGAAACTAAGAGAGGAAACATTTAGACTTGCTATTAGAAAAATGTCCTTAATGGCAAGAGCAATTGGGCAGAAGAGCAGATTACAATGAGAAGAGATCAAGGAACTGCTGCTATTTTAGATTACATTAGGCTGAGAATAATAGCAAAAGCCAACAACACCTGTGGAAGTTCACTTTAAGTGTTTCATACCTACAAAAGGTAGGATTTTTAAACAACAACATACAGTTATTATGGATTCTTTCTCTTCTGATTATTTTTCAAAGCAGTGGATACAATACATAATGAGTGCAACCAAAGAAAATGGACTGGGGGAAAACCACAGGAAACTGAAAAAATGCCTGATGAAGTTCTGCAATGGCTTCACCAGAGTGAAGATACAGCACATACCCTCATGGTATTTCTTGGTTACCACTTCTGGAAGACTTAGAACAATGTTAAGTACCGTGAACTGAACTACCTGGGAGAGCTAAGCCAGTTAGTGACAGGAAGGATGTGTTCAGCAGTAGCCAAATCATGGGCAATCTCACTCTTCCACTAGGGTGAAGCGTTGCAGCTCTGAAACCTGACTGATCTGTCATGATGGATGCCTGGAGGAGTGGTCATATGGGGAAAAAAAAAAGACCGGATGTATTGTAGCACCGAAGAGTATGTTCGACAACTTTGTCATTTGAAGAAGGCAGACCTCAAAAACCTTTGCAACACTAACAGGTTTTCTCCTGTTTGTGTGCAGTTTATTGCCTCTTGCATTTGCCTTTGTGTTGAGTCAGAATCTCGGTCATGCACTAACACTAAATTATGACAGTAGTAATAATAAAAATACTACATAGTTATTACAGTTTTGGCTTACAACGTGATCTAAGAGAACTAATTACATTATTTGAAACAAAGAGAGGCAAGCATAACACCCAGTGCAAGATGTTGCAGAAATAAAATAATAATCTCATAATGTTGCTTTGTTTCTGATTTTTAATAGCAGGCAACATCTGGAATAAGTAAATGTTATCTAGTTTCATGAAGAATTGGAAAGGCTACATACCAAACCCTTTTACAAATGAAAATAATGAATGCCTGTGGAAATATTTTTGAGTTATGACAGAAAGGAAATTTTTATTGTTCTTAGCTACTCATTTGCAGTTGATATTAAAATTTAAACCATCTTAGCAGAAAGTCTCTGAACTAAAAATAAATAATCACTGACTGAGATAAATGGTGAGGTGCCTGATTGAATGTAACACCTGATAATGGTATTGGGATGCTTCAAAGCCCCAGCAGATGTTACAGTTCAAAGAGGACGCTCGTAAAAATATGTATCTATATATCCTTTGCAAAGTATTTGTGTCTTTAGGCAGCAACTCAAATCAATTAATATCTTCTACAAGAATGATGTGGGGAAAGTAACTATGGAAGTTAATAAGCTGCAAAGGTAGCTCTTGAGCTCAGAATGTATTTTTCAAGAGTAATGTTTCACTGCAGACGTGATGATCCAAAGTGCCTCATCTTTTTGCTACATGAAATATATGATGGCACAGGTACTTCAACTGTGTGTCACACCAAGCACAGGAGACTTTTATTTAACCTCCACCATCCATTGATTACCTGCCATACATTCTGTGGCCTGAGAGGACCTATTCATTTTTATAGTTGAGAAATACATTTGGGGCACACATTTTAAAAAATATTTTGTTATTGTTAAGACTGTATGCTTAACTATGCAATCACAAATAATATAACAAAGCCAGTGAGGATTTCAGCATCACCACACCAAAAGAAACTTATACCTGTGTCATGTAGTCTTGGAAGATTAATTAATAAAGAGGCAAAATTAGCTTGCTCTTATCTAGACTGTTCATATTTTTATTTTGAGGAGTAGGGGGTTTTTTAACGCCATATAAAAGATCTGCTTCATTACACTGTGGCTTTGCAATAAAAACTCAGTGTGGGACAGAGGAACAGCTGTGCTATCTCAGAAGTATCTTAGTGAACCTAAAATCGCCTCACACAATTTTTTTCCCCCTTTGTCAGAAACTTGGATAATGTGGCTGAACGTGGTTTGATTTTTCTTTTAGTTTTCTGAAAGCTGTTAGAAAAATACTTCATCTCTTTCTTTTTATCTGTGGGATAAACTTTTCAAAATATGTATCTAAGTATCCAGTTTTCCATCAAAACAATTTTATCTGTATGCTTTCGATAAACCTAGCTTAGAACCACAAACAGTCATATTTTCCATGATCCAGAAGGGGACTAAGGTAGTATTTCCATCTGCAGGGCCAGAACTCTGCTAACGAGGAGTCAAACCTTTCTTTCAGCTTCTCCCTTCTTGCCTTTTCTTTGTAACTGGGAATCTGTATGCAGCACTGGTCTGTGCGGGAAGTAAAATACTTTGGTTTGTGCCATTGCGAAAAAAGCATAAGGAAAAAATGGTCAATCAACACCTCGTCTTTTGATTCCTTCTTCATAAATAAGCACCCTTACCCCTCAGAGGTAAAGTTTAGACAACATCACAAATGTAGATAGAAGATGGGTGAGAGATCTCTCTTGATCAGTTACTGGAGCCAGATGCAGCTCTCAGAAGAGAGCCGGTAAGGAGCAGATTTTCTAACAAAGCAAATAAGTCCACAAAATGTGCCGAACCACAAGACAGGCTTTGGGGATAGATATAAGGGCACAGACTGGGTAATATCTGCCTTAATTCTTGAATGTGAGTGATGGAAGTAGTGACAATGGTCCATCAGTTACATGGACTGAATCCTATTGGCTCTGCTTAACCAACAGAATTCAAGGAGGAGTGTCTTGGCTACACATCTGAGAAGGCTGGAAGGGTAACCTCGTGCTCTGCAGAGTTGTGCACAGCAAAAAATTGAATTATGACAACATAAACCATAAGAACAAATAATTCTTGCAAAATACTTAGTGTCTTCAGGATAGCAGGACTGCAACTGCAACACGGCGGGTACAGTCCACTGTGTCTTGTGAATGTTACATTGACTTCATCTAGAACAAGATATTTTTAAAATCCTTCCTCATAAAAAGGATATGTAGTTTTAAACAAGTTCATTCACAGGGAAAATTTAAGAAGAATATAAGCAAATGTCTGCAATACACTGAAACTCTAAAAATAATAATAGTACAAAATTCAGCTCTGCAAAACTGTTTCCTGCCTCCTGGGACACTGAAGAACCACTGATTGCCAGATCTGTGCAGCAACATGATGAGACTGGCGCTTTGGGGCTACATCTCTTTGCTGAACTGCATTATAAAGAGCAAGGGGGTTATTTTGTCTTTTAGAGCACTTATTATTTTTGTCATGTGGCTTTATAAGATCAAGATTAACACTTAGAGAGCATATGTGTGTGTTCATTATTACCACCATAATAAAAAATGTTTCTGAAATATGTAATTGAAAAACCCTTTTTTGATTATTTGTGGTATTTTTGCATTACTTTGAAAAAAAAAAACCTACTCTTAGAAAAAAAAAATCTTAGTTTACAAAAGAAGATGTTTGCACATCACAGAAGAAATCTGCTTTGAACATCCTCACCCATTTTGTTTGTGGCAAGGAGATGCCATAATCTTTGAGCAAATGAAATGCAGGAGGCTTTTTCTGGTGATGGTTGCTCAGAGAAGCCTAACTTTGCAAGAGCAGCATTCTTCATCTTCAATTTCTTAAATCATCAAGGAAGACCTCAGCACTGTCCTAAAACAGACAAGAATGTAATAGGTTTGGATTCTTTCTACTTTTTGACATTTATTTACTACAAAATCATCAGTTTATGGGAACCTGTTGTTAAGAGATGGGATTGCAAGAAAGAAAGGCTAGAATCCTCATGTCCTCTCTGCCTTCTTGAGAGGGTGTACCCCTGCAAGATTCAAATCTACTGATGGTCACCGTTTGCCCTGGATGCACAGCACACTTGCTCCAGAGCATGACTTCAGGACTCCATGTCTTTTGGTCAATCAGTAGTGTAGCACTTCTAGTCTCGTGGCGGACTGGACAAGACAAATGTCACATGAGTTTAGCTCAGTCGTAACTATTTGCTGAGAGAAGGAGGTATGGACAATTTTCCCTGCTTGCTACTTCTTCAATGCAGTACAGAATGGGAATTACCTATGCCAATGTGCTCCATGAATCTGAGGCAGGAAAGAAATGAAAATACCATAATCACCCCTTTGGAAATGCTGGAAGATTTAGACAGAATAATTACCGAAGCTGGAATTTAGCCAGAATGCTGAGTCTGAACACATTTTCTGTTCCAAATACTACTGTGGATGCTTTCCTGACTGCATGTGGCCAGAACCTGATTTTTTGCATGTGTTATAGCAAGCTGCCATCTCCTTTCATCCTTGTCCTAAATTAAGAATGACATATTACATCCAAATCATAGACCTGCATTATCAACAGCTCATAGAACAGTCTTCAACATAATCAGTGTAAGTAATTTACCAGATAAAAGAATGTTAATAGCAAGTACAGTATAATTTATGTGGACACAAATTGTACCTATCTTTCAGAAGAAGAAAGGCACTGCTGCGTACAAAGAGTGGATCAAGAGCAAGGTCATGTGTAAGCACTTCTGTTTAACATGCACAGCCTGAAAACAGCAGGAAGAGCTTTCAAAGACAGATGGAAATTATACCAAATAAAGTTATTATAAATAATTGCTGTTTTTACGCTCCTAGTGGGTTTGATATGAGAGGCAGTTATAAATGGAAGACCTATTCTTTAGAAGGCATTTGATGAAGACCTCATTTCATCAAAAGGGTTGAAAGTTTACAACTTGTAATACTAGAGGGAAATGGTCATTTTAGTTAGCTAAGTTTCTTAGCTGGTGTGTGTAGAGGTATATGAAACACTGGTACAGGGGATTTTGTTCACAGTTCTTGCATCTCAGTTATACATGTCTTAAAAGCAAACACAGGTGAACTTTTGCCTTTGGATTTATGGAGCACCTTCTCTTCCTGAAATTACCAGTGCCTAAAATGTGCTAGGATTGGACTAGACTGTGAAAATTAAGTATTTTCTTGATGTGTACCAAGGATTGGGATTTGTTAGCTGCACAAAAGATCACATTTTGCCTATTTTTTTCTCTCCTCTTTAAAACTCTATTTCATAAGATTAAAGGAAAACATTCAGAACTATCATGCTGTATTTTCATAGTATCTAACAACAAAGCTTCCACTTCTCAGGGAACCTGCTCTTTGTATCATGAGGGGTTTCCCAAAACTACTTCTTCAGAAAGGGAAGAAGCCTCAGGCTCTTCACTCTTGTGGTAGAACATGGGCTTCCTGAAGCACAGGAGGAAATGGCACTTTATTAACTGGCTTTCAGAAGGTTGCTTGGGCGAGACACAGTTTGTAATTCATACGATATGAGGAATGGTTTTTAAGAGTTAAAACTGCACTCTGTGTTGCATGGAGGTCACCTCAAAAATGTGTTGTCTACCATTCTGAAAACCTTCATGCTTCAGAGAGCAGCTATGCAATACAGTGAATTGGGCAGATTTCTGTCTTATGAAGCTCCATATTTTTCAGCAAGGTAAATAAATCTGGAATAAGCTGGCAGATGGACAACTTTCTGGACAAGATACTAGACTAGGACTGAGGCAAAGGGAATTTTTCACTGGATTTCCCATAGACATTTTTAGTTCATTACTGTTCAGTTGTGGTCCTATGTCTTTATGCTGTGGAAAAATTCCAGTTCTGTCCTCAAATTTACTTGGGTAAAGTAGGGAATAAATGAGGCCAGATGTGTCACAATGATAGTACCTTGTCAGCACGTATCAGCACATTTGATTCTGGGTATATACTAATTTTCACCCCATTTTCTTCACCTTCTTGAGTCAGCCCTGTGTCCAAAGGCCTGTGTCTCAGGTTTGTACCTTGGGAGCTTTGTGCAGCTGATAACATAACTCATCTGGTCAATCCGCCTAAGTCTATCCAGACTTTTAGTCATGCTCTGACCAACAGTGAGGGTAAAGTGGTTTTAACAGGTAGGTGAACAATAAGAGATGTCAGCGCTCTGCAGCATTTCTGATCCCAGAAACGTTGCTGGTGATACAGGGGCGCTTTAGCTGATGTCTTTCTCTTGAAGTACATGCCACGGCATGTAACAAAGGCAAACTTTCCAAACTTCATAGACAGAACAGGAATCTCAGTCACAGTACAGCTGACATATGGATATACACATATATATATATACACACACTCACATCTATAGTGAACAAAGATAACTGAATGAAAGTCAGCAATCCACAAAGTCCCCTTGTAGGTAGGTCACGATATAAGCCCTGCTTTTCACTGCCCTCAGTTGTGTTCTTGCCTGAGCTCACTGCCAAAAACCTTTCATGCTGCGCTTACTGCAAGGAAACAAAGAAGACGGCAGAAAGGCTCCTTGTTGTAAGGACACGAGAAGCTCACCAGGGTGACTGAGGAGAAATTGAATTTCAAATACTCACACGCACCTCATTCACCCCAAAGTTCATGATACAATGATTCTATGGATCTAAGAAGCCTAATGCTACAGGTCCATTCTGAACTCCATCTTTTATGTACGACTGCACCCACATTGTTCAGATTTCAGAAAGGGCACAAGGATACATTTCTCCTCTCTATCAGTGATGCTTCCATCTCAGCAAAGTCTTCAAATTAGAATCCTGTACTAAAATCCATTTTTTCTTCTGTTAGAGACCATGTTGCACATTACTAGTACAAAGGGAAATGCAGTGTAAAACATTCATTTCTATTATCCAGAAGAAACATCTTCGGTCTTAAAATAAAGTTACATGTATTTTCTTGAAAATGTCATATAAAATTTGCAGGGTACCCTCTCTGGTTTTTTTTCATACTGATCAACTTGCCTCTTTCCAGAAAGCAAACTGGATGCAACTTTAGATTACACATGCTTCCTAGAAGATCAGTATTTAATAGTGATGTGTATAATAATCCATAAATTTCATAGACAAAAAGGAATAGGCCTATAATCGTGGCAGGACACTATAAGTCAGTCCTAATCCCAGCTGAATCTGCTTGTGGGCAAGTCATTTTAAGCTGTATTGCCATACTGCGCCAAAGGTCTGTGAAATTATTTTCAAGCACCTCTCTCATGGCTTGTAAACTGATCACTCAGATTTTTCCTTGTTTTAAATGAAAAAAAGAAAGCCAAAAAAATCAAGAGGATAGGAAAAAAAGAGCATATAATCCCCCCCAAAGAGTCCATCTTCAGCATCAAGAAAAATACCCTGTCTTGTGACATTGACAGAATGCACAGAAGAGAGTGTGACTTTTCTTCTTTTTTTAAACAGGAAACTTATGGGAGGAGAACAATTCCCTAAGATTCCCACTTTTCTGAAGAGCTTCTTCCTTGACTCTTACCCTGCTTTCCTCTTGCCGACAACCTTCTGACTCAAAGGTGCAATGCACATCTCTCTCTTCCTCTTTCCTTTCTTTTCAGCCTTCAAAAATGAATTAATTAAATTTCCCTGAAGTTTGTACAAGACATGGGCTCCTTTAGATTCCTTTCATAGAAAATTTATTTGGGGGTTAGAAAAATCTTTCTTCTTACCAGAAGGCTGAAAATTGGCAAGCCACAGCTGACTGTCCTATCATCCTTACAGTTGTACGTACAGTCTGCAAAAGAAATTCATGCTGTTCATTCCCTTAGCTGTTTGTTTCAATCTTGTTTTGTCTGTTGGGTTGTTGCATCATGCACCTGTAATTTTGGTTATATAATTATTTTCACTAACATCATGGACTATGACTCCATGCCTCCATAATCCAAGAAATTAAATCCTGGCGACTTCAACCTAAATGCATTTCAGACCTTAGGTATTATTTTAAAACCGTGGACTAAAACTGGATATAGTCACAGTCAGTTTTTGTGGATAACCTATTTACTCTGCTATATGAAGTACATATTTCTTTTCAGTTTTAAGGCTCTTCACAACAACGTTATCTACTTTCAAAAACCACTGTGTTTGGCTACCAGTTCTTCCAGATTTAGATAAGTTAGAATCAGATAAGGATATTGGAATTTGCAGGTAACTCATGTTTGTAGACTGATTGGTCTTTATCCTAGTACTTTGGAGCCAAAATTTATTTTCTTTATCCAGTATTATTGAGGGCAACCCTGGTTTCAGTTTGCTTTGTTGAAGGAAGCTGACCCTTCTTAGTTCTGAAAAGAAGCAATGAATTTTTTTTCCATTTATGGGAAATTCCACAAGGAATGAGAGAAAATGTTTGCAAATTATAGAAGCAGACAAAACTCACTGGAATTATCTGTTGATTGGTAATGGGAAACAATCTCTCAGTGACTAATAATGAGTTCAAGAGGAACAGATTGCTGCTCAGTGCAGTGCTGGGGAAGAAGGTAGAGAAAGGACATGGAAAGAAACAAGACCCTGAAAATGATGAGGTGGGAAAATTATCTCTTCAGCTCATGCTGAGTTGATCTGAAAGTAGCTGACATTCCCAATACCAGAAAAAGGGTATGGTAGCAGTCATGAGGCTAAGAATGTGCCAAGGAAAACTGCATGAGCTTCTACAAGGCAAAGTGTCCCAACAACCCCATGCAACCCTACAGCCCTTGAGAAGAGTGGCTTGAGAGCTGCTCAGCAGAAAGGCGCTTAGGGGTGCTGGGAAACAGTGGCTGAACATGAGCCAGCCTGTGCCCAGGTGGCCAAGAAGGCCAACGGCATCCTGTCCTCTATCTGGAATAGAGCAGTCAGCAGGACCAGGGCAGTCATTGTCCCCCTGTACTTGGCACTGGTGGGGCCACACCTCAAATCCTGTGTCAAGTTCTGGGCCTCTCACTGCAAGAAGGACGTTGAAGTGCTGGAACGCATCCAGAGAAGGGGAACGGAGCTGGTCTGGAGCACAAGTCCTGTGAGGAGCGACTGAGGAAGCTCGGGGTGTTTAGCCTGGAGAAAAGGAGGCTCAGGAGAGACCTTATTACTGTCTACAACTACCTGGAAGGAGTGAAGTGGGGGTCAGCTTCTTCTGCCATATCTGTCTCAGTTTGAGACAAATTAAGGGAAACGCTCTGGAAGGAACATCTCCTCCAAAGAAGGCAGGTGTCAGCCACCCCTCCCCTACAGGTTCAGGAAGAAATTCCTCAGAGGAAAAGAGAAAAAAACTATTTATTTAACTAGTAAAGTGCACACAGGCACGGAGAAAAAGACTATAATGCTAAATAATAAAACCTCTCACTGTGGAGAGAACCTGGGTAGATTTCGGAGTCCTTTGTGTGTGTGGCTCTCTCCTCTCGGGAGCTGGGGTTCGGTGTGGGCCCCTCCAGGCTGGTGTAGGGCCTCCTGGATGATGTTCTGGTGTTGCTGAACAGTCCAGAAGAGAAGAAACCAAAGTCCCAGGGCTCCATGCTTCAGCTAATGAACAAGAAGCTAAAAAACCCAAGAGAATGCCACTCTCTTCCCTGCTGCAGAGAGCCGAGAGCTGGCTAAAAGCAGGAAGGTGTTTCCTCTGCTCCGCCGCAGGAACGAGTTATCTCTGTTTTGAACACAAACCGCCAAAAGAATTCGACTGGCTCTCCCCGCTCTCTCTTAAAGGTACAGAAAGGCACAGGATTCATGTCTGGGCAGAGAGCAGGCAATAGGGGATACAGCATCATAAAGTCACCCCAAGACAACTACTCAGGTGAAAGGACAAGAGGAAAGGGCCCTCAGTTGTGCCAGGGGAGGTTCAGATTACATATCAGAAAAAAAGTTCTCACTGAAAGTGTGATTAGGCTCTGGAATAAGTTGCTCAGGGAGGTGGTGGAGTCACTGTCTCTGGAAGAGAGAAAAGAGCTGTCTGGATGTGGCGCTTGGCGATATGATTTAGGGGTGACTATGGTGGTGTTGGGCTGACAGTCAGACTAGATGGTCTTGAAGGTCTCTTCCAAGCTTGATGATTCTGTGAAAATAATGTTTCCTATATGGATAGAGATACAAGAAAAATCAGTATACAAAGAGAAGATGTTTAGGTTTTAACAGAAACCAGATTTGACTGGCTAAAATATCTGAGAAAAAACAGGTTTCAGAAGCAGGTCTGAGGCAAATAAATTCTTTTTTTTTACTATTAGCCTAAGCTGATGGCTGGGACAGACATAGAGAGATATCAGAGAAAGAGGAGATTTAAAGTAATTTCTGGCTTTTGAAGGATATGCTTTACAAGACACTAAGTATTTTGTCACTTATCGTCTGGGAACTTTTTTCTTCATGTACTCCTGTATAGCTCCCAGAACAAAGATGCTCTAACCCGACGTGAAGCTTTTGGTCACCATTGTGTCAGAAACTGCAAAAGGAAATCAGATCCAAGCAAGTCTGAAACCAGCAATCACAAGTGGATACTTGAGTTTACACTTGGGCCTTGTTTGTCCTTCCATGACCTTTTCAGAAGCTCTGAAACAACACAAAATTTGTAATTAATCCATGGGAGTATTTTTCTTTCAGTTTCAAGATGTAGTTAAAGCAGCTGTATTTATTTACTTGAAATATCAACAGCATGAAATTTGAAAAAATAAACCCACTGAGAACACTTCAAAAAAGAGTCCTTTGAAAGTGCTGGTGTGTTTTGCTGTTAATTTTGTACCACAGATAATGGGAATATTTTATTGGATATTCTCTCATTTTAAGAGAAGATCAGAAGTTGGTAATCCATCTTAAAAGTTTTGAGTCCATGGGGCTTTTTTTTCTCCAATTAGAAATTGAAATCTAGCATTGAATTTACATACACTAAGAGTATGAGAAAGAGTACCTCAGAAGCTAACTAGAAATTAAAAGGCATGGGATTTTGAAATGTATATTGAAGCAATTTTTAAATTAGAGGTTAATTTAACTGAAGAGATACTGAGAAAAATTACTAGATGGTTCTCATTGAAGGGTCATTGTGAAAATGCAGTAAAATAATGAACACTGTACTTACAATTTTCTCCTTTTGTTTATTCACAATCAACACTTAATATCTTAAGTGAAAGCATGACTGATATTTGTATCAGAAGTCACCAAGGTTTACCTTTGTTTCTAAACCAATTTTATTTAAGTACTCTCGGATTTGCGCTTTTTCTGCCTCAAGTGTTGCCAAGCGAATTGGAGAAAATGCCCTTTCAGCCAGACCTGTTACTCTCTAGAAGATGTATCTCTAGTAAAATCCAAAATACAACATATACATACATATACAGTATTTTTCTGAAATAATTGGAGAAGATATTGCTTGCATTTTATTCTGAACGACTGACTTGGTGGAATACAGGTGAGGGTGACACAGGACTGGAGTGAAGCCGGGGCTGTGGGATGCATATTTTGGTAAGGATGGACTATAAAAGGAGGAATAGAGATTTGGCAGTCCATAAATCCTGCAGGGCTGCAGAGAGTTGACATTTACCAAAGAGAAGACCTTGAAAGAAGGTCTGAAAGAAATGTAACAGCTGGGAGCACAATTAATTGACAAACACTGAATGTTGTGAATATTAAAAATAAAATGTGTAGAAATAGAATTTTCTTCTAGCTATGCAGACTATATTTTTTTTTAATATGTGAGCAGCATTTTGTTTTCAGTGTTTTTATAGTATAGTAATATTTTATATGATTATTTTTACTTCTTGCTGCTGTTTTTAAATTCGTTTATTTTGGTGTATAACTGAATTGCATGGGGCTTCATTGTCTGAAGCAATCTTTTAAAACAAGGATCCTTTCAGAGAAAACAGTGTCTCCAATTTTGTTCTTTCCCAGAGCAGAGTAACATTTTGTTACATCCTACTGATACAGATTGAAGATATGAAGGCACTGCTATTAGAGTTGTTAAAACTGGTAACTGCAGCTGGTTTAGCTCCTTCTATTTTGTATTTGTTTTGCTCCCTTTCTCTGACAGTGCGAGAATTTATGTGGAGTAGTCTTCCTTGCTGCCCTCAGTTCTTCCTATAAACAAAACCATAATCTTTCTGTGTTGCTGTGCTTAGGTCTTGCCAGTGATTTTTTTTATTTTTTTTATTTTAAGCCTCTAGGTGTTTTGGACCAATTTACAATTTGATGAAAATTTGAAGACAGATACCAAGCTGGTTCACCACTGATGAAAAAAGTTACACAATTAAAATAGAAATACAAGGAGGTTTGAAGGATAAGGCAAGAAAATACCTAGTGTATAAGTAATGTAAATTTTGTACCATGTAACATTACATGAGGCTTACAGAAACTTTGTCTTTTGTTTTATATTCAATGATTTTAGTATCATTTCCACCGATTTACTCCAGTATAAATGATTTTATAATTTGGCTGTGAGAAGGATAGCAAAGAATGAATTAGCTTCAAACTGCCTTTCATTTCCCCTGTTACCCTAGCCCAGACTGGATACATAATCAGGATTAGGAGGGAGGGAACACTTAACCTTGAACATTTACAGCAGAAGTAGAATGGTAACAAAAGTATAAATTATTATTAAATGCACTCCGGGGATATCAGGCAGAACTCACTACAGATAGGTTCTGCACCTGTAGTAGATACATGCAACAAATGCAAAACAGTTTCCATGCCAGCTCATTCCTAGTCAAACTAAGAGTTCACAAGATCCATAAATCATAGGTTCTGGATCTCTGCCACTTGTTAGAAATGCAAAAATATGCAAAAAAAGAAGCACAGAAAGTATGATACAGAAAGTTTATTTCACGGTGGTGCTATATTTACTTATTATAACAAATGTATGTTATGATGATATTTAAGTTACAAATGTTACTTAGCCAGTACTTAATATTGAAATGAATTCCTGAAACAAAAATCTTTTTTCATAAGGCAAAATAACACCTGTCTGAAATGCTGGAATACCAAAATCTGGATCAAATGCAAGCTTATTCTGTGACCTTTCAGTATTTCTAAATAGGAAAGGAAAGAATATTTTCAAAATGCAGGGACATTTTCTAAAGGCATCTTGAAAAGTCAACACATAACATACACCAAAGTCTCAATTTTGCATGATGAAAACTTCTATATAAATGCTTAGAATTTTCTTTAAAAAAACAAAAACCAGGATTACATCATAATCTAGAGGTGGAACTGAATGATAATACATGCTACACAATCAAAGATCCTGCACTTGAGAGCTTTCACCATTTTATGAAAATAGTGACGCAAAAAGGCAATTAGAGTGATCAAGGAGGTGAAATCATGATAGATTTCCAGCAACTGTCTTAACTGCAAGCTTTAAACATAAATTTGAAGTAATCAAAACAGCATGTATTTAAAATGATGAATATTCCATTTTGTCACTTTCTTGGCCATTGGCTTACTAAAAAACTCATTTTCCTCTTCTTAGAAGGCTTTGTGGTTGAAATCTTCTATGTACACAGGTAATAGAGAAGCATTTCTTTCTCAAAACCTTAAAGTAGTCATAAATAAAACATTTATAGAATACATGAGACTCAGTAAGAAATTAAGATTCTAAAGGCATTTATAGTTCCTGATGTTTGTCTCATGCTGGGGCCTTTACAAGTCTGACAATAATAAACCTTTCATTATACATGCTGGATCACATATTTTTCTATACACATGGAATTTACAAACACGTACACGTAATTGACTAACATTAGAGATAGTTACAGGCCAAACAACCTGTTAAATCACCAGTAATATAACCAAATAACCAGAACCAAAGTTCTGCACAGACAAGAAGATTAATCTTAGGCTACTAACTTGTGAATGAAGTACTTTCTGTTCAGTTCAAAAACTGCTCTGCCATGGGCTTGGATCAATTAATAAACTGGAAGCAACAGCTTTAATTCCCTTGTCCTCAGTGACCTGCAGTAAATTCTGTAGACACATGAGGATTCTGAATATATAGTTGTTAATATTAAAGTTTAAAATTTTAAAGTTGTGAGATGTGCAGAATTGCAGTAACAACAGCCATGAAAGCACCTAGGACTGGCATAATTGTTACCCTGAAACTTTCCAGGGCTGTATTTGCCTATTCCAACACATAAAATACAGCCATCACTGCAGAGCAGGCAGGAGACAGGCAGTACCACACACACACCGTAAACTGCTATGCAGTGGATGCAAAGCAACGTGCCCTTGCAGCAGAGTCACCCACCCACACCTTGGGCACTATTACTGACTGTGTAGCCAGCACCTACAAGAGGGAAGTGACCCTTCCCCTCTGTCTGGTACCTGTAGGACCTTACCCGGGTTACTGTGTCCAGTTGTGAGGAGACGATTTAGTTTTGACTTGTCTCAACACTGATCGTCAGAGGCGTGTGGAGGAGGGGTTGGACATGTGCCACCTGCAGAAGGCAGCTAGGAGAAGATGGAGGAAAGCCTTGTCCCTGAGGAGATGGCCTGGCAAACATTTCATCTCACATGGGACAGGCACTCAGCAGGGGAACACCAAAGACGCTGTACCCTCCAGAGACATCTCCAATCAGATGGAAAAAGGTCTCCACCAACAGACTGCAGTGGAAGGTTGGACTGGGCCAATGGTCTCCTGTCAGCAGGCAGACTTTGGGAGGGGCCAGGGGACATAAAAAGTAACTGCGTCATAAGCTGTGGGGGGCTTTTGAGATTTGTCTTTTTTGGCTGGGGGCTTTTTTGAGACTGTGCTTTTGCTTTTGAGGCTTGGTGATTTGAGGGACTTTTGAGACTTGCCTTTTGGCTTGGGCTTTTTGGCTTTGGAGTTCTTGAGTCTTGTTTTTCGGGGGCTCGCTGCTGCTCGCTGCTGTTCCTTTGCTGGCTCACTCGTTCCCTCTTTTGACCTGGCCCCACCCTGCCTTTTGGCTCTCCTGCCATTGCTGGCTCTTGCTGGCCCTCGCACCTGTCCTGCCTCCCTGTGTCCCTGACCACCACCCTGCTGCTTCGCCTCCGCATCACTGTCTGGGCTACCTGCGTTCAGCCCTGCCGCCCCGATCCAGCCCATCGCTGCAATCCTGTCCGTGACCCCATCCAGGGTCATTCTGAAGTGAGTCTGTGGAAGGGTGACCAAGATGGCCAGGGGGCTGGAGAATAGGATGTGTAAGGAGAGGCTGAGAGCTCAGCCTGCACAGCTTGGAGTAGAAAAAGTTAAGAAGAAACGTTGTGTCTGAACAAAACTACTTAATGGCACGATAACAAGAAGATGGAGCCCAGACTTTTCTCAGAGATGGATAGTTATGGCTGATCCTGTGTTTCCCAAGTTGGAATATGGGAAATTTTGAGTACTTATTAGCAATTTGTTTATCACAAGATAAGCACTGCAACAGGTAGCCCAGAGAAGTTATGGAAACACTGTGCTCTCCTTGGAGGTGTTCAGTACTCCACTGCACATGGCCCTGAACAACCTGATATTAAAAGTAATGTCTTGGAGCAGGGGCTTGATCTAGGTGATGTCTGGACATCTCTTTCAATCTAAATTACAGTTCTGTGATTCTACTGGTGAACTGATTGTGGTTCTTATATCATGAACATTATAAGGACTAACAGAGTTTAAAAGCTAAATAAATATCTTTCCCCTTTTTGGCATTTCCAAGTGTGACCCTTTGAATACCCAGCAATGTCCTGTCACATGCCCAGCATAGATATTTTTCCCTTCTACTCCTATATAAGCCTTGTGCCTTCTGTGTAACTGTTGTTCCCGTCTCCTGGTTCAACTTTGAATGTTCTGTGTCTGTTGGTGAGTTCAGTGTCCAGATAATATGCTTAAAGTCAAAATTCTGCTCAGAAATTTGCACTTGTAAGGCATTGCCAGTGCTCTGTAACCTCCACTCCAGCAGACAGGAGCATCCTTCATTGTAAGCTGTGTATTGTGGTGCCTCCATAATGACCATCCTCCCTTGGTCAAAGGTAGAAGGGACACCTTAAGGTACAGCAACACTTTCGTCTGAAGTGTCTGGGTCATAAGAGCAACTTCATTTAGCAATAGGCATTGAGAAAAAAAAGAAAATAATTTTCTTTCTCCGATTGTGGAAAGACTTATGTATTTGTAATGATGTTAGGCCTTTTGCTTGCCCACAGCCTCTGATTTAATGGGAATACTGACAGATAACATCCTACAGTAGGTCTTTGAACACCTCTTCCAAACCAGCTTTTGCTGGTGGTGACTTGTGTATCAACCCTGTGAGGTCCCACAGACTGGTCCATCATCCCTGACATACAGGATGTCCATTTCCATGTGACGATACCTGTGATACTTCAGAAGCTGAATAACTACGGAATCACGGAACAGGTCAGGTTGGAAAGGACCACGGGGGCTCATTTGGTCCAACTTCCCTCCTCAAGCAGGGTCACCCTAGAGCCCATGGCACAGCATTGCGTCCCGACGGTTCTTGAGTATCTCCAGCAAGGGAGACTCCACACCCTCTCCAGGCAATCGCATAGGAAAGAAGTTCTTCCTCATGTTCAGGTGGAACTTCCTGTGCATCAGCTTCTGCCCGTTGCCTCTTGTCCTGCAGCCTGGCAGCACGGAGCAGAGCCCGGCTCCCTCCTGTCCGTTCCCTCACGGTGGGTGCTCGCAGACACCGATGCCCGGGCCCTGAGCCCCGCCGGCCCCGCGGAGGCTGTGGGGAGCGCGCGCCCG
>VZTA01027955.1:15422-43708 GCA_013398855.1 Mohoua ochrocephala | reverse complement strand
CCCGCGGGTGCGGCCTGCGATCGCCCGGCCCCGTCGCCCGCAACTCCGCGCAACTCGGGTCCCTTGCCAGGAGTTCACTTAGGAGCAGGGTTCCCGCGGCGGGGGGCTTGCTTGGGCGTCCTTAGTAAATATGTTGCGAGCTAGTTGTTGGGTGCTAGCACGGACACCATTCCTGAGTGTGGGAATTAAAATAACTTCAAATTTCCTGAAAGATACACTCTTGGGCTTAAGCAATTTGGAGAAGACGGTTTCAAGGACTGCCATCAAATTGTTTCCAGGCAAAAATTGAACGTTTCTTTGCTTCCCATTATTCTGAATAATTTCTGGGTATGCTAATGTTGTGAGCAAGGAAAAACTTTGCTCCATAATTTTGGTATCTCCATTGGATAGCCCTCTTACAATGGATGATGTGATTATACTCACTTGTTTGAGGTTTCTTTCCTCTTTTGGTTGTCGTAGAGCATTGGCTGTGGATACAAGGACTGGAGGGAGCAGTCGTAGGATCTGAAGTAAATGGGCTTACTAAGAACAGAATAGTTGGTGCTGTTGTTCTAGTTCAAATACAGTGATAAATCTGTTTCATGATGAATAAAATGTGATAAATCTGTTCCATAATGAACAAAATGTATCTACTTCTTTGTCTGGATGGGATAACTAACAAAAAAGGTAGTTTAAAGCTGTGCAAAATAGGTTAGGCTTACATTATGTTGTCTTGATTCTTAAACTGGACAAAGGGTTTTTTATGAACATTCACGAGTTTATAAGACAGTCTGCCATAGTAGTAGCTTTCCCCATCTCGCTAATTAATACTTGAATGTCTGACAATTTGTAGTAGGTTTGTCCTGTGTCTTGAGGTAGGGTGGTTTTATCATCATTATCCCTGTTCCTTAGAGAATTGAATCAGAGAAAGGTCTCACTAAAATTTGTTTTTCAATAGGTTCTGTGCTTGGGAATAAAGAGGAGGATTAGGTAGGCAAAAACTTAGTCCAGACTGTAAAAGGTACTGGGAGTTCTCTTGTAGGCTAACCAGGAGTGTTTTGGTGATTTGAAAAATGCTGTAGATGTGATGGATTGAGTCTGTAAGTCAGATGGTTACACAGGTTTATTGAAGGTGTCATTGTGGTTCTTTAGACAAACTGTTTAATCGTGGCTTTATAAGCAGATTTGGCAAGCTGTGGGAACTAGCAAGGAACTACCAACTCATTACATATTTGCTTCTTGCCTTCTGTCTTGATCAGCATTGCCCCCCAAAGATTGCGGATTGCATTCCTTCTAGTTTAGATGACATCTTTCAGAGTTATGGTCTTTCATAATCTGTGTATTTAACTTACTGATCCTCCACAAAAGTGATTATTTCCGTTTTTCATTACTTTTGTGCAACTTCTTGTAGGTATATAAAAGCTTTAAAAATTGACAGGCTCATTTATTACATTTCTTTATTTTCGACTCCTTGATTAATAAATTGCTCATTTGAGCTCTGAGAATGAGAGGACTTACACCAGCCTCTTCACTCACTTTATTTGTTTTATTTTTCATAATGTGAGTTGAGTAGGTTGGTCATTCTCCTTCAAGAATACCTTGCCTTGGAATTGTGAGAGCACCTCTGGAAGGTGTCCTATGGACCTGTAGCACAAACATGGGAATGCTGGTGTAGAGTCTACCACAGCTGTGTTGTGTAGAGTCAAAGGGGAAACACGGCAGTGCAGACAGTCAAATTACAACTTGTAAATCTTACGGCTCTAAGCTTGTAATTGAACTACAGCTTCTATGTCTTTATGAATGATTCATCCTGCTTTTCTAATCTTTATCTTCAGCACAGACTCTGAAGAAGCCTTGCATTCCTGTGGAAACTGCAGCAAAGGTCCTGATGTCAGATACTTATGAGAGTGTTGAAGTCACTGGGGTCTCTGATATGCAGAAACCTATCATGTGCATGTGTGCTTTCTGCCTAAAGGGTGTAATGCATATCCCTGAAGATGTCTAGAAACAAACACCCATTAAAATACACTAGAGTTGGTATGTCGGGTTTAATCCAGTGCTGTTGTTTCTGGACCTTCAAGAGTCTTTGACTTGCTGTGTTTTATTTCTTCAGTGAAGAATTTACAGTCTTTTGGAAGTCTTATATGCACATCCTTAACTTAAGTGTGGTAGTGTTTTTAACTCCAATTGATTGTCCTGCTGCTGTGCAACATCAGTTAATACAGCTCATCAGTTGCTAACCTTTATTGGCCTCACAGCTAATTTGTAGGATGACTTCTTTTACTCGAGCTAAGCAGTCTGTAGGAGTCTCTGCCAGTCTTGCTATAGTTGGCTTTGCAGTGAGGACAAAGATTTTCATACTCAGTGTTTGTCCGTAGTGCACTTTGTGCTTTTGAGACTTATTTAGACAGACTGATTGCGCATATTTTAAAGCTGAAATATGTTTTTACACACACACCTAAAGAAACTTTGATAATATGCACACTTCTGTATAAAATTGTAGCCAGCTAAGAATCGTGAAATATCCTGGGATGTACTTTATATATAAATAAACATGACAAGATTAATGTATTTTATATATTCATACTGTATATGTTAAGGCCTGTTTAAAAAAAATAATTAAAAATACATATTAAATGTTACCTATGGTTCAATGAACACATGCATCCTGTTCTGCTTTTATTTCTGATGTTTGAGGGCAACTTATTACTTTTGCAGTAGAAATTCAGTTTTTATATTTTCTGTCATCTTTCTCTATCTCAGATGGACAGAGAACTGTTCAGTGCTGCCGTTAGCAATTAGGGAAATCTATCTTGGAGAAAAAGTTGTCCACCTTAAAATTAATTTGAAAAATCCTTGCTATTGTTCAGTATATTCAACTTGCATAGCTGTAAAAAGGCTTGGGGAAAAAAGCTGATTGGTTCAGCACTTGTTTCAGCACCTTGTCCTTCAGCTTGAAGGTTGTTATCTAAAGGAAAAATAGCTGCTGCTTTTTGTTTACATGGTGAGGGAGAAAGAGGACCAGAGAACATTCAGGTTCACCTAAATGTGCAGTGAGGCTTGTTCTCATCTGTTGGACTTGTATTTGTCATCATCAACCCCGGAGTAATCAACTGCTGAACGCAGGAAGGAAGTTAACTGTGCTGTGCCTGTGTTGTCATGCGAGGTTGATGGCAGGAAAACAAGAAGCCTGGTGGAATTTTGAAGCTGATAAGGAACTAAACAGTAGTCGCCCATCATTTATCCATAAACAAAATACCTGGTTTTTTCATGCTTGCTGCTGTCAGTGTATGCTTGTATTTGGCCTAATAGGGCTGAGGTGAGAGGTGTTGGGAGTCCCGAGCTGGTACCAGAAAATCACGTCTTACCAGCTCTCCTTTGTGAGACACAATTTCACTTGCTCCTCCAGATCCTCACAAAGGTGGTGTCATGAAAGATACCCAGTCACTGGAAGGAAATCTCTTGCATGATTATTCATGGTGTGGGCCACGGTAGTGTATTTATGAATGGCGAAACTGGAGATATTAGGTGGTTGTGGCAGGGCAGGTTTTGGAACAGATCAACTGCTGTTGCTTTTCTCTGCAGTTTGCCACTGATGGAGCAACTCTCTTTTAAGGCAACTGACTGTACTGTTATTTTTGAATTCTTTTATGTCATTAGCGAATAAGAAAATTGCACAAGAAGGAAAAAAAGAACCAAATAATAGGATAATGTGTCTTTTGTACAGGTAAATGCAGGATACTTGTTCCTTAACAATTGGTGAACTGTAGCTTATTTAATGTGAAGTACGTATAATAGAAGAAATGAAATCTATTCCAGAAAAAAGGGGAATGGAAGTCTGCAGACTTCCACTGAAGTTCAATGAGAATTCACATGCTTCCCTGATACTTACAAATCTCAAAGCAATTTTTGTAGTACACAGAAAATAAGATGATTTTATGTAGTAATACTGTTCTAATGCTTTTCATTTGAATCAAAGTTGTTCCCAGAAATCTTGTAGTCCTTATGGTTATGATTTCTCAGGGTGTTTGGCTAGGTTCCAGAGTGAACCACCAAAAAAGAGATAAAAATGTCAACAGGTAATACTCAGGGCATTCTGTGGGCTTTGGCTCCGATGTGAGCTTTGTTAAAATACATTGATTCCTGCTGCCTTTCAGTTGTTTGTTAGAGTTGTGTCCTAATTCTAAACTACAATGTGATTTTCACAGTCTAGATATTATTCTTCGTATTCCAGTGGTTTTTTGATATTTCATGTGTAATAAATAAGAATAATGTCTCTAAATAACTAAAAATACTATTTGGTGAGGCCATGTAACAATCGGAGCTTTTAGGACCTAACATCTCTTGTAGAATGGCATTCACAGAAAGGTCATGACTTGTATTGCTATAACTGTGGGTCTGGAAAGTCTTGCAAAATGTCCATAATTGTTAAAAAAACCCAAATATTGATACATATCAGAGGAGTTTACCCATTGAATAGGCTATATGCAGTGATATTTGGTATTTTGTACCGTTTTCTGAGGTGCGGTTAGTTCCTATGAATCTCCTTCCCGGGGTATTTCTGAATGTTTGGAACAAAAGTTCTTACAATATCTGGGCAGAGTTTTACAGGTTTCAATTTCGTCTTCTTCCCCACACACCTGTTAATTGAATGGCTCTACATATTTCATCCTGAAAATGAGCTTGAAAATGATGGATGAAGCTGAATGACTGACAATATTGGCATTAATTTGAATTTTAATATAGGTTCTGTGATAAAACATTCCAGAGATGGAACTGAGTTTACTTTTGAACATCTGTGTTTTAAAACCGCTGTTGCAAAGTGACAGTAACTTCTTCAAACATCTGTTGTTTGACCAGAAGCAATAACTTGTTAAGTCCAGGAACATAAACTGTAAATATCTGTGTTTCTTTTTTGTGGTAGAAATAGCATTGTTAATGCTGTTCATTCTGCTACTCTGGGCATGAGCACAGAAACTCCTAGAAGTTAATCAGCTGTGGGAGTATGTGGGAGTGGGTACTAGTTAATTCCCTGTATGTGTACTGGCACACCTACACTTCCTTGTGGACAAAGCTCCTAACATCATCCTGGTTCCTGTGGTGCTTTGTTTAAATCAGAGCTCCTGTCTTGCGTTGTTTTTCCTCTGTGGCAAGTGAACAGGAATGGCAGCAAAATGGATGCACCACTACAGATGAGTCGTACCCACTCTCTTGTAGGACAGAAATCTTTGCTGGAGGTAGCGACGCAAAGTGAGATGTATCAGTTGTTACTGTGATACCAAAAGTTGCAAATGTTACAGGTTCAGCTGACGCTTGCTGGAGATGTCATGAACTCTGAACAAATGAATGTGTTATTCCTGGTAAGTGTTTCAGGCTACAGGTGCTGAAATGTAGATGTTGTAGTGTATTGGGAATGAGAGCACATTAAATTAAACAGCTGTATGTTAGGCTGATATATTCAAATATATATATTCATTCCAATACACCTCTATCTTTTGTTTCAGCATAAGGAGGAAAGGATCAAATGCAGCGTAAAGAAATCTCACTAGAACAGTCCTTAGGAGAGTTGGCTGTACTGTTATGCCATTTTAATAAAGTAGATCAATCATATATGTCCTTTTGTTCTTTTTCCAGGAGAACTCTTGTCCCTCTCTTTTTTATAGACTTCACCTGAAATTCAAAGTGTTTGTCTCTTTTTCATTAAAAAAAAATTTCAACATTGATGTCACTGTCTTGCAGGACATACTTCCCTTTTTCATTAGCCTTTCCTGGATTGTGGTTTTGGACAGGTATTTTGCCCCTGTTATTTGGAACTATGTCACTGGGTGACTTTTAGGCTTAGTCTGAGATCTCGTCTCTGAGTTCCGATTCTTCCAACAGGGTTGTTTGCGTGGCAGCTTGGTACTCGGGATGCCGTATTTGTGTAACAGTGGTTGGGTTGGATCTGTTTTCAAGATCTCAGGTTATGGAGTACCTCTAGATTTTAGAAAAAGGAGTAGTTCATGTGTTCACATTCCTGGACTGTGTTTTGTGTTCTTTGCTGAAGACTTTATTTATAGGTTAATACTGCTGGTTGGGACTGGCATGTGATTTAGGACAGGTGCAGATTCTGAGACTTCTCCCTGGGACAAAGGTCCGAGGAGTTTGATGTATAAGTTTTGGAAAATAGTCTTGCCATATGTTAATGTTTTCAGACCTTTTATGCAGTGTGTGTTGTCATTGTTACTTTCTGTGGCTTTTACTTTTCAGAGCAAAGTTTAATGATTTCATGATGCAGGTAACCGTATGACGTGCATATAAAGTTGCTCACATAAGCAACTGTAAAATAATTTTACAAACAATGACACTTTCTTTGGCGTCATACCTGAGAAGTAGTTTGTCATATTTTATCTGCAGGCAGAAATTTAGATGACAGAGGAACTTTAGGTGATTTTAGTAAAAAAGTGATTTTTAATTGCAGTTGTTTGACTTGACGTTATGTGGAACTGTGCATTTGGAAAAAGTTGTCTTTATGTTTTTCTCTTCACTAGTAATGCTCTTTCACGCCAAGATAGGTGTACAGACAGTCATAATTTTTAGCACAGTTATTCTTACAGTAATTGTCCTGATCTGAGGCGCTTTAATCATTAGGCAAAAAAAAAAGTTTGAGAACTTCAATTTACTATTGCAGATGTTACTACTGTTTGCATAAGCACAAGTGACTGCATGTTTAAGCTATTATTTTTGCATGCCTTCGTGGTTTGTATCTATAGTATCTAAATACAGTGATTTGTATTGCTTGGACAGGCATTTGGATTGCTAAGAACAGGGAGAGAAAACAATTGATTGGGCTACAATGTCAATAACAATACCCAGTGACAGTGATAAAATGGCCCCGTTGTTCTGATCAATGACATACCCTACTAATTAAAAATAGGGTTCTGGTGAATGTAGATGATGTTTCCTAAGGTCCTGCTGTGTATTTAGGTGTTTCTGGTATCTATTTGTTAAATACAGAGACTCACTCATCTTGTCATGGGTTGAAAAAGATGTTATATTAGGGTATGCATAGCGCTTTGTAAGGTGAGCAGGGGGTAATAAGGACGGGTGCCTTTTTTCATGGAGGCTTCGTTACACAGATCTTTTCAATTTGCTTCTTCTTTATATGGTTCTAGTAAGAAAGTGTGATGTAGGAGAGAGAGAAGGCAAATAGCATTCAGAATATTTGATTTTTGTAGGTGTCTGGTGGAACCTGTAGTTTTAATATCTGTTTTAAGCTATTTTTTTAAATCTACTGATGAAAGGGAGCTGCTGTGATAATAACTTTGTATTATGCTTGTAGACCTTTATCTCAGCAGATAGAAGGGTTTTTCCCTTAGTTCTGCAAGGCAGAAGATACCGGCTTTTTGTTTGTTTGGGTTTTTTTGTTTGGGTTTTTTGTTTGTTTTGGTTTGTTTGTTTGTTTGGGGTTTTTTCGGGTTTTTTGTTTGCTTGGTTTTGGGGTGGGTTTTTTGGGTTTTGGGTTTTGTTTGTTGTTTGTTTGTTGTTGTTATTGTTGTTTTATTTTTTGTAGTAATAGTAGTAGTTCAACAATGCTGCCTTGTGGTTTTCCAGATTATGTCTCTGTATCATTTGGGGCCAGGGGGACAATGATTTATTTGGTCTTATTGCAGAGTTTGGTCTTACCCATCTCAGTGATGCAGTCAGTAATAAACTTGCCTGCATACAGTGGAAGTAGTTTTTCCTTCCATCTATTTTGTTGTCCGGTGGATAAACATGCACTATGACAAGAGTGTTGTCCTAAGTTTTTAAAGATCCTGGGTATAAATGTTCAGCTCTACAAATATCCAGCATCCTTAAAAGCTGTCCAAATGTATTTTCCTTTTTTTTTTTTTTTTTCCCTGTTTTAGAATTAACTGTGGTTACTCTATAAAAATGTGTAATAGCATTATTTTGTGTGAGTGTGTGATTTTTTTTAGGCCAGGACCTGCATTCAGAGACTTCCCAAGTAACACCGATTAGAGGCACAGCTAAAGCTGAATAGGGATGTATAGCGGCAAGCTCTAATCAATTTTTAAAACTTTTGAAATATCCTTTCTGTGTTTTTTAGGAAGAGGTTGAAAGAAATTCTTTAAATTTCAAGCATTTAGCTGTAGAATATTTTTCCATTTTCAACTTCTGTTGTAATCTAGGAACAGCAGGATTGCTTTGTAGTTTAACAGAATTTACTGCTGTGTGAAGCATAGAGGCATGTGAAATTAGAGGGAAACGTAACTTCTAATTCTTAGAAATGAAGGGTAATATTGAGGAAAATAAGTATTTGTAATTTGATTTTTCTTGGGTAACTTTCTAGCAAAGCGATTTGTTTTATGGATACACTGGTTATTTGATTAAGAGGCAGGGTTACATGAAAATACGTTGTATAGTTATAAACATGGTTATGGATGAATGCTCCTCTCTTAATAAAATTTGTGTAGCTGCAGTTTCCTGGGAATTTTTTCTTTGTTACAGGACGTGATCTGAACAGTTTTGTCAGTGATACAGGCAGTCTACAGCAGTTGCTGATTTGGTGGGTCATCCTTTAAGAAACAATTCTTGCTCTTCATATGGATATACCTGTCACTTCATTTTTTCCTCCTATTGCTTCTCTACAATTTGGCAGATTCCCCCTTTATCCTCAGACTTGGAAAGTGTTCACGTAGGTTGGAGGTAGAGCAGTGTATGAGCGAGACAGATTGTGCAGCTTACTCTGTCCTCTGCCTGTCATGGGAAGTAGAGGGAGGGAGTCCTGTGGCTGCCGCAGCCACTCAGCCAAATCACGAGCTCTCCGCGGGATGGGACGTGGTCACAGCGGTGGGTGGCAGTAGCTCAGCTGGTCTTTCTCAGCTTTTTTACTCAAGACTTCTTCCGCTGCAGCCTCTCTTCCATGCTACTCTGCATCCCACAGCCATCTCCCGGGTCCAGTTCATGTGTAGACTCATGACCGTGCATTCCTTTTTCCTCCCTCACTAGGTTTGAGAAATACTGCTTTGAGACCTCAGCTTTGTTTTTCCTTCTTGTGAACGATGGTCTACAGCAAAAGTGATAGGTGACAAGGAACAAATGTTTATGCAGTGTCTGACACAGTGCTCATATTCCTACCTGGGTCTTTTAATCAAAAAGATAAAAAAACCTCTTCATAAATACTGCTTCTGCATTTGTTGAGTCAAACCAGAAAAGCATGCAGCCACAATTGCCCTGTGTCTTGCACCTTCCTGCTGCAGCCTTGAATATATTGCTCTTTTAGAGTAATGGAAAGCTGTCAGAAAACACAGAAAGAATAGTGGATCTAAATAAGTAGCCAAGTTAGATTGAAATAACTTAGAATGGCTTTCATTACCTGTTATGGTACCTATGAAACTCTGCAGCCGCATCTGCTCTGGCAAACAGCCATCAAAGTGGAATGATGTAGGTACGTGTGACTTGAGGCATCATTTTCACAGCAGATATTTATATCAGAATTTCACTTACAAGTATTTATTGTACATGGCTTCCTTTCAGTTAAATCTGTTAAATGATATTCCTAATAGTAGTCAGATTTTGTGTAAAGTTGTTTAATATTAATGTTCCTTTTTTCTTAGGAAACCATATTTTGTCAAGGTAGTTTTCTTCATACCTGATTTAGTAGCAGTCATGCTGAGAGTTTTGATGTTTTTACTCTGGCTTCTTTATTCATGTTGCTTTCAGTGCTTCCCTATTTTAATACAAGTTTCTAGGATTATACTTAATTGATTTGTCACTCAAGGAAAATCAGCACTTCAAGCAATTAAGTGCACAAAAATACTAGGTAACAAAGACACAAAGATTTTTGTCCTCATCCTAGTTATGAAAAATCCATTATTCATTATCTTACTGTTTTTAAATACTGAAGTACAATTTTCCAACACAATAGCAAAATTGCTTTTGAAACAGAATAAATTGCTTGCCAGTTCAGAGGCTGTATTTTGAAGTCAGGCTTACCAAACATGATGGTGCTTAGGCTTATTATCTTCACTACTTGGTGAAGCTCCATATTTGAAAGTGCAAACCTAGATACCGATTGTGGAAAAAAACCCCTTGTCCTTAATATAAAGGTAAACAAATCTTAAAGAAATTATTATTAGAAGATCAATGTATTCTGCAGATATTACCACATTTACAAAATAGATTTAAATATTAAGCATATCTGTGAATGTTTCTCTGTCAAATCTCTCTCCCGTGATTCTCTTGCGTTAGTGTGTTCCTTCAAGAAAGTTTTACCATGTTTACTGTGTTACTGTTGTTTATAAGAGATACCATTTTTCAAATCAGACTTGTTAACTTTGCATGGAAGTAAAAGGGATGTGTTACTTTGTGATATCTTGTACACTCCATTACAGCTGGCAGACTGTGATTTCAGTGGGTGGTGTTAAAATGCATCATTAATTGGATGTCCAAGAGCAAAACACAATGCAACATAAAGCTCTCTATTAAAACCATGATAATGTAATTTACAAATTTAATTAGAAAATATTATAAAAGCATTGAACAGGAGTATGTTTAAACACAGGCCTGTCTTACTGGAAGTCTAAGAATAAAGTAATATCTTGAGTGTTTTCTAAGCAGTGGTTTTATTACCTAGTGTTGATCTAGTCTGAGAACAATCAATGCAATGTGGTATAGTATGGATGTTAACCTGTTATAACTCCTGTGTTTTGTGAAGAGAATTTTTCGTATAATTTTTTTTCTTAATGTCCATTAATAATACTAGTAAGAGAAAATATGTTGCTAGATTGTGATATTAAACTAAACATCAGATACAGCTTTTTGCAAACAACATTGTGAAGATCAAGTTTTTCATGTTTGTTTTAAACTTTTTTTTTTTTAGTGGGTGCTCTTGGCAGTAATTTGGAAAGCATTTTCCATGCCATATTCTCAGATAACTAACTTTCTGGGAACTCGTAACTTTTAACGTTAGCACGGTTTATTTTAGTTTGAAACTTTGGTTGTGTTTTCTGCAGTGTGGTGGTGCTTTTACACCATTAGAGACCGATGAAGATTTCTTGTCACAAGGTCTAATGTACTTAAGGTTCCGAAACTCATTTGACTTGAAGCTGGGTGTGAGAGGTGTTTGTTTATTATTATTCCTAGTTATGCGATGTTTTCCAATCTGGTCTGAACACACTAACATCCCTTAATGGTATTCCATGTCAAGTGATTCCAAGGAGGTGCAGAAATCAGGGCATTACTTTGCCAAAGAGAAGAGAGAGTGTCCAGAAGACTTGTTAAACAATAGTGGGTTTGGGGCTCTTTGTTCTCCTTCCTTATTAGAGTTTACTTCTTAACTGTGTTGATACCAATTTATTATATAGCCAGTGTAAAGTATGTGGTGTACCTATTCAAGAGAAATCTAATAGTCAATCCCTCTGTTCCCTCCCTCCCCTCCCTGTCATCCAGAGAGGTTAATAACTGCTTTAATATATATTCTTGTATACTATAGGGCTCAACACAGAAAATGTAGGGGGAAAGGAAATGGTTTCAGGTTTTTGTATTAAATATATAGTGAGTTGAAAAAATGCAAGCCCAGTGATGGTGCCTTGTCATGCTCATTCCTTGTGTTTGTAATATTGCTTTTTAAAAAAAAATACTGGCTTTGTCTATCAAGACTTTGGACTGAATACTGTTCAGGGTGCTGCTCTATGCTCAAGCAAGGCTACCTAGAGCTGCTTGCCCAGCATTGTGTCCAGACAGGTTTTAAATGTCTCAAAGGATGGAGATGCCACAATCTCCCTGGACAGCTGCTCATGCCCGTGCTCAGGCATCCTCATGTTAAAAGTGTTCCCTGATGTTGGGATGGCACCTTCTGAGTTTCAGTTTGTGCCCATTGCCTCTAGTCCTGTGACTGGGCACCACTGAAGACAGCCTGGCTCAGTCATCTTTGCAACCTCCCTTCAGGTCCATAGACATTAATAAGATCCTGCCTATGCCTTGTCTTCTCTAGGCTGACCAGTCCCAGCTCTCTCATTCTTTCCTTGTAGGAGAGATGCTTCAGTCCCTTCATTATCATCATGACCCTTCATTGGACTCTGTTCAGCATGGCCATGTCTCTCTTGCACTGGACACAGTGCTCCAAGTGTGGCCTCCCCAGTGCTGAGCTGAGGGGAAGGATTTCCTCCCTCGATGTGCTGGTGGCACTTTGCCTGATGCAGCCCAGGGTACCAGTACCTTTCTTTGCAGCGAGGGCACAGTGCTGACTTATGGTCAACTTGGCGTTCACCAGGATCCCCAAATTCTTTGCTGCCAGGCTCCTTCGCTGGAGTAGCCCCCAGCATATAGTGGTGAGTGAGGTTGTTCGGGTGCAGAACTTTGCAATTCTTCTTGCTGAGCTTGTGAGCTCAACCTGTTTCTCCAGCCTGTCAAGTTTGCACTGGATAGCAGCATGTTCATCTGGCCTGTCGTCACTCCTTCCAGTTTTGTGTCGTCTGCTAACTTGATGAGGGTGCATTTTGCCCCATCTTCCACATCATCCATGAAGATGTTAAATGAGACTGGAGCCAGTATGGATCTCTGAGGTACACTGACCTAGTGTACTGATGTCCAGCTAGACTTTGTGCCACTGGCCACCACCCTCTGAACCTGGCCATTACAACAGAATTCAATCCATCTTGCTGTCTGCTCATCCAGCTACTACAGCAGCAGCTTGTCTATGAGAATTTTATAGGAGACAGTGTCCAAGACCTTACTGAAGTCTAAGCAGACACTATCCACTGCTCTTTCCTTGTCTACCAGGTCAGTTTTTTAATCTTACACTTATCAGCTTGGTTGAGTAGGACTTCCCCTTGGTGAAACCATGCTGACTACTCCTCATGATTTTCTTGTCTTTTTTTGGAAAAAGTTTCCAAAGATGAGCTGCTCTATCGCCTTCCCAGGGATTGTGGTGAGACTGGAAGGTCTGGGCAGGTTCCCTTGGTCCTCCTCCTTGCCCTTCTTGAAAGTAGGAGTGGCATTTGCTTTCCTCCAGTCTTTATTCACTTCTCCCAGTTGCCATGATTGATCAAAGACTTTTGAAAGTGGCCTTGCAATGTCATCTGACAGGTTCCTCAGCACTTGTGGGTGCATCCTCTCAGGGCCCATAATATTTTAATATTTTTATATATAAATGTATGTAATATAATACTAAAAATATATTATATGTATTTTATTACATATTATATATTTCTATTATATATATGATACTATACTATATAAAATTATATATATGTGTATATATTCATATTCAGTTTGCTTAAGTGTTCCCTAACTCATCTTCCTTGCTTTAGGCTTTCTTCCTGCTTTCTGAGACCTGGGACTCCTGAAAGTCAGTCTTGCTAATCAAGACTGGAGCAAAGAAGGCATCCAGTGCCTCAGCCTTTTCCATGTCCTGTGTAACTATATCCCGTCTTATTCAGCAATGAGCCCACATTTTCCCTAGTCTTCCTTACCTCGCCTATGTACCTAAAAACTTCTTGTCTTTGACATCCCTGGCTAGATTCAATCACATTTGGCTATAGCTTTCCTAGTTTTGGCCCTGGAAGCTTGGACAACGTTTTTGTATTTCTCCCAGGTTACCTGTCCTTATTTCTACCCTCTGTGTACTTCATTTTTGTGTCCGAGTTTGGACTGCTTCTTGTTTGTCCAGTCAGGGCCATCCCATTGGATGGGAATCTCTTGAACTTGGAGTAGCTGATCCTTGAATACGAACTAGCTTTTTTGGGCCCTTCTTCTCCCCAAGACCTTATTCCATGGGACTCTTTCAAGCAGTTCTTGAAAAGGCCGAATCCATTCTGAATTCCAGGGTTGTGAGCTTGCTTGCCACCTTCCTCTCTGCTCTCAGGGTCTTGAACGTCACCATCTTATGGTCACTGCAGTCAAGGCTGTGTTGACCTTCCTTGACCAAGCAGTGAGCCCCCTCCTTGCTTGGTGAGTATGAGGTTCAGCAGAGCATCTCATCTCATGGGCTCCTCCCAAGTAATTAGAGGACGAAGTTGTTGTCCAAGTGCTGCAGGACCCTCCAGGATTGCCTGTGTCCTTTTGCATTGTTCCTCTAGTAGATACCAGGGTGGTGGGAGTTCCCCATGAAGACCAGGGCTTGAGAATGTGAAGCTGCTCCTCTCTGTCTGTAAAGGGCCTCACCTGCATGCACTTCGTGTTCAGGTGGTCTCTAGAAGACACCTACTAAAATGTTGCCTTTACCTGTTGTCTCCTTGCTCCTAAGCAGAAGCTCTCAGTTGCCTCCTCATCCATCCCTAGGCAGAGCTCCATGCACTCCAGCTGCTCGCTCGCATAAAGGGAATGAATTTCCAGTTTTGTTAATTACTATTTTTATATGGTTTGGGTTTAGGCTGCTGTGGAGAAAATGGGACAGTCCCAGGATTCACCTTATAGGAGATGACTTTAAATACAGCTTCATAAAAATTAAACTTGCTGAGTAACAGTGCATTTTCTTTCAATCATCTTCCCAAAGGTATAAAAGTATGAAATGAGTAAGTTAGTCAATTTGCATGCACTTAGGGGAATTTTCTTACTGACTATTCCGGTGTTTTGTCTTAGCTTAAAAAGCATTCCAGAAATGTAAAATTAGAGTGGATAATAGTTTCTGGAGAGGAAAGGACCATTGTTAGCTTAATGTTGTTTCCATGGGTCCCGCAGGCAAATCTTGACTCACTGAATGTTTTCGTGTAGAATTATAAGAGTATAATGTTTTTGTAATTAAAACCAAGATACTGGTGAGTGGTGTAGAAAGTGAGGCTCAAAGGCCTGCACAAACAAGAAGAGACATCAGGAAAGCAGGTTGGAGAAGCACAGTGGAAATATAAAGTCTGTACTTCCATGAAAACTCAGTCACTTCTGTCTGCTATAAGCTTTGCAAAGTAACTTCTGTTTAACAAAATCTTACAAAGAATCCTTTGAAAAGTAGGAGGTTGCAACTTTGCATGCACGGATTATATAAAAACCAAGAATTTCCCTGGAATTATTTATACTGTGATTGACAATGATTGCAGGCATTTTTGCTGTATTACACAATTTTAACTAAAATCAGAATATCTTGTTAATGTGTTAACAAAAATGCATGAGATGCTTAGATGAAAATACCTCCCTAATAAAATTCCATATGGCAGAAATTAACTTGTTACTTTAGGAGATCCCAGTAATGAAAACTGATGAATTGGCTATTTATTTAGTGCTTTTATTTCATTTTGCCAGGTACCAAGTGGAAGATGAGTCCTCTCATTTGGATGAAATGCCACTAATGATGTCAGAAGAAGGCTTTGAAAATGATGAAAGTGATTACCATACTCTACCAAGAGCCAGAATTTCTCAGAGAAGAAGAGGCTTAGAATGGTTTATCTGTGGCGGCTGGAAGTTCCTTTGCGCTAGGTTTGTCACATAGTAGTACTTTTAATTAAAGTTTTTAACGAATTCAATCAATAGTAACTTTGTGTTGTGTGATATGTGCAGAGTACAGAACACAGAGTAATTTGCTTGTCATGAATCTTTTGATTTATTTGCCTGCGTTTTCCCTACTTAGGGCATTGCCAGATGTTAAAAACAGTTCTGAAGAGCTGATGCTGTTGTGCCTCTCCTGTCTGCCTTGCTGACTTGCAAGAGAGATCATGAACTAGACTTGTATTAATCCGAGGTCCATAGTTTGGCATGTAATCCTGGTTCTCACTGTTACTGAAAACCACATTAGGGTAGAGGGGTTAAATCTTTTACTTTTGCAGATATAAGTGTGTTAAGTTGACAATATATATAAATTTATTGATGTTGCTGTAAGGAAAAATTTCATCAACTAATGGTTAGTTAACCCTTCAACTGTAAAGGTTAAAGTGTAAATGTAACTTGTGGTCTTGGAGCGAATTACAACTGGAATTATCTCTTGTGATTTGGTTCTTATTTATAAACTTCCTGTGCCAAAATCTGCTCTGTGCAAATACCTTGGAATAGTAATTTTCTAATTAATTTTTAGCAAAACTTCTAAATAGAGAAATTGCTGTTAGGATTATTAAGGATCTTCCATTTTCTTTAATTTGGAATGATAAAATCTGAAAATCAGTCAAGTGAAGTGAGTGAAGCATTTTTAGTGAATTTAAATGATGAATGCTTTATCTGGCAGATGTTTTTAGATAGAAGTCTTCACAGGTGGTTTTTCATGGAGCTTTAAGAGGCCTGTTGTTTTACCTAAGCAAAGCTGTGTTTGTACACCTTCAGTTTTTTGAAATAATTGCTACAAAGCTTTAAAAAACGTAATCTGTGTTGATTTCTGTTTTATATAATAATTTAACAAAGACTCATGGTTTATTAATTGTATTATAGGGATTAAGTGTTTGGAAGGTAGAAGGAAGGAAGGAAAGTAGAAAAGTTTACAGAAGTGGTGTTTATACATGTAAATGGGTTTTGGAAGTGTTTCTGGTACAGACCTACACTGTAGTTGTTAAAAAAACATTTTTAAGTATTTAAAGAAGCTGTTAATCTTCTGGAAGTGTCTTAAAATTGAGATAACTTTCAAACAGTATACTTTTATGGGAGTTCAGTTCTGTGAGTACTAGTGATTATTAGTTACTGTGGTTACATTCCTGTAAGTTTCATGAAAACAGGTGGATCAGTAAAGACTGCACCCTGACATGGAATTTACAGTCTTTGGATAGAGACAGACAATTGCAAGGGGAGTTTATGTTGGAACTAATTAAAAATTGTAAGGGAATGTCACAAGAAATTGTCATTAGTGCTAGAGACAGCAAAATTTCATGTTCCTGCTTGCTTTTTAAAATCGAGCGGTACATCTCAGCTTTCAAGCCTAGAAACCTTCAAACCTGTTCTTTAAATTACTTGAGTCATATTTGTGATGGATTTTTGAGAAGGAAAAGAGAAAGGAAATTGCACTATGGATTTTTTTTTTTTTTTTGCTATGCTCTATACATATTTTACTACTAGTATAGGTGTGTAGAAAGAAAAGTCTTCACTAAGAAAGAGGCTTTAGGGGAGTATGACTTCTGCTTTGCTGATTTCCTCAACTGAATTTGGACACAATAAAGAGTCCGTTTGGTCCTGCATTTATACCTACAGGCATTTTAATCACATCAGTGTTCTCTTTGTCAGAACATCATAGCAGATAATTTTCATTTTTCTTGGAAAAAATAATGAAAAAATGACGAACAGATTCCAGCAGAAGTTTGAAATATCAGTTGGATATTAGCAGACAGAGGATACTCCCACAGGAAAGCTGCAGATGCCCACTCAGATGAGGTACGGAAAAGATGTGGAAGGAAGGTGAAGCCCATGGTATCTTATCTACTGGTCCAGTTAGGCTGGATAGAAACCTCCTCTTGGGTGAGCGTTTCTGAGTGAGTGTATAAATACCTGTCCTTGTGGTAGGGAGGTTTCATCTGGGCTGAGAGCATTATTGAGGCTTTGTAATTGATAAAAGTCAGGGATATGCAGTCAGTGTAAGTTATTCTTTTTGATGGTTTCTCATTATAATAGCACTTTACAAATTTTTACTGGGGCCCACAGGATA
Organism: Mohoua ochrocephala; assembly: GCA_013398855.1. Classification (NCBI taxonomy): domain Eukaryota; kingdom Metazoa; phylum Chordata; class Aves; order Passeriformes; family Acanthizidae; genus Mohoua; species Mohoua ochrocephala. The sequence continues at coordinate 26,196 of VZTA01027955.1, read as the reverse complement.
GGTGAGTTTTTGAAATGCCAATTTGCAGTTGATAAAGTTACCTAGGATCGTGCAAAAAAAATCATACAGGAAACTTGAAGGCTACTGTATTGTCATACCTGCAGTATTTACTTACACTGTGCAGTAGAATTAGTTACAGTGTTTTTATGGGGTGTAAAGTATCGGTTTGGGATACAATTGTGTGTTGCCTTCACACTTGAAATGGAGAGGAACATGTGAGAAAACAATTTTCGTGTGTGTTGGTGTATACATGTTATATGAACAATTGAAACTTATTTCCAGAAGACAAACAGGGTTCTTTTAAGTGTAATGTAGGATTAAAGCAGTCTGAGACCTGTTCGGTTAAACAGAATTTAAAATTTCACTTTGTTTTTATAGAAATCAGTACCTCATACCTGTGTCAACTTCAACATCTAGAATTTCTTTTTGTGCTTTAAATGAAATTGTAATTTTTTCAGAGCTGTGACAGAAAGATGAACACAATAAAAGACGAGGCATTAGTCTGGAGCCGAGCTCAGGGGGCCCCTGATTTCTTTTCGGTTCTCAGTGACAGTCTTGTGTTTGTGTTCAAAATCACTTTACTTGTTGCAAACAAACAAAAACCCCCATACCCAGTAAGGGTTTTTGTCTGTCTTGCATTGTTAAGATTAATCTCATTTTTGTGAGAGGAAGTTTTCCATCTCTTACTTTGCAGCTTTAGAATGTTATATTCTATAGATTTTCGTTGCTACATCACAAACTGTTACTTTTTAGTCAAAAAAGTTTCACCTGTTTTGCAGAAGCAAATATGGAAGGTTTGACAAAGTTCTATGAACATGAAAAATGATTTTGTAAAAATCTTTTATTCAGCTTTTAACGTCAGTTTAGACAAGGGACTTGTTGATCAGAATTGAATGATGTGAACTTTATTTGCAAATCTGTAGCTCTTTAAAGAGTTTTTACATTTGCAAGAAAAAAATCATAATTAAATCAAATGTTGTCTTTGATTTTGAACAAACTGAAGACTTAATTTAACCCATATAACTTTTAACTTCAGAAACTGCTTATTTCTTGCTTTCATAGTCCAGTTAAAAGAAAACTTTGTGATATAGCAGCTGTTTTGTGGTTGTAATCATTTCCCCTTTAACTTACAAATTCTCTTCAAGCTTGTGAAATTATAATGCACATAGATCAATACTCTGGAGTTCTTTGGGCTGGATTGATTTCTTTCTCATGAGATTTACATTCCACTTGTTATCAAAAACCACTTTGTCCCTATGAAAATGGTGCCATTGAATGGCATTTCCATATGAAGTGAAGGGGATATCAAATGCTCGGATTAATTTGGGCTCTAAGATGGCCTGTACACTTTCAATTAATCTGCAACGCATTTGTTATGCAGAAGCATGGGAAAATGCTGATCTTTTGAGAATGACATGACCACTGTGTTGCTTTTGGCCTGATTACTGAAGCTACCTGTTGAGTACAATAATTACAGTATGTTTTCTTTGCAGAACTAGTTTCTGCTACTTAAAACCTAATAAGGAAAAGCTGACCCTTGCAGACAATATAGAGCTTTTATATTATCTTTCCATTCTGATGAAAATGCTGTTTTGTGAAAAATACTGGCAGTTAAGCTTATAGGATAAAAGTAATGAAAAGAGAAAATAAAAAAAGCCTTTATTATTAGAGCTGCAGAGTCAGTTGAGACTTTTACTTTAGCTTTTGACTTGTAGAGATACGCTCTATTTATGAAAAAGTTAAGGGTTCTTATTTAACAATTACTTCAGGTTTTGGTTTGTTGGTGGGGAGTTTTTTTGGTTGGTGTGTTTTTGTTGTTGTTGTTTTTAATTTAAATACGGTATTGGTTACTAATATGAAGACTGTGGTCATTGTTCCTTCACATTAAAGAAATACATTAGGAAGCAGGTTAATAAAAAGCTATTTAATAGATATGCCTTGAAGTTCTTTTATAAATCAGGTTATTTTTCATATATACAGTCTGTTATATTGATATAGACAACACAGCTTATAAGTAGCTTAAGAAAAAGGCTTTCTGTACATGTGTTGAATTTTCTAGGCAAGGGCATTTGAAATACAAACTTAAATCAGTAAACAAGGGTGCGCTTAATTTTTTTTTTTATTACTGAATCCCTAGCATAATATGTGATTCTACGTAAGAGTTCAGAAAAATGTGAAGTGTTTCTCGATCATGCTACATCTTACATTATGTTTCTGGGCTAATCTGAAGCTTGGAGAATGCTGCTCTCATTTATCATACAAATTTACTGGGTACAGAAAGCCCATGAAAGGGTCTATACCCTTGCTCAAAAATATTTTCTGTATTGGGGAATGCTAATTCAAGAACAGATTAGAAATGCGTTGGATGTTGATAATCTGAGTTACAAAAATTTTGGGTAGACTTCGTTGGTGTTAAAATTTTTAAATAATGTAAATTGATTAGGATTTCTGAGGCCAGCGTGCCCACCTTGTATTCTTTCTGTGATAAAGCAGTAATTGCTGCTGAGACTGTAAGTAGCAGAATCTAACTGATTTCTATTTTAACAGTAGTAAAGCTCATCTGAACCATGGCAATACTGATTTGGGCATTACCTGTAATATTTTCATTATCTGTGACTTTCTCACCTCTGAGGACTTGACTGTTGATAGCTCTGTGTCAGTCAAATCCCTTGTATCAAAGGTATTGCAGTAGTTTCCCAGTCGCACATCACTGTTGTGTCTGTACATTTTGGCATTTGCTGAACTAATGGTCGTGATGGTGTCTGTTGATCTGTAGCAAAAAAAGTAGTTTCAAGGAGGGGAGACTCCATGGCAAGGAAGGCAGCATAATTATGTTGCTTTAGGTTAATGTTTAATTTTAGCAATAGAGAAGTTCCTAGTGTCTGAGGAAATGGTTCTACAAAAGAGACTGTGCCTAATCAAATATTCAGTCTGTTTACAGTTCAAATTCAAAAATGGATTGAACGATGCAGGATTTCAAAGATTGTCAGGGAATTTCTGTCTGCGGGATTGTGGGCAGAGCTGTCATGCTAGCTCACTTTCTCCAGGAAAAAGTTATTTTCCTTGGAACTTTTTTCCTACAGAGCTGTCTTTACACTTCTCACTGTATAACTAAGCTGTCTCTTCTGTGTCTCCACACCACTGCCCTGGAAACTAACAAGTTTAAAGCTTTAATGCCATGAGCAGTGTTATCAAGTAAAAATCCAAGTTGGCCCTGAGTGGAATCATTCTGCCTTCTGCTGCAAACATATAACCTGCATTGTTTCAACTATTTTTACAGTTTTTTAGATTTTTAAAGGTTGGGGATGGATATAACTGAAAATAATCCCCTTTAATTCTGCATTAGTTTACAACTGGATCGATTTGCAGGCCTGGTTTTCCCATGCAGTTGCATGAGTATTTGTGCCTCATATATAAGGCAAGGAGCAAGAATCCACACCTTTGTTATGGGAGGAGGGAGGTGCTGGACATCTCAACAGCAGCAGGATCTGTTCACAGCCATTAAACTGATTGTGGAATCATGAAATAGAAAAACTGCTGTTCATTTTGGTTTAAATACAAGTTTAAGTAATGATATTTCTGATTTGTATGTTACTAAATAACAGGGCTGAATTTTGGAAGTTGGATTAACACTTACATTTTTTGTGATAGAATAATTTTTAGTTGCTATTTTGAAGTGACTGGAAAAAGCTGATGAATGGACTCCTACTTGTGACAAAAATAAAATGCATGTTTACATAGGATGAAACCAAATTGATGTCTATCCCATAGTGAAAGTTTCGGGGAGCAAATCTTAAGAATCCAGCATTTAAAATTGAAGTACTTTAAAGGTCAGCTTGTGACTATTGCCGTAGTGGTATTTCCATAGCAAAGTTATTGTTGCTTTGAATGATTTTACTATTGCATAACTTTTAATTTTCTTAAAAAAGAACCAACAACAATTCCATTCTTTGGCAAAATTAATTTGTAATAATCATGGGATAATGTAGATCACACACAAGAACACTTTAATTGGGATCGTGGCAACGTAAGCTATCAGCCTTCCTTTCCTGCAGTATTTGTGTGTTTCATGATTCTGTAATTGTGAATAAACAGACTAGGAAAGGACCTTAAGAGGTTTCCAGTCGATTCCTTGCCTGTACAGAATGAATTATATCTATTGTTGATGTCTGATCTAACCACATCTTAGAGACCTGCAGCAATTCCAGCCTCCCTAAGTGTCTCCTCCACCCCTGTCATTTAAAGACTTTACTCAATATCTGTCCATGTTGTGCCCACCCTGCTTATTGATTTACCACAGTGGAAGGTCTGTCATTAGTTAATAATGGTGGACCTAGAGAGTAATTGTCCCTTTCCTCTTTGCAGCTGCTTCTTACATACTTGAAACCATATTAGGTCCACACACAGCCTTCTGTGAACAGCTCTGGTTTTTTGGTGTATCTTGTAGTCAGCCTGCCCTGCTTCTAGACCTGTAATTGTTTTCCTGCTCTTTTGCGTGGTCTCTGTTTTCCCAATAGGCCTGTTTGTTGAAATTTGGTATTCAGAATGGTCCTGTAAGCCACCTGAGATCACACTAGCACTGATGGAGAGAAAGGAATACATTCATGACTTGCTACAAGTATGCTTGTCCACACTGAACAGATGTCTTTTTTTGCACATGTATAACATTCTCGTGCAGTAACTGAGCTGCCACCTGGTTTTTGAGCATTTCCTGGTTGTGTATTTGTGTAGTTGATNATTATTTCTCTGTAAACTATGTTGCACTTGTAGCTGTTCAACTGCATTCTATGTCTTCCAGGTAGTTTTTGTAATCTGTCAAGACAGCCTTGAATTCAGATCTGCTCTTTGCATGTACCTCTCTCTCTTCTAGTTTTTTTGTGGTCTGAAAAATGAAATATTCCAATAGTCAATTACCCAGTAAGTTCTAAATAAAGCTTTACAGACCTTCACTGAAATTACTTTGGTTTTATATGAGCTACTCTGCAATTATGATTTTTCCAACAGCATCAGTTCCAAGAATATATTCCTTTACTTTTCTTATGATAAATGTCTTGAGAGTTAAATTTTACTACAGATATATAATCATAGAATGGTTTGAGTTCAAAGGGACCTTTAAAGATTATCTAATCCAGCCTCCCTGGCATGGGCACAGACATCTTTCACTAGATCAGGGTGCCCAAAGCCCCAGGAGTCAATAGACATGTGCTCTCAAGCAGTAGTGCAACTGGTTCTTCTCGGAGTGAAATTAGTTCCACTTCAGAGATTGCTCTTGACACGTCAGTGTTGGTTGTGACTTCTGTTTTCTTACAAGTGTGTACAAATATGTATGAATAGGTGGACTCTAAAGAATTAATCCAGTAAACAGTGCTGAGGTGATTGGATTGTAAATTTCCCTCTTGAGCTCAGCCACGCTCTTCCTGTTGGTTTGAATAAAATTTGTAAGAATTTCCTAATGGTTGTTTTCTTTTTACTGCATCAAAAATATTGCCAGTATATTCAAAAACTTCACTAGAAATTGTTTCTCATTTCAACTTCTTCGGGTGATGTAGCTGAAATCTGCTGTTATCAGCTCCGTCAGCTTCAGTAGGTGAAGAACACGGAAGGCCTGTCTGCTCAGTGTTCCTGATTCACTTGCCTAAAACAGACTCCCAACACGATTGAGGCACCTCCTCACTGTATTAAAAAATACATACAGATTAATTGTCCTTTAATGTATGGGATTGTAAACCAAGTATATGCGGTGTACAGCAAACCCACTTTTCTTTGCACATGGTCTCTGGATATCTTTCTGCCTCTGTAGATAGTACTAGCAAGTCTTAAGCTGATTACATTATGTGGGTTGAGTCACATCTGTGTTTGTTCTTGTTTTATGGCTGTTAGTAAATAGTCTGTTGAGCCTCAGAAGTGTCATTCTGTTTGCCAGCCTTTTGTTCCTCCGAGTTGTGATCTCTTCCCATCATTCCTGTATCCTTGTCCAAAATTCAGTTGTTTGAAGGTTGCTATGAGCTCTTCTCTACCTTGCTGCTCGTGGGTTAAACTTCTTCAATAGATTTGTAAGCTGGTTAGGCAAGGATGCTGTTCCTTTCTTCTGTGAACTGAAGTTCCCCCATTGCAGATCATTGTGCAATCTGCATTTACATAGTGGGCTTGTTTTGAATGGTTTTCTTTTTCTATTGGTTTGGTTTGGTTTGGTTTTTTTTAAGTATATGTCAATGTGGCATTAGCAGTGGTATGGAGGAAACTGAAGATTTGCAAATTATGTGGAAATTGTATCCAAAGCTGCTGAAATCTTTTGAACTGTATCGGACAGAAGCCTTATTCCTCTTCAATCATTAGCATAATCTGAGTGTTAGTAATCCGAGATAAAGAGTTTAGCCAAGGGACTATTAGGTATGATGCAAAATCTTATTAACTAGAATTTTTTGAATCTATGTCAAGTGTAGTGAAACTTGTCATTATTGTATTAGGACTGTCTGCAAATAATGTGCAAGTGTTTATATATGTGTATATCTGGATGAGTTGAGTACTCTGTAATTGCCCTAAATATTAGAAGTTAACATCATGCTTGCTTATTTAGATGTGGCAAACATTTTTAAGCATGTTTTTCATAGGTGGTTGCCTTTAGGAGTTCCAGGTTTGGAAATTGTGATCTCCTATAGTACATGTTTAGTTTTAAAATAAACAATTGTCTTTCTTTTCAGTTGTTCTGATTGGCTCATAAACATTTGTCGAAGAAAGAAAGACCTGAAGGCTCGCACAGTGTGGCTTGGGTGTCCTGAAAAGTGTGAAGAAAAATACCCCAAAAATGCCATAAAAAATCAAAAGTACAACATCTTTACCTTTATACCTGGGGTAAGGCCACTAAACATTTTCTGGTGTTGGGCTGACTGCATGTTCTGCAGTGGTTTTTGACTACTCCATAAAAAGATAATTTTATTTGTTCAGATACTTCTTTTTCTTTCTATATTTGTCTCAATGACTTCAATGAAAATTAACAGTTGAGAGCAAGGTTGCATTTTTATTAAATCGTTTTGTTTTCAAAGGGATATGTACTTAATTGCAGTCTGAGTGGTTAGAATTGAATGAAGCTTTTGAAATTTGAGATGGGTCTCTTTGCACTTTTCTATTAATCATTAGAAATTTGTAACCCTTTTTAAAAAAGAAGCACTTCTGCATGCAAAGGACTGACTTCAATTGAGAAGTAAATAGTCGAAAATTACGATTTAGTCCCATGGATATTTTCTCATACTCCTTGCCATTGAAAGTGTAATAAATAATGAATTCTGAAATGGACAACTCCGTAAAGGACAAAAACAACTAACATCTTCAGTTTGTATCACAAGTAGGCCTAGTTTAGCACTTTTCAGGGTTGAATTTGTTATTGCAGTTTTTTTGCAGGTATTTTTGCTTTTGAGTGCAGTTCTTCAGCAAATACTTTTGTTGTGGAGTGGAAAGTTTTTTTGTCACTTTTTTTCCTAAGAAGCCATATTGCACCTTAATTTCAGTTTTTTGCTTGTAATATACACTGTGTATATGAAGACAAAAGAGACATTACAGTTTTGTCTAGTTCATAGTTTTTAAAAAAATTTCTTGTTCTAATGAAATTTAGCAACCGAGAAACAACTTTTGAAACTTAAGTGGTCAAACCTAAAAATGTATCCTACTTTGATATTATAAATTTTAGTATTACACTTTTGCTCATATTTTTACAAATACCATCAAGAGTCCCGTGTCCCATAGCAAAAACTGAATGTCTTGTACTTTTGAATACAGACATGCTTTGTCTTAAATTTTTTATTTAAGTGATCATGCTGATTTATAAGAGTATTGATTCTATTCTTCTGGCCTCTTTAGTCCAATGACTGGCAGGTGTTTTCTAATGCATTTCCTTATTAAAACAACAAAAAAAATTAATGGCCTTGTAATTAAGACTGATCTCCTGTCAGGAAAATAAAATGTCACTTATCACATGTGGATAAAATATTCGCATCGTTATTGGACAAAGTAAATGTTTTCTTCCAAAGTTTAAATTATTAAATACACTGAAATTGGTTAAGCCACATATGCTTTCCTAAAGGTCACAAAATTCATTAAGCATATAGTAAGCCATTGATTATTGCAGCTAGAAATCTGCAGTGTAGATTACAAATCCTGAACCAGATTCACATTTCCTATAGGGATCAGCCATAGTTTGCAATTCCCTATTGTGAGAAAGAATGTTTGTTCTTTTTTGATATTTTAAAAGTCTTAGTTTTAGGCCCAATCAGATTTTTAATTTGGTGCTAGTATTTGAAAACTCAGTAGAAACTTCAAAATGACATGAGATTCTAAATGTAAAGCCCAGTAGCTGGTGAAAATGAAATGTTTTCAAATTTTAATTTTAGACATAAATTAAGATTTTAATTGATTAGAATACTGTGTAGCTGTCTTTTCTTATCCTGCTTTACTAGAAGTAATTTGTAGGGGACATCACTGTGTTGGTTCCAAACCCATAAATATAACAAAGTCATAAATATTGACTCCAGTGATCTACTCTCATTGAAATTTTCATCATGTGAAATTTTGTGTTCTCTTTTATGTTTTTTTTAACATTGAAGCTGGCAATGGGTAATATTCAATGATTTCATATCCAAATACAAACTTAAAATAATGCTTAGATTAACAGAATTTTACTTGCTGGCTAAAAGAGCTGTAACATTTTCAAAATATCACCTAATTTCTGAACATTTTATAAAATACTTGCTGCTTCTCTCTTTATACCAGTCTGTTCCATTTCCATTTACAGTTTCATATACATCTTGATACAGCTGCTTAGGAATTTTGCATGAGTTTCCATAAAACATACCTTCTGTGATAGGCAGATTTTGAAGATACCTCTCCTGAACTTCAAGGCAGTAGTTTTATTAGTTTTATGTAGCTGGAGACTTTTCAATTTGCTTTACTGGAATGAAATGCTTAGCTTTGTATTGAATGAACTGTCAGTGGTCTGCCAGGATTCAAAAGATTTGTAGGAAGTTGCTTTTTAACTTCCACCTTCTCCTACAAGGTCTGCACCTCCTGAAGTACTCTGTGGACTTTTCTTTGACCTGGTATATCAAGTTTTTGTAAACAGTTAAAAATACTAGCAGAAATGAGTGTATGAACTTCATCAGGATCAACACAAAGTGCGGGTTCAGCCTGAAATACTTTCATTTTGGAAGAAGGCTCTGATCTTTCCGACAGCTTCAGATTTGACTTTTTTACCTTTCAATTTTATTGGTAAATTGTGAGATAGCATTCCATGCTCTGGAAAAAAATCTTGTGCTTGGAGGCTGTTTAGGTAGTCTTTAGCTGAACTGGCAGTTTTGAGGTACCACTACTTTGTTGTGCCTGCCAGAAAGGTACTTTGAAATGAACTTTCCTGAATATTTTTTCCTAGCACATAGGTCTTTAAATAATTAAGTAATAATGTTGGACTGGTAAGAGCAATAAATATGAGTCAAATAACTTTGATTTTTATGCAGAAGTCATTGTAATATTAACTGAATTTTAAGATTAAAAGATGGAGACAATCTTTAAATGTGTCTTTTTGATCTATTTTGAATGTTTTATCTTTGAAATAATTGGTTATTCATTTTCTGAAGTCTCCGTGTTCCAAGTTCAGTAACCACTTCTCTTAATGCTGCTGGAGGTGCCATGTTACCCTGGCTTACTGAAGAGATATGTGAAGTCTTTGAAGATTCAAAATTCTGTAAAATGAATAATGTTCTTAGCATTGTAATTACGACCAAAGCAATCTTGAGAACATGCGCGTGCTGAAGTGGTGCTTTTAATTACCAAAGGAATCTCTGCATCTGTCATTGCTTTGGAATATGGGACAATGTATTCTGTGATAAGCTTACTGTGGCTTCACTTAAAAGTGGGTAATTAGCTCTGAGTTTAGACCAAGTCTTTGATTTATTAATAAATATGTCTTAGTACCTCTATTTAAATCTTTGCACGGTGATCTTGATACATAGTCCAGTTTTCAAAATACAAAAGCAAATTGCTTTTTCAGAGTGATAAGAGGTATTAATATCAAAGGATTTTTCTCAACAAAAATAGCAGTATAATATTAAAATAAAGTAGTAGTGTGTGATGATATATAATATATTGTTCTATATAAGTACTATAATAGTGCCATCTATAATAGTATGACATATAATGCTTTTATATTTCCTATCGTGAAAAGGTGTACTTTAAGTATATTATGGGTACAGATTTTAAGACATCTATCTGTTTTCTTTTCCATTTTAGGTTTTATATGAACAGTTCAAGTTTTTCTTGAATCTCTATTTTCTCGTCGTGTCCTGCTCACAGTTTGTACCAGCACTGAAAATAGGCTACCTGTACACATACTGGGCTCCTCTGGTAAACAGAAAAATACTATTAACTACAAGTTTGGGGGTTTTAGTGTCAATGTAAGGTTCATGTCTATGTACATTGCATCAACCTGCAACTGCTAAACTACAAAGCAAAAAGAACATAACAGAAGTAAAATGCTTATTTGAAAGCTGTTGTTTGATAGCCCTCCCTTCCACTTGCCTACTGTGCCTCTACCCCACAGGCTAGAGGTCATTTTTGTTAACCAGCTTGTCTGAGTGTGTAGTGCTCTGTTCTGTCTGCTGGTCATTCGAGAGTTTAAAAAAAACCAACAAGCAGAAAAAGCTCCAGCTACTAGAGAAACTTACTGGGTAACATAGGTAATTTGTGTGTTAAATATCTTTCCATTTATTGTTATTTGGTGACTATTTTG